>JAWNNK010000969.1:0-187662 GCA_035045065.1 Hirtodrosophila trivittata
CGCAGTAGTTCATCATCGATCATCGTTACAGATGAGCCCTCGGTCAAGAGTGCGTACGTATTCAATTGCTTGTTTGCTCCATATAACGTTACTGACAATATGCGAAATAGTATTCGCTCTCCTTCTGGATCAACACGGTTAAGTTCATCCTTGGCAGATTTAGTAGATTACTCACGCGGGTAGCAAATGGCACAATCTTCGCTATGATGTGTTCCTGTATTTGCTGCTCTTCTCTATGATACTGCTCTGTTGCCATATCGAAAACGCAAGTGTTTCATTATAGCACTTAGCTTGGTGGGGTGTATAAGCAGTGACATTACTGCCTTGCGTGCATCACCCTTCATTCTCTGTTCTGATCCTCCAGTCGTTGTGCTGGTACCTGTGCTGGTGTCTGTGGCCTTCGACCTTTGTGCCGACAAATTTGGTACTTCTGCCCGCGTCCATAAAGCTGGTGCCTGTTACGAGTAACGTGCGCGCAGGAACTGGTAGATGCGAGGCACTACTCACTGTGCTGCCAGTTGGTTTCTGCGGCTCTACAATCGATGCAGTAGTTGAGCCTTCACATCCGCGTGGGCTCCGCCTTGGCGGTGAACCCTCCAACTTGCTCATCTTCAATGCTGGGGTGGATGCCATTGGTATGGGCTGTACGCCTCTGCTCGTGCACTGTAACCTCCAAATGCTACACTACTTCTGATCACCAGCGCAAGTTTTCTTTGCAGTCTATATACAATTAGTACTGCGAATAAAAGACCTTGTCGTTGCCAATAGGGATCAGTGTTGCAATTTTAACACGCAAGGGGTGTGGGTGGTTGTGGTTTTATTATAATAAAATATACATTAGAATTTTATACTAAGCTTCAAGTTATGCCTTACCGCAGTCTTTCCACGTGCTTCCTCTACGCTTACGACAATAAGTAAAGTTATCTTGAACACGCGGCATTATGCCGCTTTCAGTGTGCCCGCATATTCAAAAGGGCTAAATCCAAACGATTGTAAGTACCCTAAACTAAACTTAACATTAACAATCGATAACATAATTCGATCCGCGACAACACTTACTAGAAATTGTCATTGTGAGCTTAAAGCTTTGGTGATTAAATTATGGAACATGGACAATTAAAAAAATGGTCATAAATTGTGACTGTTGAGAAGTCGTTTTATTTTAAATTTAAGCTGAAAGTTTTACAATTCTACGGCTCTTTCAACATCTGACTTGCCAACTCTAATTTTACTAACCGATAGGAATAAGATCAAGAGGATATCGATTGTAAGAAAATAAAAATTTCTTGAAGAATTGTTTGCAAGAACTGACAGACAGATTACCATTTATAAACTAGTCAAAAACTACTCCTAGAGTTAAACAAACGCCAGTTTTAAATGAAATTTAGAGGAATTTCAAGACAATTGCAAAGGATTCTTCTATTCATCTTGTATGCATAACGGATATATGCCGTGGCCTGGATTCGAGTATATATGCACATACAAGCTACACGTGAGATATAGTCGTCTCGCTCACAAAAAAAATATTGTATGAATTCTGACGAAGAGATAGCGGCACTCAGCAGTGATGAGGACCAGACAATGATCAAAAGTAAGAACGATCAACCAAATTTAACAACTATGGAAAGCTTAATGAATACAATGATGGAGCAAATGACTTTACAAGCACCATCTCTAAAGAAAATAATAAAGGAAACGGTTAAACAATAAGTACAGTCCGTTATGCATGCAGCGTGTGACAAGGAGTCGGATCAAACGAAGCACATGGTTTTCATGCCCCACTGTGTGGTACTGATGGATTAAATGCGGGCAGCGCACATGGAGAAGGCAGCGCAATCAATACAAACATCGATCTAGATTGGATAGAGGGCGCTCATGGATCGACTCCTGAAGTCGCACAAGCCGACACACTACTGGGTGGCACATGTCAAGGTGGTGTTTTCAAGGCTGGACTGCTATTGGCAAGCGAAACGCATCATCATGAAAGAGCACGCGAGACAGGGGCTATAAACACTGGCCAGATAAAAACCTCTGAGACGACTAGATGCGTTAATTTTAATACTGATGTTACACGGTGTGTCAGAATTTGGTACCTTATGACTGCTTTGTTGTAACGAACATGGTAGAACTAAATATTGTAACTTAAATTTAAATCCTTATAATAAAGTTAACAGTATACAACGTCATTGGGGGCCAGTCAAATAGTTGACTTGCGTATATTTAATGACCAAGCTGAGGATTGGCCCGTTTTTGGTACTATGTATAGGGAAACTTCTGTGGCTTTTGGTTTCACGAACCTACACAATTTTTCAGGTTGCAAAAAAGTTTAAATGGTGAAGCAAAGGACGAGGTTTCAGGTATGCTGATCATCCTGGCATATGAGCAGTGTGGAATTCATGGATGGACATGCTGAATTGCTTATTCGGAGCCCACTGGAAAAGGTAGCAGAAATGTCACAGATCGCGGGAAACTGCTTACAAAAAATTGTACCTTTTGTCTCTAAAGTTTCAAATCTGGTTATATTCTTGGTAAATGCAATAATCCAGTATTACTTAGCAATAAGGTATACATATTTTATAGATATAGATAAAGGCAGAAACATCAAGGCTGTTATTGATTGGCACATTTTTAATTAAGAGGATTTGTTTCTAACTCGTCGGAGGTTCAGCGTCATTTAAATGATGAGAGTGATGTGCAACCTACCGTGCAACTAGCAGTAGACCAAATATTGGGCATGTTCTGAAAGAGTCAACAAGATAATCTTATATTTGACTTAAAAATGAATAGTGTGGATAAGAATATACCCCACTGCGCGAAATGTCCAACAAGAAGACAACTGTTTTGTCTGGTAATGTTAACGAACCTCTTGGCATGCTTGCTGAACTAATGATATATGGCAAAGTATGTAGGACGTGTGGCGTACAGGCGTATGCTGGAATGATTTAATACCAGAGGCAATTTTTGAGTGTTTTATCCAATGGCTGCGACAGCTAGACAACGTAAAGAATTTTAAAATGGCCTGATGTTACTCATTAAATTTTTGTTGCAAGACACAATTGTTGAACTTCACGTTTTTGACGATGCATGTGAGCAAGCATTTGCAGCAGTTGATATACCAAGATACAGTTGATATACCAAAATACCAAGACTAGAATTGTAAGTAGCCGTTCTGGGCACTAGGCTAAGGACATCAATATTGGAGAGTCATGACATAAGAGTGCATCGTTCTGTAATATGGTCAGATTCGCAAATCGTGATACCTTCGATACGATCACCGCAAATATAAACAGTTCGTAGCGCACCGTATTAGTGAAATTCTAGAGACGACAATCGAAAGTGACTGGCGCTGGGTAACCGACACAACTCAATCCGGCAGACAAAGTTACTAAAACAATCAAAAATATTAACTAAGACCCACAGATGATATGGTTTGGAGCCAGAATTACTCTGGCCATGTCAAAAAAAGCTGACGCCTTCCATGAACAATGGAGAGGTAAAAAATCATCTTATACATAAGTATGGACTCACGGATTGACATTGGACGTTTTTCCAGATACGTACGTCTGAACCGAAGGGCCACAGACTGACCAATTTGATCGTTCCTATGATGGAATATATCACCACCAAAATGATGAGCTAATTGTTTAATGAAATTCGACGTAAGTTCTAGGTGATAAACTTTCGCTGCACTGTTTGGCGGGCTAAAGCTACATGTCAATTCTGTAAAAATCAAAACGTAAAGCTCATTCCCACATTGATGGGACAACTGCCATTGAGCTTACCTCCCTTGTTATCAAAGGTTTTCAGAACAAAAAGACTAATGTTGTTTACATAGATTTCAGAAAGGCTTTTGATTCTGTTAACCACTTGCTTAAAAAACTTAGTACTATCGCATTTCCGAATAACTTGTATTACCCAAAAAGTTATTTTTAAAACCCTCTGTTGTAAAGGAATGTCAAATTTATTTTTATCTATATAAGTGTTGTACAGAAATAAGTAGAGCAGGTCGATAAAAGAAAAGAATCGACTCTGAAAAAGAAATCGGCAGGACGCAACGAAGCGTAAGAATTATTAATTATTTTTAAGTTTATTATTTAAATGTATATTTTTGGTTTTAACAGAAGAAAGAACCGACCAACATATCAACCTTTATAAGGGCGAGCAATAAATAACCAATAAGCCAACCGGGCAATTGCGTTTTATTATTCAGTATTATTAAAGGATATGTGCGGTTTTTAAAGCGCAGAGTCCTGAGCCTAACATCTTTTTTCTCGCTTCTGCTTCGCGTTCCCCGACGGGAAAGGATCAAGAACTGCACTAGGATTGTGCAAGGAAGCAGACGGAGAAACAAATTCACATGAATAACCTGGACTGAAGCTGGGTCAACGTGTAAGTGCGTACATGCAGATGTATATATTTGTATGTATTTGCGCAGTGACGTCAATTTCGCAGAGTGGTGAAATTGTTCTGGAAATACTGGTAAGTGCCAGATTGATTTGGTTTTGTAGTTTTGGTTCTTCTGTAAGATGGGTCGTAGAAAAGCAACAGGGCTAAACGAATCCAATGCCCCGGATAGTGAACAAGGTGTCGTTCCTGGGCCCAATATGGGCACAGCCCCGGCAGACGACACGGACTCAATTTTTCCCGGGTTGTTCGAGATGATGTGCCTTATGCAGCAACATCAGCGCAGCAGCATGACACATATGCAGGCGTTTCAGATGAAAATCCTACGTATGGATGAAATACAAATGGAAAAGACAAACATACTGATCGAGGCATTGTCATCGATAGCAGCCTCTGCTAATCGTGCAAGTGGGAACGTGAATGATGAGAGCTGATCAGGAGAAATGAGCGAGCAAGCTACTGTGCCATTTAATGGGAGACCACAGTGTGATATAGGAGCGAGTCTTCACGATCTACCCGAATTCAACGGAACTCCGGAAAAATGGCCAATGTTCAAAGACCTCTGCGATGACGACAAATGAATATGGCGAAAGACCAAATTTGATACGACTTCAAAAGGCAATTAAAGGCAAAGCACGCGAAGTCGTAGAATGTCTACGGATACATAGCCGCAACATATCAGATATCATGGAAACTCTGTAGCAAAACTTTGGTGGGCCCCAGAAACTCATTAAAAGCCAAATTTCTCGTGTGCGAAAGTCCAATGTTCTAGAGGAGAGAAAGCTGCTGGAACTGTTGGAGTATAAAAACAAGGTTAAAAATCTAACTTGCTTTCTAGAAGCAGCGGAGCGAGAGAAATACTTCGAAAATCCGTTGATGGAAAAACTGGTGTGCATTCTGCCACCACAACAACGCCTGGAGTGGGCACGTTATATCCGATACTGTAGACGTCACGAAAATACATATAAAGGATTTTAGCAAATGGCTCCAGACAATTGCAGAAGACATCCAGAATGCTAGCCTGACGGACGCAGCTGAAATCACCACAAGGCCGAAAGATATGAAAACAAAGTTATTTCATGCGAAGAAAGTTAACGTTACAAATAACAGCAGTATTATCCGCAATAGTCAAGACAATTTGGAAAAATGCGACAAATTTGTGAAACTTGACATCGATATGAAAGGGAAAGCAGTCAGGGAAAACAAACTGTGCTTTAACTGTTTGAGAGCTGGACATCGAGTCCAAGCGTGTAGCTTTGTACATAGATGCGATATGAAGCGATGTACTAAGAAACTCCACAAACTATTGCACAAATCCGCTGACAAGCCTACGATTGACAACACACAGAGCTTCACAGAGACAGCTTCGCAGGTAACGAATTCTGCCGTGCTGTTTAAAATCTTGCCAGTAAAGTTAGATGCAAATGGGAGAACCATATCCTTTCACGCGTTGCTGGATGACGGATCTGCAGTCTCGCTGATGAACGAAAGGTTGGCAGAGAAACTGGGACTGAACGGTCCTAAAGGAAATCTCACCCTGCAGTGGTTCGGAAACAAGATAGTTACCGCATTTACAAGTCGTTTTGATATCGGAATATCAGGTACTGAGGAGCCAGCCAGGTGTTCGCACGATTAAGAACCTACAGATGCCGAAGCAATCAGCAAACGTATCAGAATTGCAATCAAAATATCGTAATATGCAAACCATACCGGTAAACAGTTAAGCAATTGTCGTTCCTAAGATCTTAATTGGTTTAGATAACGCACACTTAGGAGTACCACAATCAGCACGTTCGATTGTTTATTATGGTCCGATTGTTGCCGCCACTAAGCTCTGGCTCTTGTCCAGAAGTTAACGGAATCTTCTTAATTAATCCCGAAAAGGATCTAATGTTCGACAAACTAATAGACGATTATATTGTAGGCTGTGAAATGGATGCCCGTAAATCTTCGGTGGACTATAAAGGTAAAGAAGAAGAACGATCGATTAAGTTACTGCAAGAGACGACTAGGCGTCCTAGAAAACGATATGAAATTGGACTGCTTTGGAGGAGCGACGACATCGTCCTACCAGAGTGTAACGAAAGTTTCAGCGCAACAAAGAATATCACAAGGAGTACTGTAGAACTATGGCTGACCATAAGAGAAAAGGTTCCTTAAAGATTAAATCAGACAAAAACTGGTATTTACCTCACTTAGGAGTTGTCAATCCAAACAAACTTAGAAAGCTGAGAATAGTCGAATAGATGCAGCGGCAGAAGTTAACGGAATTTCTTTGAATTCGGCGCTGTTGAACGCCGAATTCATTTGGAAATCGCTTATAATCTGAGTGCCAACACTTGCATTAGAGTCATTGGGAACTTTATGGCACCTCGAAGAAAACCAAAAAGATTTCGATCAGACAACGGCACAAATTTCATAAATGTACATCATAAACAATCAAAAATATTAACTTTGACCCACAGATGTTATGGAGAAGTGGACCAGTCTTTCTAATGACCAATTTAATCGTTCAACTGTATGATGGAATATATCACCACCAAAATAATGAGCTAACATAATTGTTAATGAAATTCGACATTAGTTCTCGGTGATAAACTTTCACTACACTGTTTGGCGGGCTAAAGCATCATGTTCATTCAGTTAAAATCAAAACGCAAAGCCCATTCCTACATTAATGGGGCAACAGCCACTGGATCGCGTCACATCATATAATAGACCATTCAGTTTTACCGGAATTGATTACTTTGGACCCGTAATAGTTACGCTTAGACGCCGGCATGAAAAGCGCTGGGTAGCATTGTTTACTTGTTTAACAATCCGAGCTATTCACTTGGAGCTAGTGGAAGACTTATCAACTGACGCATGCATTGTGGCGATCAGGATTTTTGTTAACAGAAGAGATATTCCTAGTGTCATCAAATCTGACATGAGCACGAATTTTGTAGTGCGGATAACGATTAAAAAGACAAAGGACTTGTTTGACTTGGAATACATAAAAATACAGAGTTAGCAGAAAAGGACATTAAATGGAAATTTAACTATCCAGGCAATCCTAGCTAATGTGGATGTTTGGAGCAATTAGCTCAATCTACAAAGCGTGTATTGAAAGTAATTTTGAAATAGCATGCATCAAAGGTTGAGACGCTGAGAAGCGTTCTAATAGAAGCAGAAAACATAATAAACAGCAGACCACTAACACACGTGCCAGTCACTGTTGACGAACCTGAACCGTTAACATCTGACCAGTTTCTACTGGGCACCATGAGCTCGACACAAACTTCTGGTGAGTATGGAAGTTTCTGCTTTCGTAAGCAGTATCGTATAGTTCAAAAATTAAAGGACCACTTTTAACGACGCTAGCTCAGAGAATAGTTACCCACGCTCACCAAGCGAACCAAATAGTTCGCACCTGTTAAGCCCATCACTAACTAATAACATCTCAACTATAACACTTATGTAGCTGTAGTTTTGATTTGTGATGAAAACCAACCTATTCGCACCTGTTAAGCCCTCTATCATTTTACCCTGCCAACATGGTTTTGTGAAATCGAATTGTACTACCACTAACTTACCTGAGCTTACACCCTTGTTATCAAAGGTATTTAGAACAAAAAGACGAATGTCGTTTACACAGATATCAGCAAGAGTTTTGATTCTGTTAACCACTATCTCTTGCTTAGAAAACTTAGTACTATCGGATTTCCAGACAGTCTTCTCATGTGGATTTCCGAATACCTTACTTGTAGAACCCAAAAAGTTATTTTTAAATCATTACTATCTAAGCGTGTCTTTGTTACCTCTGGTGTACTCCAAGGTAGCCATCGTGGCTCTTTACTTTTCAATCTATTTATTAATGATCTTCCGTCTATTTGTCTTCACTCCAATGTACTAATGTACGCCGATCATGTGAAGCTGTGCTTATCTTATAATGCCAACAACTCTCTTTATTTATTGCAATCAGATCTGGATTTGTTTTTTGCTTGGTGTGAATGCAACTTGTTGTTTCTGAATTGCTCTAAATGTAAGGTTATGTCATTCTATAGAAGTACGACTTACAATTACATGCTTGACTGGATTTACCTTGAGAGATTAGACTGTGTCACCGAATTGGGAATTCTTCTTGAACATAGATTAAAATTTGATAGGCATATTGCAATTACAGTCAATAAGGCTGATCAATCTGTTGGATTCATTAAACGATGGTCTAAGGAATTTTACGACTTTGTACGAAAAAACTGCTATATACTTCTCTGGTTCGGCCCATTCTGGAATACGGATCTTGTGTGTTGTCTTCTCAATATTCGATACACCAAGACAGCATTGAGTCTGTACAGAAGAAGTTTCTTCTTATTGCTCTTCGTGGCATTAACTGGGTTCCAGGTACCGATTTGATTCTACACCACAGTAAACTGCTACTAATAAACCTGTCATCTCTTACTAACCGTCGCACGATACTGGAAGTTTATTTTTACATAAATTAATAATTGGCGAAATTGACTCTTCTTTGTTATTAAGCCAAATTGACTTTTTTGTACCCTCGAGATTTCCTCTTAACTTTACACCAATTTCTCTTAATACTTGTACTACTAACTACTTTCAGCATGAACCTTTTTGAGTGCTCTGTGTTGACTATAACACACTTTATCGAGTTTTCAACTCGGAGTCCTCTTTTGAAACTATTAAAAACCAAATTCTTAACTTTTTAACACGTAGTAACTTAAACAAATAGCATTACTAATGTTAGGGATCTGATTGGGTTTCCTGGGTTTTACCCAATCCTCGCAACAAATGTTGGATCATTCAATACATTTATTTTGAATACCCCAGATATTAACTTTATTTTTAATTTAAATTCATTATTTCAATTTAGTTTAACTAATTCAATATTCAGGAAAAAAAATGTTTTTCTACACTGATGGATCCAAAACAGATGTTTATCGCATGTGGAAGGCTCAACAACCAATATTCCATTTTTGCGGCGGAGGCGTACGCTCTTCAACAGGCAGTGAATTATGCCGTATTCAAGCTTCAACCTCACGTTATATGCTCTGACAGCATCTCGTCAATTTTGTCTATTAAAAATACAAACGATACCAATATAATAATATCCCAACACAGAGACCTTGTAATATGCCATAAGCACATTCAACTGATATGGATTCCAGGTCATGTTGGGATTCTTGGTAACGAGATAGCCGATAAGGCTGCAAAACAGTATATACCCCAAAAAATCATATTGACGAAAGGCTGACCTAATACATCTGATATCAAACCATAATAAAGAAAACATCGCGGACTGAGACAATGTGACTCACAATTACAAGGTCTACAACCAACAAGGCATATCTACAACTAATCCCAGAGAAGCAATCTCCTCTTGTACTCGGATCTACACTCGCCTACGCATTGGACAAACTGCTCTAACCCACAAAAACCTTCTCAAAGGACTCAGCCCTCCAAACTACTCCATATGCAATGATCCATTTCTAACAATCCTACATATCCTAAAGACATGCTCAAAATTTGAGATTATGTTCAGGTTTCTTTGTCTTTCTACTTTTAGTCTTGTCACAGTAATACATACTAATACTACACTTTTCTCTATTTTTTTGTATAGGTAGCAAGGCACTGCTAAAGGTCTGATTGGAGTCACCCCGCTGTTCTCCCAGTTGGACCTTTTATTTTTATTAATATTATTATTATTTATTAGTCAATCTGTGGGCTTATAGTCTTTTTTATTGTCAGAAGCTTTCTTCATGATTCTCGATTTTTTCTTGCCACTAATTGGCTCTTAGTACCAATTGTGGTCGCTAGAGTGCGACACTAGAAACGGCGCAGGCACATGACGATTCTTTTTGATCATCAAGTTTTGAGGTTACCACACTTAAAAACTGCGCATCTGGAAATAACAGTCATTGTTAGCATTTTAATTAATACACAACTAATAAGTATATTTAGCAATTTGATTTAATAAACTATGTTCCTGTAACACGTCGCTTATGGTAGCTACTATCCACTGTTGTGAATTTTGCTCTTTTGAGCTAGCTCTGGCTGTAATATAGTAAAGATTTGATTGATAAAAATATTTAAACATTTCTTTTAGCCGTAAGACTTGCTACTTAAACTATACATTTAGGTACGTTTTGCTTTGACTTTAATTTTCCATTTATAATAGCTGGTTTCGAGATCACTTAAGGATTCTTGTAAAGATTTTATAATCCGATGTAGTCTAAGATTGGAACTGTAAATTTCCACGTCATCAGCAAATATAAAATGCAATTACCTTTTTAAAGAATGTGATTTTTAAGTTTAATGAGAGGGTATGTGCAGTTAAAACCTACTCTGAATCCATTTTTCTCCGCAGATAATACGTTATGTTGCTCAAGGTTTAAGGTAAGGTGATTTTAAATGAGTTTTTAAAAACCTTGCATAAGCAGGATAGCAAGCTAATAGGTCTATATCTACCAGGAGAGTCAAGGGGTTTCCCAGGTTTGAGAATAGGTACAACTCTAGCAATTTTCCAACTATGAGGAAAATAACTGGCAATGAGACAGTCATTAAAAGGTTGGGCTAGAAAGTTTACTCCACTGTTTGGTAAATTTTGAAGACAAATATTTGGCAAGTCATCAGGACCGATGGTTTTGGTTTTGCTAGTCAATTCGATGGCAGTGATTATATAAACTTCATCCACCCGAAATATATTGCATATTATATTAATGATGGAATAATGACTAAATTAATTGTTTCTGGGTCAGAGATTGTGTTGAAAGATCCCCGAGGAGATTAGCTTTTTCGGCGCAGGTGATGAAGGCCATATTTTTATAATACAAACAAGGAATAACTGCTTTTTCTGTTTAAATGACTGACACATATTTCAAAATGCTTTTGAGTGACTTCGAAGGGCTGTAGTTTTTTATTCCAAAAATCATTGTTAAGCTTAAATTTTGAATTCAAATGATTTAATTTAGCCAGAAATAATAAAAGCCTTGTCCTTATTCATTGCTTTTTTATCTTTATCTTCGACGTAGTAAGTAATCTCAACTTTCTCTTTACAAATGCGTTTATGAGGGATAGATCTATTCAATGCACTTGTTACCACATTCATAAACTTGTTCAAATTGTCACTTATTGAGAAAAATGAGGAAGGTCTTTCGTGTTGTGTTGAATTTGTTTTAAATTCCTCGTTAATAAGGTGCTTAAGCAAATTCCAATTTGAATGTGTTTATTTTTATTCAATATTTTGGCGGATGAGAGATTGAAGATAACAGGTAGGTGATCACATGATAAATCACTTAAAACTGAGACATCACTAATGAGCTCAGGATTGCTAATTAGGATAATATCGAGTGTGGATGGCGTAGTTTGAAGGTATATAAATGGGCTCATTAGGATATACGATGCTTATGTTTTCAACTAATAAGATATTAACCCAGCAATTAGCTCTCTCGCAGATCCAAGCTCAGTTTTTTGAATTAAGGTCTCCTGTGATTAAGAACCTACCCTTTAACCAAGACATTTTCAGTAAATCTCATTTATACAAGCTTTTCATATGATATCTGTCTTTAGTTAATCGAGTAACCGGCAAAGTAGACCGAATATATTTTCAGTCAATTATTGTCGTTAATGTCAATTTGAATACCTATGTTTTTTATTATATGCGTTTTTTAAACTATTTATTTTCGAACGGCAATTGCAACTCCGCCACCTCTGCTGTAATCACGCCTGTAAAGATCATTAACGATCATTCTCAGTATGTCAGGTTTTATTAATTAAGCTGATATGAATATTTCTGTAGTTTAGGAAATGATTTAATTCATTCTACACGTTTATTTTTATCGGCACGTGCATTCCATGTCATAATAATATAACTCAATTTGGTGATGGGTGACTTAGCAGATAAATATTGCAGTTATTGTTACGTGTGACTGTAAATATTCAAGGATTATGCAAATGAATCCCAGGGGAGGTCCAGGCTGGTGTATTCCTGGAACCTTCTGGTTGTATTGCTGTTGTCTAACAGACCAATGGCAAAGTTGTTGATGATTCCTATATTGTTTCTGCTATTTTTGGCGATATCCTCTGTGGTCCATAAGATTTGTAGAGCATTATGCATAGTTAGATTATCATGAAACATGTGAGCGTTGGTCGCAAAGCAAAGTGCCTTGTTTTTGAGTGTTTGGTTGCGTCGACTGGCAGTTCCCCATAGTTGGATGCCGTAAATCCAAATTGTCTTTATTATTACCTTGTAGATAAGTATTTTCTTACAGCCCATTAGCCAGTAAAATCTCCTGTCCAAGCCCATGTCAAGGTATTGTGGCGTAGATTCCTCTGCGATTGTGACTCCGCCTAAGTGTTAGACAGTTTCTAGGTCTAAGTGAAAAGGTGGTGGCGGTTGATTTATCGCCGTTTACTATAATAGTCCACCTCCTCTGCCAGTCGCCAATTACACTCAGCTGTTCTTGTATATTTTGTGAGGCCTCCTAATACGTCTCAGCTGTGGTCAGCAATGCCGTATCGTCAGTGTAAGAGGCAGCTAGGGCTATGAAGCACAGAGAGATCCGCTCTGTATATTTTGTAAAGGAATGGGCCCAAAACGCTGGCTAGTGGAACGCCCGCATGTATGCAGTTGGTATGAGATAGGAATTCTCTGCATTTGACTTGGAAGGTTCTACCTCCCATATACGATGCGAGGAATGCATAGTGTGCTGGAGGCAGATTGGACTTGATTTTCTGCAGAAACCCGAAATGCCAGTTTTTATCGAATTCTTGCTTTATATCAAACACTACGTCAAAGCAGTACTTTTTCTACGATCACCTCAAAAATACGTTAAACTACTCTGTGCAACACTGACTATCATCAGATAATGAACGAATGTTCTTTACAAATTCTACAACAATTCGATCAAAATCTATTGTTTTTAAAACTCCAATTTTGAATTATATAAATACTGCCTTCTTAGCGGAAAAAAAACTTTTGATATGTGGCTCTGATGAAGGTCTGTCTTCCTGCACCCTACTACTCAATGTTGAAGGCATACCTCAATGAACGAAACTTCGTAGTAAAAGTGAGAGCTGGTGTATCTGACACATTTCCGATGCTTGCTGGTGTCCCCCAGGGAAGCGTTCTCGGATCAGTCCCATACTCCATATTATCTGCAGACGTTCCCATGCCAGATAATTTCGGAATTGAACTGGACCTTGAACAAATAGGTATCGCAACTTATGCTGATGACATAAGCATATGTTCTTTGCAATGACAAAGGTGTTTAAGATGCCACCGATGGAGTCCAGGAATAAACTCACGCCATTGAGGCTTACCAAACAATATTAAAATCAGTACCAAACAATATTAAAATCAACACCAATAAAAGCGTTTATGTTTGCTACACCCTAAGCAAGACACTATCTCCACCTGTGAGTATAAACGTTGAGTTTATAAAACAGGACATAGACGCAAAATACTTCGGTCTCGTATTGGATCAAATGTTGAAATTCAAACAACATGTAAGCTCTACTCTAGGAATCTGCCGGTCAAGATTGAAAATGAATTGGCTCCTTAATAAAAACAGCAAGGTATTTTTGCCCCAGGAATTTTATTATATACGAGGTGGTTCTCAAACATTCCCCGACAATTTTTTCCAGGGCATTTTCTGGTGTCGACACCTCTTGTTGAGGACCTGCGTTGAAAACATTCATTTTTCATTGATATTCCCTCCAAATTTCATGACATTTGGAACAGTGCAAGTGGAGTTATAGCGTCTAATGTGACAGTATGTTTTTGTCATCGGTGCAAAAATGAGTGTTGTCATTGCGGCTCATGAAATCGGAATTGGGACTGTTCAAATACTCAATCCATCGCATTTTGGTCGATCATTTGGGCTTCAGGAAAGTGTGTGCACGATTTTTCTGTATCAATTGAAAGTTCAGCCAGAATATCGCCAGTAAGGAAGCTGGCATTGACACTTGACCGAATTTTTGACCAAAAATTGCATTTTCACCATCAACCACTCGCCGTATTCGCCTGATTTAGCACCATGTGACTTTTTTCTGTTCGGCAAGCTGAAATTATCCATGAAGGGACGGCGCTTTGCTGATGTGAAGGCCATCCAAAAGTCGTGCACCGACGTCCTAAAGGTCATTCCGGCTAACGAGCTAAAACCCTCATTTGAAATGTTATTGGATCGAGCTAATAAGTCGGAGGGAGATTACTTTGAATAATAAAAAAATAAGTACTCAAAAATCTTTTGTTGTTTTCATTTTATTCCAATAGTTCGGAAACTTTTGAGAACCCCCTTTTTTATTATATTGTGTAATAATATAATTAAAAAAATAGAGTATAAGCTAAAAATGGCCTGCGACTTTATGATAAATTGCAGTATGATTGTTGCATTGTAGGAGGTATTTATACAGAGTATTTAAATTGTATGACGGATTCTACAGCGGATCTAATCCTTGCCAATTCCCATGTAGAATATCTGCTTTAAAAGAGCTTCTTTGATTTACATATAACTGCTAGAAAGAAAACTCTTGACCTGTCCGACCCGTTAGAAGCAAATGCTTCTGCCATAATTTTTTAAGATATGATAGCACTTTAGTTCAAAGTGATTGGTGATCGAGAAATTATTACTTCCGTAATTCAAGCGTGTGGAAAGATCAAAGTGAGGTGTATATGTATATAACTGCTATGGGTTAAAAAATGGGTGGAGGATATATTAGTTAGGGTGAGAAGAAGCCTTGTCAATAAAGTCATTTATTGTATTATTTTATCACGCGAGTTAATGGATTACGACCCCCCAGATCGGGTTCCACACGTTTAAATTCCCCGTAAAAATTAGTAGGGTGGAATATTGAGTTGTCAGTGAAAATATCTTAATAGTTATGTTTTGACTGAAAGGAATGTAACAATACTATATGAAGATTGATATTAAACTGTACTACCGGACAGAAAATGTTAAAGGAATGTGTTTGTGTTGGATGTGGTGCTTGATCAAAATACCAATTTTTTTTTTTAGATTTTGAGCTATAATATAAATTATTGATAATCCAATTTATGATTCTGCAAATTTGTTCTTGGTATGGATTGGCCAGTCAGTTTTCTGCATACATACAATATAAGGGTTTGTGCTTTTAATAAGGATAGTATTTTCGTGGTAGTTGTTAATGTATCCATCAATGTTCCATTTTACTTTTTTAATATACATCAGAAATGAAAAGAAAATTATAATTATATACAAGACCAAGAATGAGGAAATGCAAAATACAAAGCTATATAAGAGTCAGCTACATCCATTGAATCTGCTGCACGCCAGAACCGCACTAATACACTTTAATATAACTTTATAACATAAGTTTATTAAATAGTGATCTGTCTGCCAGTTTCAATGCAAACGTTCTTTATTTTTCAGAATCACAATCGATTTCTTCCTTTTAATCTTTTTTCTATCGGTTAGTAAATTATAGTTGACAAGTCTGATGGTGACAAAGCAGCAGAGTTACTACAGATTAAGTCCGTTAAATTTTGAAATAAAATGACTTCTTAACATTCCCGACCTCGTTATAAGTTCACAAAGTTTTACCTAACACGTCAAGAATAGCCAATTGGTCTCTTTAATATGCCTGTTGATGTTCGCACCTCAGCAATTCTGAACATCTCCAGCTATGATGGGCTTAACAGGTGCGAGGTTCTCTGATCGAGCGTCGTTAAAAGTGGTCCTTTAATTGTTGGGCTACACGATACTGCTTACGAAAGCAGAAACTTCCATACTCACCAGGAGTTTGTGTCGAGATTAGGTGCCCAGTAGAAACTGGTTAGATGTTAACGTTTCAGGTTCGTCAACACTGCCTGGCACGTGTGTTAGTGGTCTGCAGTTTATTATATTTCTGCTTCTATTAGAAAACTATTCAGCGTCTCAACCTTTGGTGCCTGCTCTTTCAAAGTTACTTTCAATACACGCTTTGTAGATTGAACTAAACGCTTCCACCTAACTCTGATTTTATGTATTCCCAGTCAAACAAGTCCTTTGTCTTTTTTAGATCATAATTCGCACCAACGATATTCGTGCTCATGTCAGATTTGATGACACTAGGAGCACCTCTTCTGTTAACAAAATTCCTGATCTCCACAATGCATGCGTCAGTCGATGAGTCTTTCAATAGCTCCAAGTGTTAAACAAGTAAACAATGCTACCCAGCGCTTTTCATGCCGACGTCTAGGCGTAACTATTACGGATTCAAAGTAATCAATTCCGGTAAAACTGTATGGTCTATTATATGATGAGACGCGAATCAGTGGCGGTTGACCTATCAATGTGGGAATGGGCTTTGCGTTTTGATTTTAACAGAATTGACATGATGCTTTAGCCTGCCAAACAGTGTAGCGAAAGTTTATCACCCAGAACTAATGTCGAATTTCATTAACAATTAGCTCATCATTTTGATGGTGATATCATTAGGCTCTTTAAGGGAATATTGGGGCGTAAGCGTCCTATGTACGACAAGTACACCATATTCATATAATTTTGGTGACAATGAATAAAATGCGCTACTTTTCGATACTTGACCTTTCTGTTTTCTCAAATCTTACCGTTCGTTTCAAACGTACGTATCTGGAAAAACGTCCAGTGCCAATCAGTGAGTCCATACTTATGTATAAAGTGATTTTTCGCCTCTCCATTGACTCGGTCATGGAAGGTGTCAGCTTTTCTTGTCATGGCCAGCCTGATTCTGGCTCCAATAGAAAGTCTGGTCCACTTGTCCATATCATCTGTGGGTCATAGTTAATATTATTGATTGTTATATTGGCTTTGTCTGCCGGATTGAGTTATATTTCACTAATACGGTGCGCTACGAACTGTTTATATTTGCAGTGGGCTGATCGTATCCAAGATATCACGGCTCGCGAGTCTGACCATTTTACAGTTCGAAGCACTCTTATGTTGTGACTCTCCAATATTGATGTCCTTAGCCGAGTGCCCAGAACGGCTACTTGAAATTCTAGTCTTGGTATCTTGGTATATCACTGCTGCGAATACTTGCTCAGTTGCATCGACAAAAACGTGAAGTTCAACAGCTATGTCCTGCAACAAAAATTTTGATGAGTAACATCGGGTCATTTTAAAATTCTTAACGTTGTCTAGCTGGCGCAGCCATTGAATAAAACGCTCAAAAATTGCCTCTGGTTATTAATCATTCCAGAATACGCCTGTACGCCACACGTAACGAAAGATTTCCTTTTGGTTGATTAATACCCATATTCTTAGCCAAGTCATCATTTATCAATGTGGCTGATGACCCTTCATATACTTGTACAAATGCAAATGTCGCTACAATTGATCCATTTGGCCCTGGGACCTCGGGTGGCTGAACCTTAAATAACAGCCTTGATGTTCCTGCCTTTATAGTATTAACATTTGCTGAGCCTGTAGATGTGTCCTTTAGACCAACTTTAGCCGACTTTACATTGTCTTTATATAATATAATTCGATTGTGAAAAATCGGTAACATTGGACTTATCTCGAGAATGTTGCTCCCGGCAGCTCTAAGCTGCTAAAAGCCTTAAAAAAATAACACCGTTAAGGCAAAAACCCATAGCTTATGACAAAAATTGTTACCTCTGGAAAAAAATCGATAAAATTATGAACAATTTAAAATGTTCAGCTGCTTTTTTTGTTTACTTTAAATTGATATATTGGTGTGCAGCATTTAAGAATTAGAGAAATAAATTGGATGAAATAGGAACATATGCAAACAGGTTATTAAACCAGTGCGGTTTGCAGGACCTCAAAAAGTTGTCCAAAGTATATTAAACGATTTTTTGATTTTTAGACGAGTTTAAAAGCTGGACGAGTCGCTGGTGTATAACCATTAATACACAAAAGTCAGTGCCTATCTCTTTCTCCACCAAAAGAATACCCTGAGGTCACACTTGGAGCCACAATTCCAAGAGTTATCAAAGTTATATTTATTTGGGAGTCACATTTGACAGACGACTGACATACGGCCCACACATCACTCAGATAGTTAAAAGCTGCAAATTAAAGTTTAAAATTTATTGGACTGGATACTAAGGAGTTCTAGCAAGCTGTCGCTATGTAGAAAGAAGAATCTTCAATGCGATTGTATCGCCAGTTTTCACATACGCAATTCAGCTTAGGGGAATTTCTGCGAGGACACATATACAAAAACTACAGACAATGCAAAACAAGGCCCTGAGAAGATGGACTGGAGCTGATTGGTTCGTAAGAAACGAAGTACTGCATAAAGACCTTAACATCCCTACCATAGCAGAGCTATTGGATGACACATCTCCAAGTACACGGACAGGGTCAGCGGACACCCAAATCAAGTTGCTACAAGTTTAATTACAAACACAAACAGCCGAAGACTGAAAAGACTGCATCCCCTAGATACTAGAAATAACTTTAACCTTTAAGAACAAAAATAAAATAAAATAAAAATGAAAAAATCTATATAGATATACATATATATACTTAAAAATAGTATTTTAACATTTTAAAATTTGTAAATACCTTTTCTTTTTTAATTTTTATTTAGTCGACTGCTTTTAGTTGATTCTAAATAAATAAATAAAGAGTGGACGCCAGCCGAAAGTTGGCGTTCTCCCAACTCGGAAAATAATCAGAGATACAAACTGAAAAGGGTTAAACATGGACAATCTAGTATGGAGAATATGTTATGGCATGGGAATGTGTAATACAGTGGGTAAAAGGTATCATGAACCGACATTTTTTTGCTAGTATTACAAAGACATCTATTCTATTCTACCCTACGCCGAATAGAAAATTGCACTAAAATGAGTCTCTCAACAATATAATGACCCCAAGCACACCAGTAGGAAATCTAAAAAGTGGATCAAGACAAAATAGGTTATTGTTTTGGAGCGGCCTGCGCAGTCACCAGACTATCGGAAACCTAAGGGCTGATATCAAAAAGGTGTAAGATGTCGCTTGGTGAGTGGTCATGGGGCGTAAATTAAATAGCCTGCCTGAAGGTATGCAACGACTTTACGGACTCTGTTGCTGGGACCAAAAATTAGGACTGAGCAATGTACCGAGAGTAATAAAAGTTCCCTTGTTCATGGCATGGGTGTGATCCAGAAAATAAAAGAAAAGGAAAATTAATCTTTATTTGTGTACATGTAGGGAAAGTGGTTTTATGTTTCTTCTCTTCGAATTTCTCCATGTGCAAATTCTGTGGCGGTTCTAGGGTCGCACTCTAGCGACCACACTTGGTACTAACAGTCAATTAGTGGCAAGCCGAAATTAAGATTTGGATTTTGCAACACTAGAAAAACGAGAACAAAAGAAGAAGGCTTCGAAGAATAAAAGTAAGAACATTAACAAAAATAAATGATGAGGTAAATCAAATTGAACCAATCAAAATAGATTATAGAATACAGAAAATTCTTTTCAAATATTTAAATCAAGAGGAAAACAATGCTCTAACTAAAATTTTAAGTAGATTTAAAACATTAATATATCTTGAAGGTCAGTGTCTTAGCAATACAAACATTATTAAGCATCAGATAAAAACAGTAGTGGATAAACCTGCATATTGTAAGATTTATAGATATCCTCAAATACATGAGCAAGAAATATATAAGCAAATTGAAGAAATGCTACAACAGGGAATAATACGTAAAAGCAATTCTCCATATAATTCCCCTTTATGGCTTGTACCCAAAAAAGCTGATAACAGTGGAATAAAAAAATGGCGTATAGTTATTGATTACCGCAAATTGAATGAAAACACAGTAGATGATAAGTTTCCTATCCCAAATATAGAAGGTAGGATAAGTTAGGAAGAGCGCAATATTTTTCTACTATAGATCTCGCGAAAGGCTTTCACTAAATTCTCGTTCAGGAACAAGATAGGGAAAAGACAGCGTTCTCTACCCCTCACGGGCACTACGAGTTTAATCGGATGCCATTTGGGCTCAAAAATGCTCCTGCCACATTTCAACGTCTTATAAACACAGTCTTAAAAGAAGAAATAAATAGAATTTGTGTCGTCTATCTTGATGACGTTCTTATTTTTTCCACTAGTTTTTTAGAACATGTTGGCCATATTCATACAATTTTTAAAAAACTTTCTGAAGCAAATCTTAAGATTCAAATCAACAAATGCAATTTCTTTTCAAAAAAAACTCAGTTTTTGGGTCATGTTTTAACCCCCGAAGGAGTTAAGCCTAACCCAACAAAAGTTAACAGCATTCTTCAGATTAAAATTCCGAGAAATGCTAAACAAATTAGAGCTTTTCTAGGAATCACTGGGTATTATAGAAAGTTCATAAAGGATTTCTCTCAAGTAGCTTATCCATTGATTAAATGCCTTAAAAAGGATGCTAAGATCGATGTAGCTTTAGGTGCTGTTTTGCAACAAGATGGTCATCCTATTTGCTATGCAAGTCGTACATTGAATGACCATAAGAAAAACTTTTCTTCTATACAAAAGGAATTACTACAATAGCTATAGTGTGGGCAACACCTTATTTCCGCCCATATCTCTATGGAAATAAATTCGACATTTTGTCCGATCACCAACCACTTAAGTGGCTGCCAATTAAATATAACGGAAAAGAACTTAATGAAATACTTTATAGATGGCCTGTTAAGCTTAGCGAATTTAAAATAAACTTATCATACATTAAAGAAAAGGATAACCAGGTAGCTGATTTTTTAAGTCGAATAAGTAACGACGAAATTTGTGCCGTAAGCACAGCTGAATCTTGTAGCTCTTCAGAAAATAATGTTGATGACATTAGTACACAACATACACAGGATGAAGACTTTGTGGACACAACTATTTTAGGTAATTTAGAAACAGTAGTTAATAGATTTAAAATACAAATCATTCTAACAGATAAAAAAAACTATGGAGTTTGAATATAAGAATAGAAATAAGAAAATTTATTTAAATTTAAATGATCTCGAAAATAGAATGGAGGAAATTTTGAAGAATCATATCATAAAAGGCAAAGTAGGAATATTCAGTGAATATAACGATCATCAATACAATAAATTTCAAAACAAAATCATCCAAATTTTCGAAGGCAATAAAAATGTAAAATTTTTAAAATACTCATTTCACGCAAAAGACATTGAAAACGAAGAAGATGTGTATAAAGAAATTGAACGATTCCATAAATATGATACTGGTCATTCAGGTATAAATGATAATTACCAAAGTTTAAAAAATATTATTTACTTTCCAAAACTTCAACATTACATCCAAAAGTATATTAACAATTGTGACATTTGTAATCGGTGTAAATATGATAGGAACCCAGTAAAAGAAAAATTTAAATATACGGAAACACCAAGCGATATAAGAAAAATTGTTCATATGGATATCTATACAAATTCAAAATGTAATTTGCTAACTTTTATTGACCGATTTTCCAAATTTGCTACTGCCTTCTATCTTGAGGATCGCAACAATCAAACTATAATCGAAAAAATGCGTTCGTACAAATCCCAAAGAGGAAGCTTTGAAAAATTAATAACTGATAATGAATTTAATAGTGTAATTATAAAAGAATATTTTTTAGAAATGAGAATATAGAAGTTCATTTTGTGAAGCCGAACAGTCACACTGGCAATGCAGACGTTGAAAGATTCCATAACACTTTAACAGAAAAGATAAGAATTATATACCTTGAAAACAAAGATCTATCAATCACAGCTATCACTCAGCAATACAAAATATGCCAATGAATATTGAATATGGAAATTGTGACAAAAAGTTATACATAATAACATTCTAAAATATAAGGAACATTACATTACATCTTTAAATCAAACAAGAGAAAATTTTGAAGAATCTAGAAATGAACGATATTTAAAAAACTATAAGTCTCTAAGACACAAAAATGAACCGAAATATCTATCTACCATAATTGAATTCCTAACACTTATGTGTATATAAACGAATTGTAAAACTCAGGAGAGTCTTAATTTAAGCGATGGGGAAGTTATGCAGTTGAAGTTCTTAATCTCTCTCTCTTCGCCTACATTTAACAGTGAGAGATTACAAGCTCGATCTAGGCATAAAAACTCTAAAGCTCCCTCGACTATTCGAAAGCTTTGGAGCTCACTACTAAGTAAGACGTGAACAAGACAAGAACATCAAGTGAAATAAATACTTTTATTTAATTAAAATGACAAAGAACATTATTTATATTCTATTACATGTTAACATATCAATGTTAACAAAATTCGCGCTACAATTTGCGATCATTAGAAAAGGAAACATATATTTTTGGAGAATGACGATCAAATTATAAAAATGGAAACGTAAAAAGACTTGACCCAATAACTACGTGACCTGCAACAGCAGATGGAAACGCTTCGTGCAAATTCGGCAGCTCGGCAAGTCACACAACGCTTGTCGACACCACTTGCCACAATTCATCTGCCAAAGTTTACTCGAAACAGCTCCCAGTTATGGTTCGCGCAAGTAGAACGATTTTTGCCTACATAACGTAACCGAAGATGTAGACAAATTCGACTTTGTCGCAGTACATTTGGAAATAGTTTTGAACAAGTATGAGACACTGAAGGCACGGCTTCTACAAAGATTCGACGAATCTCCAGAGTCCAAAGTACGCCGCTTGCTGCAAGGGGGAGGAAACACAGGGCTAAAGTCAACCGAAATCCTAACACACATGCGTCGCCTCGCTCCAAACCCTGGCTTAAAGTGTGGGACGAAGTTGACTTGGATAAATTAGCAAAGATCGCTGACAGAATGCTTGACGCTACTAACACCAAAACCACGTTTGCCATTACGTCTTCTTCACAAGGCCTGCTAGAACTAGACTATACTGTCAACGCAGTCAGCGCCCCTAATACTTTGAAAGAGGTGTTTGAGACATTACGGTCTCTATCTAAAAAATTCGATAGTCTACAAAAGATTTCAGACGCTTACAGGCGGTCAGTCAAGCAAATAATTCTCAGGATCCATCCCGTAGTCAGACACGCAGTCTACCACGTGGCCAGCAGTCCAACAATTCCGGAAAGTCCATTCGTGAAGTGGATGAGCAACAAACGACACTTTGCTTCTACCACCACAAAATTGGGGATAATGCACAAAAGTGCCGCTCGCCATGCTTACGCAGTCAATATTTAAACTAAAAAAGCTGTCCTCAGCTGCGCTAGGCGACGACAGCGACACATCAACTAGCGACTCTGTTGCACAAAATAAATATATCACTGAATGCCGACTCCAAATCTACGACCTGACATCACGCATTAAATACCTCATCGATTCCGGATCGGTGGTGTCTGTAATACCACGGGCATTGGTGAAACATAAAACCAAACACGGAGATCTACTTTTATTCGCCGCGAATCAAACACCAACCCACACGTACGGATGTCACATACTACGGCTAAACTTGGAAATCCGTCGCAACATTGCGTGGCCATTCATCATCGCTGACGTGCAGACGGCAATCATCGGAGCAGATTTGTTAACCAAATTCCAATTGTTAATAGATCTCACTAATAAACGCTTAATCGATTCTATGACAGGCCTTTCGACATTCGCATGTTTGGCAGATGCTAAGCAACTATCTGTTTCAACTGTTCAACCTATGCTCAATCTACAAGATTTACTACACGAGTTTGTGGATGTCACAAATCCGTCCGTAAAGCCAGCCAGCACGAGATTCGACACTACATCGACACCAGCGGATGCCCAGTGTCAGATCGTCGTCGCCGTCTCTCTGGAGACAAGCTAGCAACAGCTAAGAAAAGAATTTAATTTTTTAATTGAACAAGGCATATGTCGACCCTCAAAAAGTCCATGGAGCAGCCCATTACACATGGTGTCCAAAAAAGATGGCGGTTGGCGTGCATGCGGCGACTACCGCAAACTGAATGCTGACACAACACGGGATCGCTATCCCATCGCTCACATCTATGATTTCTCCGAGATTTTACACCAAAAAACGGTTTCCTCCACACGGGATCTGGTAAAGGCGTATTACCAGATAACTATGGCGGACAATGATGTTCAAAAGACTGCAGTATGTACACCGTTTGGTCTTTTCGAGTTTCTCTACATGCCACAAATGCGTCACAAACTTTTCAACGCCTTATGTATAACATTTTTCGTGGAATTGATTTTGTTCTGCTACATAGATGACATACTCATCATGTCAAACACCAAGGCTAAGCACCAAGAATATCTACGTATCGTTCTACAGATTCTACGTAAGCACGGCTTGTGCATAAATCTCAGCAAATGCAACTTTGTAAAAACAGAGGTTCGTTTTCTAAGTTACAGTATTAACAAGCACGGAATTAAGCCGCCAACCGATAGAATTGACGCTATAATCAACTACACACGTCCAAACACCATCAAGCAACTTGGTCGGTTTCTTGGTATAGTAAACTACTACCGTAGATGCTTACCACACACCTCGCACGTGCAGGCACCCATTTCAGAGCTTCTGAAAAACGTAAAGAAAAATGATCAACGCAACATCGACTGGACGCCGGAGCTTTGTACAGCATTTAAAGCATGCAAGCAAAGTGTAGCTGGTGCAGCACTTCTAGCATTTCCATCTCCAAAAGCACACCTTGCACTAGTGTGTGAAGCATCTGATGTTGCCATTGGCGCGGTTCTCGAACAACAATTAGACGACGACTGGAAAGCAATAGGATTTTTTTCCAAAAAGTACAGAGAACAGATACAGCGCATACGACAGAGAACTTCTCGCTATTTTCGAAGCTGTGAAATACTTCAGACAGATAATCGAAGCCCGCACCTTCATTATTTAGACCGACCACAAGCCGTTACTGTACGCATTTCAGCAACGACCCGAGACGATGTCACCACGGCAAATCCGACAGCTTGGTTTCATCTCACAGTTCAACACGACGATCGGACACATAAAAGGCACGGAGAACTCTATTGCAGATGCATTTTCACGTCTCTGCTCAATTGCATCACTAGCAGCTGTAGATTTGGCGCAGTTGGAACAAGCACAGGGGGTAGATCTGGAATTGACGGAATAACGTCAAGGCAACACATCTCTCAAGCTGCAACGGGTACGCTACAACGAGAATACAGAAATTTACTGTGATGTATCGACGGGGTATGTTCGATCATACGTTCCAAAAGTTCTTCGATATCAAGTGTTCATTTTTGTTCACAACTTGTCTCATCCGAGTGGATCAACATTAAACCAAATTCGTCAGAAATATGTGTGGCCATCAATGAATCGAGAAATTATAAGTTGGTGCTGAAACTGTATCGCATGTCAACGAGTAAAAATACACAAACATAATCATCTAATACCCTACAAAATCAGCGTTCAAGGTGAAAAATTCGATCATATGCACTTAGACATAGTGATTATGCCATTGGATCAAGGCCATCGCTCTTGTTTAACGACGATTGACAGTTTTTCTCAGTGGCCTGAGGCCGTGTCACAGAGGGACATCACAGCAGGAACGGTAACAACCGCCCTCTGCACAAACTGGGGAGCGCAATTTGGAACTCCAAAAACGATTATCACGGACAAAGCGTCGCAGTTTAAATTTGCGATTTTCAACGAATTAGCTCAACTAGTCGGCAGCAAACACATTCATACGACTGCATATCATCCTCAATCCAACGGCATGATAGAGAGATGGCACAGGCCGTTCAAAGTAGCTTTAATGTGCAACGCAAATACGCCGTGGTTACAATTACTACCAACCGTATTACTGGGACTTCGTAGTTGCTACAAACAAGATCTGCAATCGTCTGCTGCAGAAATGCTATATGGAGCACCGCTTCGCTTACCAAACGAATTCTTTGATGATCTGGATACGAAGATGAATCCTATTATATTTTTGTCAGGATTCCGAGAGCTTATGCGTCAAATACGACCAACGCAGATAGCGCATCATATCAAGGCCAAGATTTTCTTGATGAAAGGAATTGAGCACGGAAAAAAAAGGAACAAAACATACAAAGGCAAAGTGAAAGAAAAACAGAAGAAATAAAATAAAAGAACAGAGCCGAGTGGGAAGAATAAATAAAGTGTAGTGGTGCATAGTTAATGTGTTATCCCCACATAGGGATCCTCACAGAAAGGATCAATGAGGCCAGGCTCGGGTCAGAAAAAGTTTATGGTGCCAGGTGACGATCCGAACCGGCACCAAGGTTACCCACAGCACATAAATCTGCACTTTGTGTTGAGCTTGACAGTAGTTTGAAGCCAGCCAACTGAATTCCGTGGGTCAAAGGTGATTTGTTTGTGCCCTTGATCCGGCCATTGGGAAATTACATTGCTGACCCTAAGCCAAGCAGTAGGCTCAAGGAGGGACAAATTCTGCACTTCAAATTTTGTTTGTGTATAGTACACTTAGAACACCCTCCGTATCGCCATGTGAAGAAGAAGGGAATACGGCCGTTGCCATTCAATCAAATCATTATTAGTTTTAAGTATAATATTTAAATTTAAATTAATTTGTCGTTTCTTCACATAGAATATATCCGTTGCATAGCGGACAAAGATAGGAAAGAAGCAAAAAAACCCAAAATAACAAACGACGAACTCGTAGAAATCAGAGACCCCATCTATTCTTTCAAATATAATTCCTCCTCCCCATCTCATTTCCTCACACACATTGATCTCTCTTCGACTGATATTTTAGGCAGCGAACACGATGATTTTGGCTAACATACCTAAATGACATCGTTCACACAGTGGGCCACACATGGGGATCGCAGTAATCTTCGGCATTACTCTGCATTGAGCAGAGTGATATCGAGATTTGCTGCAACCCTACATTTGTGGCCCGCCTAGCTAACATCTTATTCACACACTTGCAAAAAGAAAAATAAAGAAAAAAAAACATGCACATTATTTTGACTCTCTTTATATTTTATCTTATTTAAATGTATTTATAAATTGTACAGTGGAACAGAAATGGCATTTTTAATAACTAAATTGACTTGCAGGTGCTTATAAAAGAACTCTACCCTGGCATAGTTGCTCTACAAGAAACGCACTTAAAACACAATTAAAGCACAATTATATCAAACAACTACTGCCAATATTTCCATAACCTTCCCCATATCTCCACTAATAAGCAGGGTTTCGCTCTTCTGATAAAGAAAGGTTTACCGCACATTACTTTTCAAATCACCTCATGTCTAGCACTAGAAATAAATATAAGCTTAAAAATTAACATTAATATTTATATTCCACCGGATCAACATTTTTCGACTAAAGAGCTTACTGATATCTTCTCTACTATACAAACTCCCATCATTATAATAGGTGACCTAAACGCGTGGGGTACCCTTTGGGGCTCCCCAAAATCCAAGAACAAGGGAAAACTTATAGAATGTATTTTGATCTCTCACAATCTAAGTTGCCGCAACGATGGCAAGCCTACCCATTTCTCTACAAACCACACATTCACACATGTAGACCTGAAAATCTACTCTTCTAATCTTTTTCCGTTCCTGTCTTCCATTACACTCGACAATCTCTACGCAGTGACCACTTTCCAATAAAAACTTATCTTTGTGCGCGTCAATATCCAAAGGTCCACTTTATAAGTAAATTTCTAACCCATAAAGCTAACTGGGACACGTTCGAATCGTTCCTCACGGATAACACAGATAATTTTACCATTAGCTCAAACATAAATAAGGATGTAGCCTTTATTCAAAAAATTAACCGAACCGCTACAACATCCCGCAGTCAAAGCGTTCTCACAGAACAAAGAACTTTCTTCGTTAGAGACACAAAACAAAAAGCATGGCACATATATAAAAGAACACAAAATTCCACCAATCTTAAATGTCGAGAAAGTAAAAGTGACAGTTTTCAAAGAATTACAGAAAGCATTAGCCCAGCAAGTTCCACAAAAAGAATATGGTCGGACATTGAAAATATCTGCAGATCCTCGCAAAGCAGCAAAATAAACTTCATTACCACACCAAATGGCCCCGTCTACGATCCTCCTGCAATAGCCAATGAGCTTTGTAAATTTTCGTCCAATTACTCACTTAACAGCAATTTTAAAGATCGTTTCATTACCAAGAAGAACAATACTCTTCACACTGAGTACAGGAACCCCACACCCAGGAAAAAAACCAATATGATAGAAGCCTATGCTCAAAAACCTTCCTGAAAATTTCAAGCTCCTGTCTAACCACACCTTCAATAATATTTTCAGCCAAGGTATTTTTCCGCAATGTTGGAAATCTGCAATTATCATACTCATACCCAATCCAAACAAAAGCAAATCAGAACTATTTAATTACCGTCTAATTTCATTGCTACCATTCCTTGGTAATTTATTTGAAAAAATCATCTCAAAACAAGTAATGTGGCTCGAAAACGGTTTCTCAGCGACCACCAATTTGACTTTCAACAAAAACACAGCACTTTGGACGACTTACTAATTTTTGACCATTTCACCTGCACAGCTCTCGCAACTCGTAATCACGTTTCAGTCCTTAGTTAGATATCGTTAAGGCATTTTATCACGCTTGCTTTCAATGAAATTTCCACAATCATTAACCGTTTCAACCATATGGAACATAGCCTATACGCGGATGATGTTCTCATATACGATTAATAATTGCTCTCTCCTCAGGAGCTAGTCTTTCTTGAGAGAAATGTAAAATGATACACATATGCAAAAAACACAGCTGTAATCCTTTAGACATTGGTGTAAATAACAACAAAGTAAAATACTATAATAGTTTAAGAATACTCGGCCTCATAGTAGATAATAAGTTTAATTTTAAGGAACATTGTAAATACTTAAGAACTCAACTTTCTGTTAGACTTAACATAATTAAGTACTTAACACCTCATAAATCATACACCCATAGAAATACCATTATCAACGTTGCTAAGGCTCTTCTTGCCTCAAAAATAGACTGCGCACTCCCAATTTACGGACACTTTTTAAAGTCTAGCCTATCAATAATTGCTCAAACTTATCCCACGGCTGTAATACGCTGCAACGGTGCTTTCCCTACTTCCACCACTAAAATGGTACTGGTGGAGGCGGTATTACCTTCATTAACTAATAGAGTTTATCAAACAACACTGCGATTGCTGCCCAGACTCCTACTCAGCAACAACAAAATTGTTCACCACACTATCATATCTGGTCTCAATGGAAAACGTTTACCGGAAAAGCTTTCACCAATATAAAACTGCATAAAACTTGCAAAAAATCTTCACATCAAATGTTGCCGTACACTCGTTCAACCAACTAAACTACCACCTTGGCTTATTGATCCAAACTCTTTTGTTACGGATCTTGAACCTTTTGCTAAGAGTGTCACAAATCCTGAGCAGTATCGTTCAATTTTCAACCAAACCTTAAATGACACAATATCCACGGACAAAGAACAGATATCAATACGGCATATTCCATAGTTAAAAGCGACAACACTATTATCTCATGTGGAACGATCAACGACCAATATTCTGTGTTTGCGGCGGAGGCATACGCTCTCCAGCAGGCGGTGAACTATGCATTATCCAAGCCTTAACCTCACGTAATATGCTCTGATAGCCTCTCGTCAATTTTGTCAATAAAAATCCAAACAATACCAACATCTTAATAGCGCTAATCCGAGACCTTATAATATCCAATAAATACATTCAACTGATGAGGGTTCCAGGTTGGGATTCTTGGAAGTGAAATAGCTGACAAAGCTGCAAAACACGCCGGTACACTAGATACCCCAAAGCCCCACATTGACGAAAATGCTGACTTTTTACGCTTCATAACAAGCCATATAAAGGAAAAATACATCGCTGACTGGCTTTATATGTCCCACAATTATAAGGTGTACAACAAAGCAGGAATAGCCACAAAGTATCCCAGTGTCGCAAGCTGCTCTGGTACTCGCTTACACACTCGACTACGAATTGGACACAATGAGCTCACCCACTCACACCTATTTAAAGGGCTCAGCCCTCCAAGCTGCCCCATATGCAACACGCCATCTCTTACAACCCAACATATACTAGTTACATGCCTTGAACTGGAAGCTATTCGAGCAAATATGACCACGCCACCCGCCAACACACTGATGCTTCCAACTATGAACAACATCCACGCGCTTGCAAAGTTAATCGATAAAGCGGGTCTAACGACCAAAATCTGAGTCCCCTAGCTAAGTCAAGCCGATAGCCTTAGCAGCTAGTGATCTTATATGAGGTAGGTTAATAATTTATGATTAACATACACTTGAATAAATAAAAAAAAATAAACTTTACTTATTACCAATAGATACATTATTATGCACTAACATAATCTAATAATATATTTTATTTCACATTTATATTTTTTTTTGAGAAACCCGTAACGTAACACCGTTTAAAGTTTACAAGCGAATTCCGAAGCGAATGGTTGGTCCTCATTTGTGGCGAAGTCTGCAGTTTTTCCAGCTCACTCAAGTTATGAGACAGGCGAATGCTCAATTTTCTTCAATACTAACGAAAATTGGAAACGGCGATATATTAGAGCCGTTCGAATTGGAAATGATCGAATCACGATTTTACACGAAAGAAGATGCCCTAAGATTGTGCCCTAACGGTGTTCGTTTATTTCACACAAATCACTCGGTCGATACCTACAACAACGAAGTTTTGCAAGGAGATCCCGATAAAGTTATTTCAACAGCTACTGACATCAGCTCGGGGACTAAAAGTGCTGAACAAGAAGCTACTTTGCGCGTAAGGTGCAGTCTTAAAAAAGTGTTATTGATACGGGTGGATTACCTTACCAAGTAACTTTCGTAAAAGGAAAATATTATCTAGTTACGACAAACATTGATGTGACTGATGGAATAGTGAATGGAGCAGTTGGCAAATTAGTTCATCTGGACTTCAATGAAGATAACAACGTTTGTCGAGTCTGGTTGGAATTTCCTGACGCGCCGAAAGTCGGTCAAAAAGTAAAAAAGAAAAATGTTAGGTTAGCAGTTCAAAACAGAGTTAGTCCTCTTGCTGTGCCTATCGAATTAAGAACATCGACCATTACTTTGACAATGGACAAGAAAGTCAGTGTTAAACGGAAACACTTCCCAATAATTTCGGCTTGAGCTTTAACCATTCATAAATCACAAGGTGGGACGTTCGATCAAATTGTCTATGAATACGACAAGACTCATCGACAGGAGCTCGTTTATGTTGCACTCTCTCGTGTAATTAGCATCGAAGGTTTGTTCATTGTTACACCCGATGATGACTCAAAAAATTCAGATTTTATAATAATCGTAGACAAGCAACTATAACTTCTTCGTTAGTGTCAGAATTCAGGAGGCTGTCGTTAAATACACTGAAAACTAGAGAGCAAGTTATCATGGATCTCATAAGAAATAAAAAAGGTGTCTCGTTGTTTACTTTCAATGTACAAAGTGTAAAAAATCATTACAGCGATTTAGATGACCCAGTTATTCTGGATAGCAACGTTTTATTGCTATCCGAAACGTGGTTGAATAATGATCAGGAATGTCATATACCACACTTCCATTGCATCGTTCAGTTCAAACGTGATACTGTTTGTACAGAGGGTGTAGCAATATATAAAAACTTGAATGATACAACAAACATTGTAACGCCGAACATGGAACATGTGATCTTCAATATTCAGGACTTCCTTCTTGGACGTACAAGTGTTGCGGACCTTTGTGCAGCTCAGTGTGTTATGGAAAACGGTATCACTGTAGTCATGGTAGTCATCTATGTTTCACCGAATCAGAAGATTTTGGATATTCAAGAGTTCATTCACAGAGTACTGTTAGAATATACTAAAGAAGGTTCTTGACTTCTTCAGAGATATAACAAAAATTTGCATGGACTTCCCCTAATTTTGGCAGGTGATTTTAACATCAACTTTTGTGATAAAAAATCAGAGCCACTGACACAATTTCTTGTTGAAGAATTTAATTTAAAAATCAATAACGATCCGACAATATCTACAACAAAATTCCATACCACTATTGATGCAGTTTTTTCGAGATACTTGGACAAAATCTAAATCTACGTTAAGATAATTATTAATGCTGATATTGAATTATACGCTATGAAAGCGAAGTTAACAGCAAATGTATTTAAGTGAATGTGGGCTTAAATTATTTCTGGCTAAGACCGCCTTTGTGGAACCAAGTAGCCTTATAGGCGAATAGCGTAGCTGAACAGTCGTCTTCCAGGCATCCTATTTAAGTTTCATACCAGGCAAAAATAAAGGATCATGGTAGGGTGGGCGTTACTAGCGAAGAAGCGACTGATCTGTTGATAGCCAAACCTCTTCCCTTGTTACTTCCTTTTGTTTTTCCCTTCCCATGATCCCCACCGCCAGCCGAACTGAGCAAGGCCGAAGATATCGCGTACTCTGTTAACATGTTATGCCAACATGTGCTCTCTGCATAACGTTATACGCTACAAAGGCAATTACTAATTCAAAGCCAACCAACACAGAATCACTGTGGACAACAATTCAGGAGTCCTGGACCAATATTCCAAAAAAAGATACCAGGACTTGATTGACACTATACCAATATAATGTGCACCCGGTATTGCCATTAACCGACTTTAAAACTTACTGCATAATCTTTAGATAATAATAGGCAGTAATGTTAAAATAATCAAGTTTATTTTTTTCCCGATATAAAATTTTTTTTTTAAAAGTGGTGCTTAATATTTTTTTTGTCTGTTTTGGTACCTTTAACAAAATTTGTTAAATATCTGAAAAATTGTGAAGAAAATTACAAAAAAGTTTCCAATTATAATTTTATTAAGGACTTCTCTAAATAAGCAATCATAATTTATTTTAACTTACTAATGTAAATTTGCCAGCGTTGGAAACATTATGTATGAGAGTGGTGCTATTTGTTTTTCGCAGGTGTAATTAGCAGTAGCAGAAAATAAATATTTATAGCACGAAAACTAGTTAAAAGTATTTACACACATTAGTTCACATACTATATATCTATTCTATTTATGTCTATTTATATTTTGTTAACCATTATTTTTCTAATACTTTTTTCATGTGTTTATTCATAGATCAACCATTCCAACTACACCAAATTTTGCTATCAGTAACAACCATAAAAAAGCTCTCAAAGTTGAATATATGAAAAATTCCACGTTGGTTAAAAACTTTTGACTACCTCTGTATGTCACAGATGCATATACATGTACATATAAGTTTTCCTCTTAGGAAATTTTGGCTTAATCTCACACATGGTTGGTGTCCCTTACCATATTACTAAAATATCCAAGTCAAAAACCCGTATAAGACAAGTAGACAAAAATGCATACGACTACATACAGAGGTAGTCAAAAGTATCTACACAACGTGGAATTTTTCACACATTCAACTTTGGGAGCTTTTTTATTATTGTTGGTGATAGCAAATTGCAAACAAATTGGTGTTGCTAGAATGGTGGATCTATGAAGAAGCACATGAAAAAATAATTAGAAAAATTACGGTTAAGAAGAAATAAATAGACGCATGTGAACTAAAGCCGAAAACTAGTCAAAAGTATTTACACACATTAAAAAAGCTCTCAAAGTTGAATGTGTGATAAATTGCAAGTTGTGTAAATATTTTTGACTACCTCTGTATCTTTTGTTTTGATTGTAGATGCTATAACAAATTTACATTTGCCTCGAATACAGGCTTAGCCGCATAGGTTTCATACTCGGATAACTCATATTTTTGTTTATATGTATGTAATCGTATGCATTTCTTATACGTCTTATACGGGTTTTCTGCTCGGATATTTCAGTGTTCGGTGAGATACATCATACAACAATAAAAAAGCTATCAAAGTTGAATAAATGAAAAATCCTAAGTTGTGTCTATACTTTTGACTACCTCTGTGCATCTTTTATAATGAAATAGATGTGGTCCATATTGTTAAGAAGGAAATATTATACCGGTATAACAGTGGAATTTATACTTATGTAATCATGTAACAGAATACATTTTTGTCTACTTACTGTAAACGGAAATCGCGCACATTTAATTGGGTCTACATTAATCAAGAATATGTATAATTTACATATACATATGTCTATGATGCTGCAACCTGCTTGATAAATACATTTACCAAACTTTGTATACCCCATTTTCCCACTTGTAACAAGTAATGCGTGAAAATAAGATGATTACATTTTAAATTTTGAGAAAATTATCTTTAACACAATTCAGATAAGCTTCAAATTTAAAATATTCAGTTACTCGTTTTTTGCTGTTTATACAAAATATAATAAATTTACATGTGCATGTTGTGAACTTTATGCCTCAAAATATCCAAATTGATATCCCGTATAAGACAAGTAGACTAAATATAGAATTACATATATATGTATGTAGATATGTATGTATGTTCATATGCTACAGTTATCCTGGTATAAGACCTACAAAAGCGAAACTTGGTAATGGAAACAGGTAATGTACAAACCAGTATTAAGTCGTTTTTATTTCATTATACTGAGTCATGTTAAACTTTACAGAATATGCTCACTGCATGGTTTGATGTTGCAACCAGCACGTAATGAGTTGTAAGAGAGTGTATCTGCAACCTATCTGTTAAACGAAAGTTCGTACACTGTAAGATACCCATCCATGCATTTGTATACATGTGAGTACAACATTATGTATGCACTATTAAATTCCGCTCTCTTGTATGATCTGTAAAAGATATGTTGGAACGGCACGCGGAATAATGCTTGTTTGAGTTTGGCTATTAAGTATGAAACTCATAGTTAAAGTATTTAGTGCTGTCCATCTGAACGGTCGTTTCGCGGACGTTTGTTGAAATAAACATACATGGTTACATATACGAATTAATTTAAACATTCATCAAAGAGAATTATATGTTTTTTGTGGAGTTCTATAAAATTACTGTCTTTAAGAAAGTAAGAAAGTTTTATTTTTATTTTTAAAAATATACATACATATAGAAAAGATTCAATATGTTAATACTTATAAATATGCCCAATATTCACAAACGTGGTGCACAAATATTTTTAAATTTAAATAGTGACTTTTGGTTAAATTTTTGTAAAACTATAGTTTCAAGTGCTACAATTTAATAAAATGTAGTTAAGACCACAAATGATCGAATGTACATAATCAATTGAATTTGTTTTTGAACTCATATGTGATATGGTATTGATATATATTTTTGTTGTATGTACCATTGCCTATTACAGTGACTGCCAATTTGCTAAGTACCTTTTCAATTTAATATTCAATTAATATTAATAATTTTAATAAAATTAAATATGTATGTGCATAAGTAATATCTTATGCCGCTTTTTTGTCCGGCAACGCCAAGATCGCCTGATGTGAAAAATAATCGATTAATATCGATCTAATTCAATAAATTCCTATTTATACATGCAAACTGTGCGTATTTTTCTATCCGGTTACAGATAAAATACGAGTTAAATGTATATTTAGAAAAAGTCAACAATATTGTCGTGAGCTGTGAACATATTATACGTACGTTTTGTTTACGTGAAAATCTATATTTTATTGGATATATATATATACATATATATATATATAATAATATAATATATATATATATATATATATATTATAAATCAAATCCTTAAAGCAATGGTTGTGCGCTTGATTGCCAGCTTAATGCATTCATTTCATATGTTAAAATGAATATGCATATTTTCTGATATTTAGAGACAATTTGTGAATCTAGAAAAGGTTTACCATTTATAATGTATGTGTATGTATATCTTTTTCTATTTATTTGGATCATTTAAAATTAATCCAGAGTGTCCGATTACAAACATTGTCTAATCCCTGGTCATGAACACTACAGCAAGTGATGCAAAAAAAAAGGAGGAGAAAAAAAGGTCAAAACTATGAACAAAACAGGGAAAAGGGAAGAAAAATAAAATAAAAAGGACATGAAACAGGACATTTATTTTTTTATATTGTTTATTTAATTTGGCAATAATATCATTGCAACTTGATCATCAGCCTTTTCTTTTTCGTCAAAGGTAGCAAAAATTGTTTAGGCAAATTATGTGCATGACAACATGAATATTTTCGACGTAATCCGAACCTTAATGAAATAAAATACATGTATTTATATCGATGATATATAGATATACATATATATATGATCGATTTTTGAGTTTATACTGCATTTGCAGTATTTCCAGAAAGCGTTGTTCTTATCAGACTGATCGCGGCACATTTAGTGTTTAACATCTGGCTGCTGTAGCCAGCAATCACGAAATTTTTGATTATATACTTTAACATTTTCACTTTTAATAATCACAACCGTTTTAATATACTTCGATTGCACCAAGTAAGTTTTATAATTGATATCAGTATTCTCAAAAGGGATACTGTTAAGTACAAATACAATAAATTAAGTAAAAAGATTTTTTTCTTAAAAGACAAAACCGCAAAATCAATAAAAAAAAAAAAGGACACATTTCCGGATACGGGATGTTTAACATTTTTCCCGGCTAAAGCTAATAAATACAGGACAGATTTACCTGAAAAAGTCTAAATTGGCAGCTCTCAGTGCAGCTGTTGCTTAAATGTCTTTGAAGATTAGCAGGATTTCAAAGACTTAAATATTGAAAATACCAAATTTAAATTCTTTAGGTCTTTCAAAAGCTGCACATAAATATTACGTAGAAAACAATGAAAAATTCAGGACGAGTATAAATATGTGAAATAATAACAAATTATACAAATTTTTTAAGCCATATAAAAAGGACGATTGATGCTGAACAAATTTATGTAACATTCCTTTTATCGTTTATACCACACTATGATGAAGCCTTTACACAAATGGAGTATGCCGGCTTACACTCTCTCTGAACTTCGCACGCATATAAATACTCATACACACACACACTACAAGTGTGCTTGCTTGTACACACTCTGCTGCGATTTCTTCGTTGCCAGCGTCATGTTGAATTGATATTTGAATTGGTTTCTGTGCCTATTATCCCATAGTTATGCAATTGTATTGTACCATGGATTAATAGTGTATATTGATTTGCGACGGTGGGGGGAGGAAATTTCAAACTGAAACATGCTTGATTTGCGTATAATATCCTGGAAACTACATACAGATTAACATGGCGGTCGACTAAGCTATTGATCATGATCCAGACTATAAATACTTTGTGGGGTCAAAGATAATTCGTTTTTCCTGTTGCATAGATTTGCACAAACTTAATACATTTCTTTTTCCCAATTTCCTATGGTTTAAAAATATGTAACTTTGGTATTATGAAAATATCCCACCAAATCTCGAAGTTTTTCCTCATCCTTTCCCATTCTGCCCGATCCCTACGTTCATCTCTAACCAGGACCCATCGACGAAATGTTTTTTTTTGTGAATAACAATTGATTTACTACAGCACAGATTTGTTAAACCTATTCAGCAAATTTCCACATTTTAGATGTTGTTGTTTTGTTTATAAAAGCTTTCTATTTAAAAAATCTGTAAAACGAAAATTTTGCCCCTTTCAATGTCAAACATACATGTTTCCTTGAACTCACGCAGTGAATCTAAGAGGAAACACTACACGAAACCAATGTTGTAAGTTAAATGTGTTGTGCGTTTTGAATATAAAACGAAAATCGAAATTTTTAAGGATTATTTATTATTTTTCCTTAATGTTGTGTAAGCATTTTTAAGATGTTTTGTGATGTTCATGTTTTGGAGTAATCACATTATTGAGCGTGCGCTCTTTTGATGTTCTTTAAACTAGCATCAGGATATGTCGTAATCGAGCACACCCGACTATAACTTTACTTGTATAACTCATGGCGTCTAAAATTGGGTAATTACATCAATAACAAATATAACACTTGTACAGAAAATACATCCAAGCTAAAAATTTAATATTAATTAAAAAATATAAAATTAATTATTTAATCAAAAAAAGGTACGCATGCAATCTCATAAAGAAGGAAGAAATGTATGTCTATATTAGAAAACTTAACTATTTAAATCATAACTTTTCTGGTGCCGTCAGAGAAGTTAATATTAAAATAAACATTATCAATGAATGGATTAAGGATTACCATATTATTTTAAGTTCTGAAAAAATCTATTGCGTATTCATTTTTAAAATAAAATGTATAAAGATTATGGCTATTTTACATTTCTTTTTTACTTCTTATAGAATATATTAAACAAAAGAAAAGAAAAAAATTTACAATAGCTAAATTTAAGCTAATTTGTATTGGTCTTCACTTTAATTTATTGAGTCTTTTAACTTTAAAAAACGAAATTTTAATGGAATTCAATATTTTGAACATAGTTTTGTTGAGCTTTGTAACGGCTATATATGTAAAATTTAAGTTGTATACATATTGTATAGATACGTTCAATCAATACTAAAATTCTTATACAACGAAACTACTTACAGTCTTTAAATTCGGAGTTACGACTTTCTAGCGGACTTATCCATTGCAACTGTCACAATATAAACTTAGTTCATTTGCTGATTGTCTTTATTCTATGATAATAGGATTTTAAAAAGGGTTGTGCATATCTTATTGCAGCCGCCTCGTTTAAAATTCTGGCCATTCTTTGTATCACTTTCATAAACACTTAAATTAAAATAAACGTACGTGAGTGAGTAAATTACGGTTACATTTTGTGAAAAAAAATTGTGTAGTAATTTTTTGCATGATTTCAAACTCATTGCATTAATCTGAAATAGACAATTTATTACACGTCAAAAATAAAAACATCATTACATTAGCAAAATTACACAGTAACAAAAGCAATATAAGACTTGTACCAAGCAATTGATATATCTGTAAGTAAATCGAATAGAGACATTTTTCGAAGAGGCTACATAAATTGAGAAAAATGCTTTTCCTTTAAAAAAATGTATTAAATGTAAAACCAACATTTAATGGAATATGTTTGTATGGAATATACGATACATTGTGGCGTGTCCAACAATGTATCAATATGTCAATTGCGAAAAAATGGCACAGGCAATAATTTCGATAAAATATATATATTTTTGGTCTAGATCATAAGAAGATTCGACTTAGCTCTGTCCTATCTATGTCAGGATATTAAAGATTGAGACATACAAATGGCTGTAACACCCTAAACGCTTGAAATTTCCCACGCTTACCATCGCAAAATAAAAAAAAATTATATCTTTCTACCATCAATTTTAAATATATAATTAATATTATAAAACAATTTACACGCGCGCTGAAAATGGCATTAAGATTGGACATTTCCAGCAACGGAACGTTGCAATTGCATGTACAGCGTGTACATGTGTGTGTACCTATTTTTATATGGGCATTTTCAGGATCGCGAACGTTATTTTTGTACGCTTTTAAATAGAAAGAAAAATAACTAAAACATATTTTTTTCAATTTTTTTTATTTGGTTTTTAGAAGCACAATTTTTCAATGCAAAAGTCAAGTTCCCTAGCTTTGACATTATCCGAATACTTAAAAAAACGCGATCGCAAACGCTACAAAATATAGATGTCTAGTTTGACATGCTCTGGATGAAAATGAAAAAGTCTGCGAATTTGAATAAAATATTTAATGAAAAATAATTTTAAACTATAAAGAAATAGTTTTCAGTATGTACATATTATTTTGAAATAATTCAGTCTTAAAAAAAAAATTTGCAACTATCGCGAATGTTACATCGCGAACGTTAAATTTGTCCATGATATTTTATACAATTTATTTTTATTCAGGGTAACGATTTATAGCTTAGTAACAAAACAGAAAAATTCATTTTAATTAAGTAAAATTATTTATAATTCATTTCAAAGTAATTTAGGAAAGAATTTTTTTTAAAAGAAAATGCCGCGAAAGCAATTTGTTTGGTTTTTTTACATTACATGATATCCAATGTAGTTTTCGAATACTACAAATATTTCGTAAATTTTTCAATTTTTAGTTGTGTTGTGATATTTTACAGATTTCGTCTTTATCGACATACAAAAATCGAGTTCCCGATATTTTGTTTTTTTTTGCAGATTCAAAGAAAGAGCTTGCATCTTGTAAAATAACATTTTGAGTTTTTGTCAGTTGCCAAAATTTTTTTTCTAATTACAGCTCCAACTTCGTCGACTGCACCCTTTTCTATGCGACCTTGGGAATAAGTTCCATTCAAGTGTTTCGCAGCAAAATTGAAATTCAAAATCCGGTAGACTTCCTATTAAAAATTTGTTTTGAAAATATGACAATTTTTTTTAAATGACAAATTTCTTGTTTTATTTGTTAGAAAAATATACACATACTTGTTTGCTATGTTTTGAAATATTACTAATGATAGCATATGACTGCGTTTTGTTGAGCATCCACACTACGCAAGTAAAAATCGAATCCGGATTTTAGTTAAAGTGCGCAATCTGTATTTTATTTTGAAATATAATCCTATAGTTTTCGGCAAAATGTATTTGTAATAGTAGTTCCCCGTAGGTCCCCTATTTTTATATTTTGTTTGGTGTTGTCAATGTGATTTTGTTGAGCTCTCTTAACAAAAAAAAGTGTTGTTTAAAAATTCCAATTCATGAATTAAATCCGACAAAGGAGCAACAGTGCATGTTAGTGTTATGCGGTCGTCAACATTTCTCCTATGTTTCCATTTTACATTTTCTTTCATCTGTGTTAAACAGGCAAGGGGTGCCAAATCATTTTTAACATATTTTATAATGTACAATCCCAACAACAGTTTGTCATGCAATTTTTGTTTGCAATGTTGCAACAAACAAATTGAAAAAAATTTTGATGACCACTGGGAAATGATTTTATTATGCTGGCACAACCCTCTAACAAAAAATCAAAATTGTCATGATAAATGCATAGACCTATATTATGTGGCATTTTGCTTGATAGCTGTATATGGCTTGGCCGACATTGGTAGAAGTTTGTCTTACTCATAGGTTCCCCACCACATTATTTTTTATAAGTCTTGTACGATTCTGCATCTGTTATAACCATAAATCGTTTAGAAATAACTTCTACATCTATGATAATAGAATTCTTGCATGCAGACTAAACGCTTTTAATAACGATGAAAGAAATCTTGTACTGCATACTGCATTTTTCGCTTTTGTTTCAAATAAAATTTTCGGACCTTACATATTTTTGGTAGAAAGCCTCAACAATCTTAGCTTTTTTCTCTGGTGCCACTGGTAGTGCATTTTCTGCCCTGTTAAAAGCTTTACCAAATGTTTGTTTGCACATTTATAGTTCGAAGATAGTTTTTTCTCTCACATTAATATTATTAGTTTGTTCGCGGTACTTTCTCTTTTTATATTTTTTTCCCGCGTATTTTTAGCAGTTGCATATTATTGTTCGCTAATTACTTGAGTTTTGCGCGAACATTTCTCATCCTCTCAGCTGCTTTATTGAGGTACTCTTTTTTTAACTGGATCCCTTTTAATTTTATCATAGTTACTCTTTTAAGCATTCATTTTGCCTTCGCAATTTTTTTCATCCATCTGCATAGATAATATGTACATATATTAAATAATCAAAGCACTAGTTGCATGAAAATATAACACTAACGATCGTGAACGTTTCATACTTTGAAAATTAATATAAAATAATTTGCTCAATTTATGTGTGCAAATACATTTTTTTTAATAAAGCATTCAAAGCTTGGTTCAGGTTTTAATTTTGGTAAACTTTCAGTTATTTCACGCGGAGTTTTGGTAACAAATTTTTTTTTTACAACGCGCAAGTTACACAACAATAGCAAGGAAAATAAACGCAAAAATGTACCGTTGATCGGCTTTTGCTCTTTTGATCTCTTTTCAGTTGTTTTTTAATTATTTGTTGTTGGTACAATGATTCCATAAGATGTGGGCAAGTATAACATACATAAATAGTCTATAATAGTTTAAGAGAAAAATGAAAATGATAGGAGCTAAGAACAAACAGAATCATGTTTATAGTTAAGTCCCCAATTTTTCCCAAATAAAAACTAAAAAAATAAGTATAGGTAATATTTTACTAAAATTTGAATATTTCTCTGTATTAAAATAAAAAAAAATTTCTGCCTATTTTATTTTTTGGTCATGGAGGACCTTTTTGCGGAAATGCCCATATGGCATGTGTGCACTTAGTTAAAGTTCGGGAACACATCATCATTCTAAATTGTTATATTTTATTCATAAAATTTGTAATATCATTTTTCTTCACCATCGTAAATTGATAAAAACGTTTTAAGAATTATTTAAGACTATAACTTTGAGTTTATATAACATTTATAACAGGGTTTTGGACGCAAAGTATTATTATATTAAAACATTCCGAAGCTCAACACATTATACATTCAAACTAATGAATTTCTGGAATTCTTGTACTAAAGAAAATAAGAGTTGAGGTCACTCAACTCTTACATAAATATAAAACGAAAAATTAATATTAATATATAAAGCTTGAAGTCGCTTTTTTATTTTGACTTTCATTATTTAATTTATTATCTTTTTATTTATTTGTAGGATTAACTAACATGTGGACAAAAATAGCTTATATCTAATATGAATATTAAAAAAAATGCTGAAACTGCTAAAAGAAAAGAGTTTTTAACGTTTCAATGGATTTTACTAGTAGGTTGGATTTGCTTAATTCAACCTTCGTTCTCCACGAGCGATGGAGCTAGAGGAAGGTCTACCCATAACATTTTCCTTATGGATAACAAAACTGGGTTTAACCACCAAATATACAATGTAACAATACCAGAAAACAGTCTTGGGAAAATATTCGCCAAAGGAGTATTACACGAGGATCCAGCCGGCATTTCTATAGATTCAAATTATGATATAAAATATAGAATAATTAGCGGCGATAAAGACAAGCTTTTTAAAGCTGAAGAAAAATTGGTTGGAAACTTTGTATTTTTAAATATTCGAACTAGAACTAGTAATGTCGTGCTAAATAGAGAGAAAAGTGAGGAATATATTCTTAAAGTACGAGCAAACATAAATTACACTCAAGGTAAAAACATTTTAAGCTATGAAAAAGAAACGGCAATTCACGTGCAAGTATTAGATCGAAATGACCTAAGTCCACTGTTTTATCCAACTGAATATGCGGTAACGGTTCCTGAGGACACTCAAAAACATCACAGTATTTTAAAAGTTATTGCAGACGATGCTGACTTGGGGATAAATGGTGAAATTTATTACAGTTTTTTAATATATAGTGAATACTTTGCTATTCACCCAACTACTGGCGATATAACCATCCTAAAACAGCTTAATTACGCGGAGAATTCGCATCATGAGCTTACTGTTTTGGCTAACGACAGGGGCTCTGCTATTTACCAACAGAACCAACAGCCTAGTAAGGCAAGAGTTTCAATAACAGTAAAACAGGTAAATACAAATTTTTTTTATGTATTTAAAAATATTTTATATTTATATCTTATATTACGTATGTTAAACTTTAACAGTTAAAATAATATATACAATTTTAGTGGACACCCTCAGTCCCTTACCCCTAAACCATTGATAAATATGTATAAATAAGCTATTACAATTTTGTAAAAGTATTACAGATAGAAGCACCTCCGACCCCATAAAGTATATATATTCTGGATACGGATTAATAGCCGAGTAAATCTAGTCATGTCGGTCTGTTGTCTGTCAGTATGTCTTGCCCGTATGTCTGCCTGTCTGTCTGAATAAAAGCAGTCTGAATAAATACTACAATATATACAAAAATTTATTTGTGTATTTTTATCTTGGTTTAATCAGTGGCATCGCAGCAGACTTCGTATAAGTTCAAGAAAGTGTCTGGTTGTAGGGTGTGTGTGTGTGTGCATGCGTATGTACCCTATATGTGTGCGGAGTCCAGAAAAAGTGTAATTGATGGCATATCCCATCTGACGTAAGGGTTCTCGTAGTGGGTTACACTCGAATATTATTGACATTGTTACTTGTTGCTGGATTAACTTGACTGTACGTTGCATTCATATAGTTATATATATTTATTGTTGATGTGTCTAGCCGTCTGTCTTAAGGCGGTTACCATTAAAAGGCAGTGTTAAATGGTGTTCGCACATTCAGGATCTTTTAGTATTTAGTTTTAAACAATTTTCTGTAAAAAAAAAACATCGCTGGGACCCTGAGGCTAGAGACGTTTACACGAGGAATAATCTCAAGAAAAAATATAAACCTGTTCCCATAATAAAAAAGTAAAGATGAATCTTTTATCGAAACAGGCGGTCCTGCATACTCAATGGAATTCGCATGAACGAACGCAGTTTGCACACGGTCGAGGAATATTGCCGTACAATATTCCCGTCGTTCAAATGTGGTGCGAATTTCTGATACGATGCAAATTGACTTGTTCAAATGTTCCATGTTTTTCAAAACCAAATTATTATATCCGTACTTATTAAATTAAAACCAAGTGATTTCCCGACCTTAGTTCCTCTTGTATGATATTTTCAATGTAGGTTCTGCAATGAAGACGAATCGTATTGGCGGATCGCTCGATATATTGGCGTAAAGCGGTAGCTTCCTCTAGTTTGACCACTTTGGTGGTCTACTTGGTAATCTGTTAAGCTGTCACTCCCATCGTAGTGTTTATTGGCTTTGTAGCTTTTCTAGAACCAACAATATCTAAGTATGTTCTGCTGTGGATCGATCTTACGTATCTCTTTTGCGGTGTTGACGTAAGCGTTTCGCACGAGTTCTAGTATCGCCCTTATTTGCTAACATAAGAGAAAGTTCAATATACGAATTTACATACTTTTTATACTGCATCCAGTTTGTTCTGTTGTGGTCGTGTATGTACGGTATAATGGGTCAATAGCGCAATAGTTTGAGGTTGCAAAATCAATCAAATCTGAAAGTTTTTTTTAATCTACCGGCCAATTTGTAAGCCTACCCGGAGCCACAAACCCAAGCTTATTACGTGGCTTGACGAGCGCATTGTACAAGATGATATCATTGAGCCACGTAGCCAAAGTGCAGCTAAAGTAGTTGTACCAATGCAGGGTTGCAAATATATGTGTAGATTGCAGGTAGTTCGTTATAAATCTGTGCAATGTATTTTAAGAATTACAATAATTATTATAATAAAAATATAAATAATAATTTTTTTTAATTATTTTACAAAAATGCAAATAAATAACATATTCAAAATAATTAAATAAAACCACTAGCGTAGTGTAGTGTAGACAGGAACTGAATATGGCAAAGTTGAAGTCGACTGTGCATAGTGTAGAAGTCCGAGGTGGGCAATACGGCTATTTAAGAGATAATTCTTCTTTATTTTTCGGACAGTTTTCAATGTCGTGTGCAATAAGTATTGGTTTGAACATATTCTTGGCAATTACTGCACTGCCAGTGCACTGCACTGATTTTGAAGCATTTTGAGAGATCCTCCAGGTGTAGTTCATAGACGGGTGCACCCAATTTATTTTTAGAATTTTATTATTTTATGAACGTTCTTGCGTGGAAACCTGGCTAAAGCCCGAAATTTCAGATTTTTCATTATTTTGCAATAAATACACATCTTTTAGATGCAATCGTTTGTCGCGTATATGAGGTGGAGTCCTTATTGCTGTAGACTCTGATCTTCTATCATAATCTATTTTTTCTGCTTGCCTAACTAACATTGAATTGATTTCCGTTAAAATTATATATAAAAATGTTTCTATATATATAAAGTGCTCTCATATTCCGCCACAGTCCGATTTATCTGTATACCCAGAGCATATTTCTGATATTGAGTCCATTTCGTCACTACTTTCTAGTAGTGATTACCTCTTTGTATTTGGTGACTTTAATTCGCCGGATGTGGTATGGTCTGATTCTCCAAATGTTTTGATGCCATCCACATCTCACGAATTTATCAATTCGCTTTTAGAGATGTATCTCTCTCAAATTAATCCGGTTCGAAACTGTAATGGTCGTCTACTTGACCTTATTTTTGCATCGGATCCTTTTTCTAGTACTGTAATACAAACTTTTTCTTTAGTTGTTCCTGAAGACCCCTATCATCCTACTTTAGACTTAGTTTTTGAACTGCCTACATGTGAGCATATTTGTTCTATTAACCCGGTCGTTAAAACACGCTGTTTTCGAAAAACAGATTTTATAAAACTTAATTAATTAATTTTAGAAACAAACTGGTCGCAACTGTACTCTTGTACTGACATTGACAGTGCTACTTTAATCTAATACTATCTAATATTATAAAATTACTTTTTGACCAATGCGTTCCGGATGAGCTTCCCAGGAGAACTAATAGACCTCCTTGGTTCTCTAAAAAATTAGCAATGCTTAAAAATGTGAAGACTAGATATTATAAAAGATTTAAGAGTTCGAATAATCCTTCAGATTTTTCTCGTTATGTTATCGCCTGACAAAATTTTGTTGTTTGTAATTCACGTTGTTACAATAATTACCTAATTCGTTGTCGTTTGCAATTTTCTCAGAATCCTAGGCAGTTCTACAACATTGTCAATACTAAACAAAAAACTTCCTTACTGCCCTCATCTGTTTCTTATGAAGACATGAAAGCAAATACTGATCAGGCTTCTGCCGATCTTTTTGCAGAATTCTTCCAAACTACTTATTCATCTTCTAACTTTCTTCCAAATTCCCCTTATCCATATTATTATTATTAATTGACATTTACACCTCTAACGAGGTACAACCTGATGCACAATCTTCCTCCACGCGCTCCTGCTCTGTGCGCGTCTTCTCCAATTGGTAATAACATGTGACGCCAGGGCTTCCGTCAATTATTTTTGCCACCGCAGCCGGGGTCTTCCCCTTCTTCGTTGTCCAACAACTACCGCATCAAATACCTTACGAGCTGGAGCTTGTTCATCCATACGAGCAACATGACCTAGCCAATGAAGTCTCATAATGTGAATTCGCTTGACCACATCAATGTCCCCGTAGAGCTCATACAGCTCGTGGTTACATCTGGTACGATATGTTCCCCTAACGTATGTCGGACCGAAGAGTTTTCGAAGAATTTTTCGCTCGAACACTCCAAGAGCAGCTGCATCCGTTTGTGTAACTGTCCAGGCTTCTGCTCCTTACAGATGCACCGGAAGGATGAGCGTCTTGTAGAGTGTTATTTTTGTCCGACGAGCGAGGGCTCTGCTGTTCAATTGCCTTCTGAGCCCAAAGTAGCACCGGTTGGCAGATGTAATTCTTCTTTTGATTTCAAGGCCAACATTGTTATCGCCTGTCATGGTGGAGCCAAGGTACACAAACTCCTTCAAGGCCTCAAAGCTATAGCTCCCTGCAACCAATTGAGAATCAAGGCGCCGCGATTCTCTGCTAGAGCATGCCATAAACTTTGTTTTCACCATGTTCACACGAAGCCCTACTTTAGCCGATTCCCTTTCAATAGCACCAAAAACTCCCGTTACATCTCGCTTGAGACGCCCAATGATATCAATATCATCGGCATACCCAAGCAGCTGGACACATCTGGTTGTCAATATCGTGCCAGTCCGAGGAACGTCAGCTTTTCTTATAATACTCTCCATCAGTAGATTGAAAAGCATACAAGACAGCGAATCACCTTGTCTGAGACCACGCTTGGTATTAAAGGTTTCGGAATGGTCATTTCCTACCTTGACAGAGCTGGTGTTGCTCAATGTCATTCTGCACAGCCGTATTAGCTTCGCAGGAATACCAAGCTCAGACATGGCGGCGTACAGGCGATCTCGCAGTGGGCTATCAAAAGTAGCCTTGTAGTCAACAAAAAGATGGTGGGTGTTAATCTGACTCTCGTGCGATTTCTCCAGGATCTGGCGCAGTGTGAATAGGTCTGAAACCACACTGATAAGGTCCAATCAATGCCTCAGAAAATGGTTTCAACCTTTCACACAGTACGCTCGTCAGAACCTTATATGCCACTGGCAGTAGACTGATGCCACGGTAATTTGCCCGCAGCGTGGCATCACTCTTCTTCAGGACAGGACAGATCAGGCTAAGGTTCCAATCATCGGGTATGCTCTCCACTAGCCATACATCGCATAAGAGTTGGTGCATACACCTTACCAACTCTTCGCCTCCAGCCTTGAACAATTCAGCTGACAAGCCATCAGCACCTGCAGCTTTATTGTTCTTCAGCCGCTGTATTGCGGCCTTGACTTCAGCATGGCTAGGGGTCGGTATATCGACCTCGTCTTTGATTGGGGTTTGTGAATCACTTTCTCCAGAATTAGCATCCAAGCCCTCCAAAAGACTTGAGAAGTGATCCCTCCATAACCCCTTATCCATATACCTTGCCTAAATCTAACTGCATTTTTAGTCCTGTGATCCTGGAAAGTTCGTTACTTAACGAACTTAACTTAATCAAGCCAGGTTATTCACCAGGCCCAGATGGAGTACCAGGATGTGTACTTAGGTACTGTGCTGTTTCTCTATGTAAGCCCTTGCTTAAATTATTTGAATTGTCTGTTAACTCGTGCTCTTTCCCAACCATTTGGAAGGAATCATTTATAATTCCTCTTCACAAACATGGTTCAAAGTCTGATGTTAAAAACTATAGGGGTATTTCCAAATTAACCGCGATGCCTAAAGTGTTTGAGAAGCTGATAACATCTCAACTACAACACTCATGTAACTCACCCTGCCAACATGGTTTTGTGAAATCGAAATCTACTACCACTAACTTACTTGAGCTTACCTCCCTTGTTATCAAAGGTTTTCAGAACAAAAAGCAGACTGACGTAATTTACACAGATTTCAGCAAGGCTTTCGATTCCGTTAACCACTATCTCTTGCTTAAAAAACTTAGTACTATCGGATTTCCACACAGCCTTCTTATTTGGATTTCCGAATATCTTTCTTGTAGAACCCAAAAAGTTCTTTTTAAATCCTCACTGTCTAAGCCTGTCTTTGTTACCTCTGGTGTACCCCAGGGTAGCCACCTTGGGCCTTTACTTTTTAATTTATTTATTAACGATCTCCCATCTATTTTCCTTCACTCCTATGTACCAATGTACGCCGATGATGTGAAGCTATGCTTATCATATAATGACAACAACTCTCCTTACTTATTGCAATCGGACCTGGATTTGTTTTTTGCTTGGTGTAAATGCAACTTGTTGCTTAATGTAAGGTTATGTCATTGTATAGAAGTACGCCTCACACATTTAATTACATGCTCGACCGGGTTTCTCTTGAGCGATTAGACTGTGTCACCAATTTGGGAATTCTTCTTAATTTAGGTTAAAATTTGACAAACATATCGCGCTTACAGTCAACAAGGCGACTCAATCTCTTGGATTTATCAAACGATGGTCTAAGGAATATTTAATCATAACACAGTAGATTGCAATTAATTAACCTCCCATCTCTTACCGTCGCATGATGCTGGGAGTTCTATTTTTACATAAATTATTAATTGGCAACTTTTCTTTACCTTTCAGACGTACTCGTAACTAACTTGTAATACTAACTATTCTCTGCATGAACCTTTTCGAGTTCTCTGTGTTGACTATAACAGACTTTTTCGAGTCTTCAACTCAGAATCCTCTTTTGTTACGATTAAGAACCATATCCTTAACTTTTTAGCACGTAGTAACTTGCACTAATTTGCTTTACTAATCATAATGATCTGATTGGGTTTTCCTCGGTTTTTCCCAATCCTCGCAACAAATGTTGGATCATTTAATATTCTTATTTAACACCCCAGATATTAACTTAAATTATAAATTTATAAATTAAATATAAATTAAATCTTAATATATATATTTAGTTATAATAAATAAATAAATTTTAATCCATAGGAGCCGGAATGATTTCGGATCTAACATTGTTGGTTAAATTCCGTTTAATACACTTTTTGTAGTCTCTTGCAGCTAAAAAGTGATGTGCTTCTGATTTCTGAACTTTTGCTGCATACACGTATGTATTCTCTTTTTAGTATAAAACATTTTTTCAACAACTAGTGCTATTTGTTAATTTACTAGTGCACGTGAGCTTTGTTTCCAAATATATATTTGTGGGGACTTTCCTTTTCACGATTCCGTTTTTTGGACTTTTGTTTGTCGGTTTTTGCGCTGAAGCTTGCGTCTGATATTGCAGTTGCTGAGAACGCAGTCGTTATCACGTTGTCAGTGACGAAGATCATTGCTTTGTTGTTGCTGGTGCACTTGCAGTAGTTAGGGAGGTTATTGTATTTGTTGTCGGCGTGTGTCCAATATTTTGTATTCCTCACTGTTGGAAAACTAAAACTGAACACTCCATGATGTGGTAGCTACATTGGGCGAGCGAGTGAGAAAGAGTGTGTCCTGTGGCCATGAGGGTTGAGTTGGTCTAGACTCATTTTTTTCCGCCCCGTTATTACCGATAAAAAAAAAAAAGAATTTTCCGATAAAAAAAGAGTTTACCCATTTTTTTTATTAATATATATATATATATATATATATATATTATTATTATTATTATTATTATTATTATTATTATTATTATTATTATTATTATTATTATTATTATTATTATTATTATTATTATTATTATTATTATTATTATTATTATTATTATTATTATTATTATTATTATTATTATTATTATTATTATTATTATTATTATTATTATTATTATTATTATTATTATTATTATTATTATTATTATTATTATTATTATTATTATTATTATTATTATTATTATTATTATTATTATTATTATTATTATTATTATTATTATTATTATTATTATTATTATTATTATTATTATTATTATTATTATTATTATTATTATTATTATTATTATTATTATTATTATTATTATTATTATTATTATTATTATTATTATTATTATTATTATTATTATTATTATTATTATTATTATTATTATTATTATTATTATTATTATTATTATTATTATTATTATTATTATTATTATTATTATTATTATTATTATTATTATTATTATTATTATTATTATTATTATTATTATTATTATTATTATTATTATTATTATTATTATTATTATTATTATTATTATTATTATTATTATTATTATTATTATTATTATTATTATTATTATTATTATTATTATTATTATTATTATTATTATTATTATTATTATTATTATTATTATTATTATTATTATTATTATTATTATTATTATTATTATTATTAAGTGTAGCCAGTGGGCATACGAACTTCCAGACAAACACACCCCAAGGATCAAGCGCAGCAAATAACACAAGCCTGGAAGAAAGCATAATGAAGAGAGTGGAAGCCATGATGCAACAAATGTTGGCGCAGATTACTGCACCGTTTAGTCAAATGTTCTCCAACGTATTGGCTAACCTATGCAAGTAAAACTGAGAATGACCACCTGGAATGCAAACGGCCTATGCTCAAATAGGCTCTTAGTGGAACACTATGTTAAAACCCATAACATAGATGTTCTATTGATATCTGAAACACACCTAAACTCCGTATCACACTTCACCCTAAAAGGATACCAACTTGTTCCAGCAAACCACCCAAGTGGGAGAGCCAGGGGTGGCGCAGCCATTCTAATAAAAAGTAACCTACGATTTGTCGAATTACAAGGCATTACATTAGAATGGTTCCAAGCTGCAGTTGTAAAACTGACTGGACCACTTGGAGACACTACGTTAGCGGCAGTCTACGTGCCGCTAGGAAAAAGGGTGACGGAATTAATGTTACAGCAAAAATTCGAAGAATTAGGCCAAAGGTTCATTGCATGTGGAGACTTCAACGTTAAACACACATGGTGGGGTTCCAGGATATGCAACCCAAAAGGAACCGCTCTATATAGATGTATGCACACTCTTTAGCTAGATATCCACTCTACCGGTGAACCAACATACTGGCCTTCTGACCCTCAGAAGATACCAGATGTTTTGGATATTGCTATTAGCAAAGGAATCGACCCAACAAAAATCATCACTATGCCTTTTCATGATCTCTGCTCCGATCACAGTGCCGTTGAAATTACCATTAACGAGCCAGTTGATACAGTTAGAAACTCCGCAAGACTAATACGAAAGTCAACCAACATCAGCCTCTATAAAAGAGTTATCGAAAACCGTATTGATCCAGATATCGAAATCAACTCTGGCGCTGACATCGAGGACGCTATAGTGTCTCTGGCCATCAGTATTCACGAGGCTGCATCCGTCGCCACCCCCGCCCTAGAGGAGAGACCCGATCGTCAGATTCAAGATGTACATTTGTGGTCCCCGGAGATCCAAGACCAAGTACTAGAAAAGAGGAGACTCCGAAGGGTATGGCATGCCTCCAGAAACCCAAGAGACAAGACGGCTCTTAACAGGGCCACCAGAGAACTGAAGCTGATGATCGCAGAAGCTAAAAACAAAGCTATTGGTGAATTTCTGTCATTGGCGGAGCCAGGGAGTCTGGAGCACAATCTTTGGAGTGCCACCAAGTACCTCAAAAGACCTACACAGAGGAAGATTGCTATCAAAAGCGCCAGTGGTACTTGGTGCAGGTCGGATACAGAAAAAGTCCACGAACTCGCCAACCACCTCGAAACGACTTTCTCTCCGTTCCGATTCTGTACTCCACAAGGAGAAGCCGAAACAACTGACTACCTCGATGTGGCTTGTCAGATGGACCTTCCCATTCCTCCAGTACAGCTTGAAGAACTGACCAGGGAAATTTCCAGCCTGAAAGCGTCCAAGTCACCTGGCTTTGATAAAATAGATGCCATTGTTCTACGTGCGCTACCAAACAAGGCATTAAGTTTAATTGCTCTGATCTTCAACGGCATTCTGAGACTCAGCCACTTTCCAGCTCAATGGAAATGTGCTGAGATCATCATGATTGCTAAACCAGGCAAGCCAGAGAATACAACATCTTCATATCGTCCGATTAGCTTGCTGGCAATTCGAAAGAATATTTTTGAGCAGAATCTTGCCACTTCTAGACGATGGACATATGATTCCTGACCACCAGTTTGGTTTCAGAAAACTGCACGGAACTCCTGAGCAATGCCACAGAGTAGTCCAGCAAATTCTCCAGGCTCACGAAAAGAAGCAATACTGCTCAGCTGCTTTTTTAGATGTGCGACAGGCTTCGACAAAGTTTGGCACCCAGGACTCCTATACAAATTTAAAAGACTGTTTCCCACACCTTACTACCTACTTTTGAGGTCCTATCTTCACAATAGGTACTTCTTCGTCTCCTGCGATGGGGCAGAATCAGACGTTAGACGAATGGCAGCTGGAGTACCACAAGGTAGTGTCCTGGGGCCTATCTTATACACTCTATACACAGCGGACCTTCCAGTCCTGAATGACGAACGGCTAATGGTGGCAACGTATGCCGATGACACTGCCTTGCTGGCCACGGATTACGATGCAGCGACAGCTTCGGCTGTACTACAGGATGAACTTAACCACCTGGAAGTTTGGTTCAGACGGTGGAACATTGGAGTCAACTCCGAAAAAATCCGTGCACGTCACTTTCACAAAGAGGCACAAAAACTGACCTCCAGTTCAGTTAAATGGAAATAACATTCCAGCCCACACTGAAGCCAAATACCTGGGCCTCACCTTAGACAGAGGACTGAACTGGAGTAAACACCTGAAGAACAAGTGCACGCAGCTAAAAATCAAAAAACAAAAAATGTACTGGCTATTGAGGAAGAGGTCCAAGGTAAATCTGGAAAACAAACTTCTCCTGTACAAAACCATGCTAAAGCCCATCTGGACGTATGGCATTCACCTCTGGGGCACTGCAGCCTTGTCCAATATCAAAAAGATTGAAACTTTTCAATCCAGTGTCCTCAGAGGAATAGTTGGCGCAGAGTGGTTCGTCCGAATCTCAGTAATACAGAGAGATCTGCAAGTCCGCTCACTGATGGCCGAAATAAAGGAGTCGTCTAAAAGATATTTAAACAGACTGGAAAACCATGAAAATCACCTGGCGGTCAACCTTCTAGATAATAGTCTCCACCAGAGACGGCTGAAGAGGTTCCACCCCTTGGACCTTCCCTTCCGACTCCCCCCCCTAATTCCAACAATGTAACTCCAATATAAATGCATCTGTCATTCCTTTCATAGATATCCCTGTCAATTTGTCAAACGTCATTGTCTTATATCTTATCTGTTATTAAATTCGCTTAATATCTCCTATAGATAGATTGCAAATAAAGATAAAATTTACAAAAAAAAAAAAAAAAAAAAAAAAATTATTATTATTGTTATTATTATTATTATTATTATCGCTTTATTTGCCATTTTTATATTTACATTTTGCCTAAAGCTAGCTTAAGATAATTTGATCAGAGTTTAAACATTGTCTTTTCAGCTGAGAATTATATTTATAATACTATTTTATATATCTAAATGGGGGTATATTATTATATATTTGAGGAAAATTGGCATAGATTATAAAAACCTAATGAAATTTAATTTTTTAACTTAACTACTATACTTACTGACTACTTAGGGAACTATTGCTTAATGCGATCGTATTATTAAATTTTTCAGTAGCGTCGGATATGAATGCGTTTATTATTTTAATTTTACTTTCATTATGAATGTTTATTGTTGCGTAGTAGTATGGCTTGTTTAGGATCATTTTGAGTATTTTGTTTTGTGTAATTTCAATTCTTTTTTTGTGGTTTTGGGCACAGCTACCCCAAATCTGGAAGCCATATAACATCTTTGGAATAAATATTGTTTTGTATATAATTACAATATTTTGTTGTGTAATGATAAATTGGATTTGCGGTTGATGAGGGGAAGGAAACATGGCTTTCGCTTTTTTGTAAAATAAATTGCAGATGTTTTTGCAGGGTTTAATTTGATTTTCCATTTATGAAAATATTCGGATAGAGTGCTTTAGGAGCTTTGGAGTTCTTGATGGATGATGTTAAAGTCATTGTTTGATCAGTATAAGGCTGTGTCATCAGCGAACATTAATATATTGCAGTTTGCAAAGTTCGGTATATCGCTGGTGTATGTGCTGTACAGAATCGGACCAAGAACTGAGCCTTGGGGGACTCCAGCTGATATTTTTTTGCTTTCGGACTTGCAACCTGATAAGGAGACATAAAAGCTCCTGTCAGTAAGAATGCTTGATAAGAGTTTGGCTAAGTACAGTGGAGTGTTGTTTTCTATAAGCTTATGAATTAGGCCCAGGTGCCATACAGTGTCAAAGGCAGCTTCGATGTCTAGGGTTACAAGGCCGACAGATTTCTTATTAGCTCGATTGTTTTTAACAAACGAAGTCATTTTATTTAGTGGGTGGGTGCAGTTATTGGTAGATCTGAATCCGAACTGTGTTGTATTGAAGGCAAGATGTTGTTTTCTTCGAGGTGGAGATTAAGTCTGGCTTTAATAAGGCGCTCAAAAACTTTTGAGAACCCACAAAGCAGGCTGATTGGGCGGTAGCTCTTCGGACAGTCAGGCGGTTTCCCAGGCTTGGGAATTGGGATAATTTTAGCTATTTTCCATTGAGTCGGAAAGTAGCAAAGTTTCATACAACTATTGAGGACAATAGCTAAATATTTTAGTGCATTTTTAGGTAAGTTTTTGAGGCAAATATTCGGTATGTTGTCGGTTCCTGCTGCTTTGTTATTTTTAAGAGTGCTTATGACAGTTTTTAGTTATACTATTGAGATTCCTGTAGCGTGGTCTCAAAAGGTATCAGTTGTGTGGTGCTTCGATGCAAAAATATTTGCAAGTAAATTTGCTTTATCTTGGCCAGTTTGCTACCTTTTGTTTTCATGACTGAAGATTGGAATAAACTGCTTCTTATTTTTGATGATTTTGGTCAGTTTCCAGAAAGAGTTGGAACTATTTTCTAAGTTGCGCAATTTGTGATTCCATGAACTATTGTTGTAATCAAGTATTTTCTGTCTTATTACACTGTTTAGGTGGTTTATTCTAGCTTTGAATATTGGTAATCTGGTTTTAACCCATTGCCTTTGCGCAACATTTCTGTCAGAGATTATTAACGTAATATAGTTTGGGAGTTTATTAACATGATCCTTTGGTTTCTTTTTTGGAACAATAGATTCGTTGATTTCGGTTTTAAGAAAGTCAGCCATGTTATCAATTTCATTTTGATTGGTACAATTGTTTGATTGGAGAAATAGTCTATATATTTTATATTTAAGGAGCGACTAAAGGCTTTCCAGTTTGCTTTGGAGTATTGCAAGTGACATTGAAGGTTGAGTTTAATTTCCCTCGTATACTTACATATGACTGGGAGATGGTCAGATGAGAGATTTGTATGAACGATGGGGTACGAAATATTTTGTGGGGTATTAGAGATAAATAGGTCAAGAGTGGATGGCTGACTGAGGATAAATAATTGCGAATTTTCCTGCAGCTGAGTGTTCATGTACCGAAACTGTTGGCCCTAGAGCAGTTCCATAATCTATTTCGGCAATTTAGATCACCTCCAATGATGAAGGGTCCGTCGGTACTTGATATTTTGAGCAGATCACTTTTAAATTTTTCTTTTGTATGTTTAGGAGTGATCGTTTGATTACAGCTATTGAGGCACTTTGCTGAGGAACGAGGAAAATAGGCAGAAAAGATTTTTAGTGTTTTTGATATATCTAAATTAATCTCTATTCCGATATTATCAATAAAATGGGTGTTAATGCTTTCAATTTGTTTATGTTTAATTGATTTATGAATTATTATAGCAACCCCATCTCCTCTGGAGGAAGTGCGGTCGTTTCTATAAACCATGTAATATGTAATTTAATATGTTGCGTTAGCCTGGTTTCGCTAACATTAGTACATGAATTTTCTGTTCAGCGAGGAAATTTATTAATTCTAGGCATTTTAAGTGAACGGCACGCGCATTCCATGCCAAAATAGTGACATAAGGAAAACAATTATTTGGAGTAAACATACATAAGTGCTAACTTAGTTATGATGCTAAATTGATCACCTTTTGTTTTGCATTCGTCAAGCTTACTGACAAGCTCAGTCAAAAGAGAATTTATTTCTTCAAGAGTAAAGAGATCAGATTTTTCTGTGTATTTTGTTGCTGTTTGTGGTGCTATTTTATGAGAATTTGAAATGCGGATTATCTTACTGTAGGTTGCACCGTTACTTTGAGTCTTATTGAATGTTGATTTCTGCTGGATAGGGCCGTTAGCTGAGTAGTGGTTGGAGTAACGCGTACTCTTTCCCATTAGTGCGGCTTGTGTGTTGTTGTTTTCTTCGCGTTTGTTTCTAAAGAGTTTACCGCTGTTTGCGCGCTTCGTCAGTATTGCCTGATAGGAGAGACGGCATGGGCAATAATTTACATCAGTTGAGGTATGGTTACACAAGTACATTGTTTCTTTGCTTTGTCCGTACATTCTGTCGTAAGGTGAGAGCCGGCACAATGGGCACAAGATGTTTTAACAGAGCAGTTATTGGAACCATGTCCGAACAATTGGCACTTGTAGCACTGTGTCAATTTATTCGATGATTTTGTTTTGTACTCCCATCGTATTTTAGTGTGATATAGATTTTATGTTGTAATCAGTAATATTGAGATTAGCAAGAATTTGGTGTACAAAGGAGGCCTTCTGTTCGATAACCGTTGTAGGTGGCAGTTTATCGAAAGTCTTGGCTGAAGAATCCTCAATTTTATTTGGATCAAACTCAGTGATGCTGTCTTCTTCATCTTCATTAGCATCTAACGTTTGTAGTGGGCGATAGTAATTGTCATATACACTTTGAGACGAACAAGCAACAGTGGGTTTTCAACTTGTGCAAGTCATTTTATTTCTGGTCGCTGCTTCTGCACCGCCAAACAAGAGAGACGCCGTTCGATGTTTAATTTTGTTTGTTGGTTTTGTACACTTTGGTTTGGTTTCTTTACTGTTTGCAAATAATTAGAGTATATCATAATTGAAACTGCTTCACGTCAAGGTAGCAGTTGTCAATCAAGCGTTAACCCCAATTTTGGGAAAACAATCTATCAGGTTGGTATAAGCCGATAATCGCATGCTGTTCACTATTTTTACCGGCATGACGCCATGTATGCGCATTTCCAATGGTGTCGCTTGGAACAGTCCTACGCTGTAAAGTAAATTAAAATTAAAGCTAAGTAAATTTTCTTCGATTAGTTAATTTATTAGAACTTTGGTAGCTTTTTTTGATATTAGTAAAGTTATATGCATTCGTTATCTTATATACTCGTATGCAATAGAAAACAGGGCAAAGATTTGTAGTGGTGCAAATTTTTTATATACATACATACATAATGTCATCAATACACCTTTCCAATAAAAAAATGTATTATCTCTAAATCAACGTGCTTCTTTCACTTTTAAAATCTACTCATCTTTAATGGAAAATTCTACAGTAAATGTAGTATATTTGGTCATCTCCTCCTCCTTCACTCTTATCCTTTTATTACATAAATTACGACTTTGGTCGTCGCTGTTATTGAGGGAATAATATTAATTGCGCAGATTATAGGTTAATATGTATTGATTTTAAGAATGATTTAACCTGACTTTTGATTTAAAATTTAACCGATTAGATTTCCCGATGCGTCTCGCATTTGCCGTTATGATTAACAAGGCACAATAAAAAATAAATAATTATAAATATTGTGGAACACTGACCTAGTATTTACGAACTAGAATTCATTTGGTTAATCGATTATTTATATATTCTAAATAACTGTAACATTCTATACGTTTTCAGAGTAATTGAAATGACAAAAATATTTGAAAATTCCAATTATTATGGCTTTGTACAAAAACTCCGCTTTAATATATCATTTGACATGAGGTCAGCAAACAAAATATAAAAAAAAATTAAGAATACAAAATTATTTTTTTTAAGTTTAAATTTTCTAAAACCTATTAACATTTAACTATTAACATTTATATCATCAAGTTTTTAGTCTATTATTAGATCTATTCATTCAACCAATACATTGTTAAACCAATAAGTTGTCCATGTAGTAAGCGATAGTCGAATATATTTCGAAGTAGACCTATTGGGAACATAAATATTTAGACATATCGAAAAGTAGAGTTACCTTTAGCTTTTTGTTTACGATTTATTGACGCCGATTTAAGAGTTGAAATCTACTAGAATAAACAAAGGTTGCAGCAATTCGCACTGCTTTAGGAGTATACTACACAACCCCAATAAAAAACATGCTTTTCAAAGCTAATATAGTAGAAATAGAAAACAAAAGAGATTACCTTACAGCAAATTTTAGCAGAAACCTAATAAAGTCGCGAAATAGCCCAATTTTCAATCTTACTAAATTAAAAAAAATACAAAAGTAAATAAAGTCCCAAAAAAACCATCGACAATTGAAAGGACAATACATTTCTGCAAAACACACAATATACCAGTTACTCCCCATAGTCCGCTTAACATCCAACCATTTTGGGAATTCAAAAATAGAATTATTATGACATCCCTAAGACAATACTCTAAAAGCAACACAGACATTCATATATACAAACAACAATTTGAATCCATTTAAGAAGAGTATGCAAACCACCAATTTATGTATATATACATATTCTTGACAAGTGTATAGCCCTAAAAAATAGCAGAAAACAAATATTTGATAATAAGACACCCTCATCATACCTGGCGAGACTCGACGGCCAAGAAATCAATTTAATTAAAACATACCTAAAGATTACAAATTTGTACAATAAAATATAAGAAAATATGTAAAAATACTGTAATAAGCCAACAAAAGCTTATGTTTTGAAAACAAGGCCATCAATATTAATAAATAAAATAGATAAATAGGACGCGATACAGGAATAGTTTCTTAGGAGCAGCCGATGATATAAAAAGGATTTTATATGGTGAAAGGATCATTGATCTATTTGACCAACGTTTAATTAATCAAAGTAGTCCGTTGTCTTTATTTAAAATGGTGGATTGATTAATTTGCCGTCTACCAAAGATTCATAGCGCTCAAATGTGCAAACCTAAAAACAAGCAAATATTCGTATTCGACAGAATGGAGGATAGATTGTTTATAAAATGCGTGAATAATAAGGGTCCCACATTGCGACTGTGAGGTACGCCATATAAAATGAGGATGATAAAACACATATACAAAGAAGTTTATAAAGTAAGAGATCGTGGTAGGCAGAGTTAAAGGCTTTACTAAAATTCGGGTATATGACATCGGATTAACTTTTCTTTAAAAATGCTTTATTTACCAATGTGGTAACTTCAAGTAATTTGGTCAAGAGATCCTTCACCCTGTACAAAGCCAAGTAGGACAGGGGAGATTATTTATTTACAACGATGCTATTAAGTAAAAACGAAAATATTTTCAAACAATTGCGGAATTGCAATAACTCTTCAATGCCTCTGTTTGTGTTTAAATTAAATGTCAAATCTGAAATAAGTATATTACCAAAATAAAAGAGTATTTGAAATCAAAACAAAAGATAAAATGCAAAATGTAAACAATTGCATTGTCAATTTAAATTGTCTAGTTTTTACCTTAAATAAATTATTTAAGCTTAACTTTCTTAATTTTGCTTTTAGGTAAGTGTTACGCTAAAATAGAATTGGTCCTGCTATTTCCATGTCAGGTCTAGATATTTTTTTTTTTTTAAAGGGAGCATAAGGATAAATACGAACAAAAATTGCGAAATATTATTGACACTACTAAGGCACATTGCACTCAAATCTACGGGAAATTCTATGCTATGGGATTTACGCACGTCGCCACAAGCCATGAGGAGAATCTTAGGTCAGTTGTGTGACTACAGAGGTTTTTACTAAAAGAAAGCAGTGATTTGCTTTTGTTGCGTAGCATTGTATATTTAACCATGTAAACCATTTGATTAACTTCTGCCCACATATGTTTAAAAAGCCACAATTTTAAATACACCAAACGAAGCATTTAATATAATTCAAATTGTGTTCATCTTATTGTACTTTGTTACCGTTTATCCTTGTATTTGCAATTGTAGTATACAAACCTATTTAATTTATACCAATTATTGACAAGTTATATTTATATCCGGGTATCACTAAATATACCTAGATAGATGCGATAATCGATGGTTGCTGAATAAATGCTGTTAATTGAGCTATGGATCAATGGATCATACTCAAATTTCATTTTCAAATTGCTGCTGCTCAAGTAAAATATCATAGCTATTTTCTACATTTAATTTAGTTACTTTTGCTTGTCGATAGGTAGGAGCACTGGCGTGTGTGTGTGTAGTCATTAGCTAGTATCAATTACGTTAGTCAGCTCTTCTTTTCACTTCAGTTAGGTTATACACACCTGTATAATTATATATATATATTTACTGCGTAAGGATAGGATTTGAATTCAATGGCACTGACCTGAAATTTTTTTTTATAATGGGCCCAGTGAAAAGACCATTTTTGACTTCACATACATAACAGAAAGAATGAGAATCGAATTTTATTCGATTTTTATTTCTTTAAGTTTGATTGGCCTATTCTCGAGTAATGATCAAAAATGCGTGGAAAAACAAATACCAGATTTAAAAAAATTTTAAAAAGTTTTTTTGTTTTTATTTTTATTAGGGATCTATATGTCTACGTTTCTCACAAAATATTAATTTTTGTTGCCTAGGGTAACTACTGATCTACATTGTGATATTGTTAACTGTATTATAAAACCTAAAGATTTTAGGGTATATTTCGGGAGCAAGCTGATAAGTAAATTTATTCTCTTCGTTTTTTATTTTTTAGCAACAGATTGCTAGGTTAAGCAGTTTTCGAAGTGTTTGCAACATCGTTTTTTAATTTTCGCTAAGACGATTTAATTCGAATATCGCGCTCTCACTAGATTTCTAATTTGTGCTTTAAAGCAGTGACTTCGTGCCCACCAATAAAAAAAACTGTTATTGTTAGTTGTTTGTGGTATTTCTTCCACTTGCAATGTGCTGAAGTCTTTTATTTTAATAAATATATTTAATTACTACCTATTCATTTTTATCATTATTTGAAGAGTGCCAACTCCGCATACTTATGCTTCTTAAATATATATAAGATATTTCTATGCTTCTATTCGTTTGCACCCATCGTTCGAAACTGCACTAAAAATAAGTGCAGGTGCATGCGGTCTATCAGCGTTCACACACAGCGCGTACTACTAGATGTTTTTAGGGAATCAGCTTTATGGCAATTAAATATTCTAGTGTTAAATTTGGGCGTGGGCGCACAAGCAGAATTCACAAGGACAAACTGGGACGTCCGAGAGTAATTACAATATCAACACCAATGGTATATAATAAATTACCATACATCACAAAACAAGCAACAGTCAAGCAAACAGCAAAGAGTGGTTTGTTGGCCTACAAGGTGATAGCAATGGTTTTCTGGGATGTTCAACCAGTATGTCATGTTGATTATATGGGGGAAGGCAGAACAAATACTGAATAACCTTTTGGAATACAAACCGCTAATGGGGAAGAAATTTCACCAGGGCAATCTGGCTCAGAAGAGCATTGACTATACTATTATCTGTTTGCAAACTTAAAAAAAAAGGCTTTGTGGAAAGAGATTTAGTCTAATTTGACCACGTAGAGAAGTCATATTTTATTGAAGGTTGAACCTTTAGTTTAGTATGTGTTCCGTGAACCTTCGGTTTGGTACATGAGTTTGTCAGAAATACACACAAATTTTATTTTTCCATTTTTTTTTTTTTCTGTGTGTCGCCTTAACACTTTCTATTGTTTCTAATGGAGAAATTTTCTGCAATGGGTGTACGGCCGCTGTGGGTGTAACGACTTGAAGGTGATGCGGTGTGACTCTACTTTGTGAAATTCTAAACAAAGAAAAATTCATAATTTGCAGGAGTTTCAGCTTGCATTTATCACTCCTGTTATTCCTATTCGTCACAAAATTCGTTTGCTTCGATTTGCGAATTTGTTTCAGCATCAGAAGCATCTTAGTCAGGCAAAAAACAAAAATCATTATCGTCGTCGACTTAAAACAGATTGGACTTAGTGCTGAGTGTGTATAAATGCCAGTTTGAATGAGAAAATACAGCATATTTCTCAAACGCTCATACAAAATATATAGGGGTCAGACGAAACTAAATGTGCCGAGCCAAAGTATATTCAAATTAAAATTCATGGATTTCAAAACACTTTCGATGAAATGAAAAAAGGATAATACCTTAGAAATAGTCACAAAATTTAGAACCGATTGTTCCAATAAAACTATTTTAAATTTACGTTTTAAATTGAAAAAGGTAAGTGCTTATGTCTAAAAGAAAATTTTGTTAAAAAATAAAAACAAAACAATTCAAAAGGTAAAAGTTAAGTTATGTTTTCTTCGGTATACCGACTATTTACAACCCACTCTCGTAGTATTAAAGAGAAAAGCCAATAAAAACCAGTCTTCTCATCATGGTTACATATTATTTAGACTAGCTATATTTGCAAATTTTTTTCTAAGATAATATGACATATACTTATTTTTAATAACACAACTTAACACGGTTTTACATAAAAACTTTTTATAAAAAAAATAAGGGGGTGAATCCAAATCAGCATCCTGTTTTTTTAAATTGGTATAGTGTTCGAAATATTTAATAAATTCTTTATTTTTGCTTTTTTTGACCATTTTTTCTGGCCATTAGCGTTTTTATTTATTTAATTAAAATGAAAAGAGGTTGAACTAAGTCTTTTACACTGTTTGGGATCTGTTTCACGCATTAGGAGCCAATAGTAATTGCTCATTATGCTTTCGTCCAAAAATCCTTGGTATCGGCTTTAGATATTTAGTATATCTTGGTGAAACCGCTCGTTGCTCGTAACGCCCAAGTTTTGTTGGAAAAAAGCAAGACGTGTATGTACAAAATGTATCTCGAGAAAGTTGCATCAGCCATTATCTTTCGAATAGGTCCAATAAATTTAACTTCTTTGATTTTTACGTATGACAGTTTCGGAAACAACTTGATTAACTACTGGAAACCCGGTCCTTGGATTAGCTTCGACACCGATGATACGTCAGGACAATTATACTTTTTTTTGCATAAATACCGACGACATTCATCGAGCAAAAGTAGAAATCATCTTCATGATATTCCTGTTCTCACCATTACGTTGCACAAAAATTGAAAGTACACATTTTCACCAAGTGACCAGCTTTGTTCTGCACGAGTTACAAAACAATTTCGGTACCCATGGTTTGTCAGTCTGTACAACAGAAAAATCAAAATATTCATCATTGAGTGCGTTTGTCATGAGCATACGTTTTGCGACCATATAACATCCACAAACATATCAAGATCACTTTGAATCGACTTTGCAACGTTGTCTCTTTATTTTCACACAATTCGAAACACAATCACAGTACAAAAACAAGTTCTAAATTATGTTTGATGCAAGGTGGCCAACTGACAACCGTTATAAGTACGCAGTACTACCGACATGTATGAACATGTACTAAATCGAAAACTAGAATCGCTCCTGACACACGGATTAAGGATTTAAGTTCAGGACGTAAAATAACATTGAGAATCGTCCCATCTGCTCGGGTACAAAAGTTGATCCGAATTTGTAAAATTGTGTAATTTTCATTTTTCGGTCGTGGTTGACATTGCTGTACAATACAAATTATCCGAGTATCTTTAAAGAAAATTCGACTCTAGAATTCTGAGGTGAAAAGTCTAAATAAGGTTAGGTATGTTAAGCTTCATGAGATCGCGTCTTTATAAAGTAAATAATAACGTGGCTATCTATAATATCGATGTTCCTGCAAGATTTCTTAAGAAGCTCTCGCCCAAAAATCATACACCTATAAAATTAGCCGTGTATAGCTGAATGAAGATTTTGATATCTCAGCTATCTCACAAAGGAATTCCTGAAGCTACAGACTGAAATTATTAGTGCAAATGTTTGAAGTATCGAGATCGGTCTAATATCATATTGGCCAGTTATGTTTTAGTAAAATGTATTATTCTATGGTGTTTACCTTTTTGCTATATCTGTAATAAACGGTCTTGAGTACACTGACGCATATGTGGAAAATCCATATTTTTCTCATAGTCACTTATACAGTCGGCCACAAAAGTAAATAAGCAGGATTAATTTTTTTTTTTTTTAATATGCCAGTTCTCTTAAATTGCTATATTATAATATTATATAAAAATCATGCGGCATATAATACTAAATATTGTACTTCGACTCTTCTGAAAAAATGTTGCCAGAACTTGACTGGGTGATCTTTGTATGTGTAAGCAAGGTCAAACCTCTTCTGTCCGTGTGTTCTTGAGACATATTGTTGTTTTAAGGGGTGTACAAGAGTGAAAACCGAACTATTTTATGGGTGTACGTATCGTTTCTGGGTGCACATTCTTATCAAGAGTTGAGCCAATGGCCGCAATGGAATGGGTCCTTGTCAATAACATGTTTTATTGTGCGCTTGTCCCTAGCATTGAGCTTTGGCGGACGACTAGTTTTTAAATTATTGTATTTTCAGCCAATAGTTGATCGAGTTCTCGACACCAATTTTGCAATTTCTGTTTAGGATTTTCTTTTTTTTACGTAAATATTCAAAATGATTATGCGTTATTTTAGCGTGAGCTCTTTACGAGGTGTTTCGACAACGAAAAAGTGTACTTCCCATTTACATTTATCAAAACTTTTTACTTGCAAAAAAATGCCAATCAAAACATAAGCAAAAAAACCCCGTTTAAAAACTTAAACTGCTGCGCTTAACTTAAAAAAACGCATTACTACTTGGAAGTATTTTATGATTTTTGTGTTGCTAAATTCTCAGCACTCACAGTATTTATTTTCGGTTGATTTGACAGAACCATTTCCCACAATTTTTTAGAAATATTATTTAGAAACTAAAATTTAACCACGTATTTACGTACAAGCAATAGTTATGCGTGGTTTGACGTATTTGTCATTTAAATGAATAAAGAGACCTCCGATATACTACAAGTTTAGCAAAGCTCAAAAAAGATATGTGTTAGCATGCAGTCTGTTAATGGTAGCCTATGTTTTCCCAATCTAAAGAATATAAATGGTCATAAACATTTAAAATTTAGTTTTAAATATACTACAATATATGTCGTAGAATGACTATTTTGACCACTGTACATGTGTGTCATACACTGGTTAGTTTGACCACTGTATATGTACGTACATTTTTGAACGTCGACACATTTTAAAATGCACGGTAGCTGAGATAAAGAGACACTATCTGCTGCTGAGTAAGGTCTGGTTGTAGTGCGCTGACTAAATAAGAGAAACAGAGATAGCAATAGATTTTTTCAGAATTGTGACATAAAATAGAACTCTGCTTTCCTGAGACTAGTCTGTCACGCGCCACTAATACAAACGGAACCTGCTGTGCAAAAATAATCATGGAGTCAGAGGGCCATAATAAGAGCACTGGGAGGTTTTGCACACACATAGGCTATCGTTTGATGACGTGCTGATTTTAGCGGAATCTAGAGAAGAGGCGTTAGAGCGATTACGTGCTTTACTAGAGACGTTTACTGCAGTTCATTAAAGGCTAGTCATACAAAACTTGACTTAAACCTGAGAGTACATAGGTGGTGGGCATTTTTACAATCGTTTGACTTCGACTTAGAGTACAGGAAACGTGACCGCAGTTTGTCTATTTCGGAATCCAGTGCCGGAGAGAAATAAATATCAACCAAATAGAGAAATAATGAATTAAAAAAAATAGTTTAGATAAAACCTATGAATTACGTAAAGGTATTTTGCATAGAATAATACAACGAAACGGTAAAACTATATGTTTCCCGGTAAAATAAATCATGTCCACGAATCAATAATGCATTTGGGATGGAAAATTCGTTAGATAAGTTGTATAGCTATTATTGGTTAGATAACATGTCGAAATATGTGCGTCGGTTTATAGAAAACTGCATGACATGCAAGTTATCAAAGCCACCTGTAGATAAAGTGCAGGCAGAGCTGCATTCTATCCCCAAGATAGATATACCGTGGTATACAGTACAAATTCACATAGCGGGAAAATTGAGTTGTAAAAATGACTTAAAAGAATATTTTATTGTACTTATGGATCCATTCACAAAATTCGTTTATTTTTATCATACCTTAAATATATATACGAAAAGCTGTGTTAAGGCCATAGTTTCTTTATTTCGCTTACCTTCCCGAATAATAGCGGATCAAGGTCGATGTTTCAAAAGTACAGGTTTTCCTGAGTTTTGTTCTTCGCAGAAAATTAATTTACGTTTAATTGCTACCGGAGCTAGAAGAGCCAATGGCCAGGTCGAGCGTGTAATGAGTACACTCAAGAATATGTTAACTGCCGTGGAAACCAGTCAGAGATCGTGGCAGGATGCGTTGGCCGAGGTTTAAATACCAATGAATTTTACGGCGAATAGAGTAACCAAGTTTAATCTATTATAATTGCTAATCGGTAAGGAAGCTAGACCTTTTGGCTTACTACCTATTGATGAAGGCTCGAGTTAGACAGAGAAAATTTAAGAAAACGAGCCAACCAAAATAAAGAAGAAGCGCACGATATGGTAAGCGCAGGTTTGATGGTAATAAATCGAAACTTAATAAACATAATTTAGGCGATCACTTAAGAAAGAAGAGCGCTGGCAAACTAAGCTTGATCCTAAATTTAAAGGGCCGTTCGAGCAATAACAAGAATGACATGCGCTGGAAGACCATTTAACAATAGCAACGAAGGGAAAGTTTCTACTTTTCTATCCTTTAACAAATTATGCGAAACGCCTTGCACACATCAACCGAAAATATCGATTTCAGTGTAAATATAATACAGTATTAGCGACTGTGAAACGCAGGTAAAACAATTTTAATTGTCGCCCTTATTTGCAGCATAATATCTTTTATATAGATCGTAAAAAATATAAGTAATTTGGAATAAGACCACATCTAAAAAGTCATAGATCGCTTGAATTAATAAGTTGGATATAGCGATCAAGAAAATTCCATGTGCTGATAGCTCTTTCTCACATAACTTCGCTTATACAAAATATTAATATATTGGTGATGAAAATGATCTGATAGTAAATCCTTCAGATTAAGTTCATACGCGTCTGAAGTACGCTGCATAGTGGAATTCCACAGTACCAAATGTACTTTTGGGACTAATAATATACAATACGTATTTATGTGTGTTGAGTATTTCAAACTTTAGTGTTTTTATTTGTTTTAGTTAACTTTACATACATATACTAATAAATAAGTATTCAATTTTATTTATATACATTTTAAGGTTAACTTATATGCACCTGAAATTTATGCAAAGACTTTTTCGAGTGTGATACCAAATACAGATGCTCTTATTTATGGAATTGTACGGCTAAATGACAAAGATATTGGTAAAAATGGAGAGATCAAAAAGTTGGAAATATTAGATGGAAACTTAGATGGTACCTTTCAGTTACTTTCAGCAGAGGAAAATAACGAGTATTACATTGAACTGAATAAATTCGCAAAGTTTAATGAACAACCCCTTGCATATAATCTAACACTACGAGCTGAAGATTTTGGCACACCTTCAAGATCTACTTACAAAACAGTAACAATACAAATACTTCCGAAAATAACAAATATACCGATTTTTACTCAAGAAATTTACGATGTTTCGATTCCGGAAACAGCTCCGGTTAACATGCCAGTTATTAGACTTAAAGTAAGCGATCCCGATTTAGGAAAGTATGCCTTGGTATATTTGGAAATAGTAGGAGGTAATGAAGGGGGTGAGTTCCGAATAAATCCGGATACTGGAATGTTGTATACACAAAAGCGTTTAGATGCGGAAATAAAATCCATTTACATTTTGACTGTTTCTGCTATTGATCAAGCTGACGTTGGGTCACGAAAACAATCGTCTGCCAAAGTAAAAATTACTATTGAAGATATGAATGATAATGATCCCATTTTTGAAACTATAAATAGAATTATAACTCTAAATGAAAATCAATTAGCTGGCTCAGTTGTTACAAAACTAATAGCCAAGGATAAAGATTCTGGTGAAAATGCATACATATCCTATAGTATAGCTAACCTTAATGATGTTCCATTTGAAATTGATCACTTTTCTGGGGTGATAAAAACAACTAAACTAATTGATTTTGAAACGATGCGGAGGAACTACACACTTCTTATACGAGCATCAGATTGGGGCCTTCCTTATAGACGACAGACTGAAATTGCATTAAATATTGTTGTAAATGATAAAAACGATAATAGACCTCAATTTGAGAAGTCAACTGTTATGGAAAAGTTATCAAATCAGCACCAATCGGGTCGGCAATCTTTAAAGTTTCTGCAGTGGATCTTGATGTGGGAGATGTTATATCATATCGCTTAATATCTGGTAATGAAGATGGTTGTTTTAATTTAGATTCAAACACGGGAGCTCTTACTATTGGTTGCAATCTATTGGATGTTGCTGTGGATGATCGTGTTATTATAGTATGTGCAACTGATGGAAGCCATTTTTCAGATGATTTGATTATTAATGTACATCTCAGTCTGGATTATTCAAGTGAACACAGTCATATTTTGCATGGCTATGGAACGTTCGAGTGTCGTGAGACTGGTGTGGGTAGAAGACTAGCAGAGACCTTAGCATTATCAGAAAAAAATAACATAAGGAATGTTTCGTACTTAGAAATAAATAACTTGGCATTGACACCAAGTAGATATGGTGAAAACCTACATCAACCCGAATTAAAAAATTTTCCTCAAGAACTTATTTTAAATGAAAGTATTCAATTAGGCACAACAGTAGCTTTAATCGAAGCTAGAGATCGAGATTTGGGATATAATGGAAAACTAGTATTCGCGATTGCAGATGGAGATAATGATTCGGTATTTCGCATTGACCCTGACAGTGGTGAAGTGCAGATTATTGGATATTTGGACAGAGAGCGCTTAAACAAATACATATTAAATATAACGGTCTGTGACCTTGGCCATCCGATAAAATCTGATTTTAAAATGTTGCCGATAACAATTACAGATGCAAATGATAATCCACCTGTTCTGAAAAAATCACTAACCACACTTGAAATCTCAGAAAATACTCCAAAAGGAAGTATCATATATTGTCTACATGCCACTGATGCTGACTTGGGAATAAATGCTGAAATAACCTTTAGCTTATCTATTGAACTTGACGAGTTTATTATAAATAAAACAACTGGTTGTATTATATTATTACGCCCATTAGATAGAGAGCAACAAGATAAATATGAACTGCATATACTAGTGAAAGATAATGGTGTTCCGGTTTTATCAACAGAAGCCGTTATTTATATTTTGGTCGGTGATATTAACGACAACGCCCCATTATTTGGAGTACAGGAGTATATATTTAAAATTCGAAGGACGTTCCCCGCGGTACTGTAATAGCAATCATCGAAGCAATTGACAATGATATTGGCCAAAACGCTGAAATCCTGTTTTCTCTTGAAGAGGATGCACAGGAAAAAATGTTTAAAATTGACAAGAACTCTGGGGCCATTCGAACAAATGGTTATTTAAATTATGAAAACCGTCAAGTACATAATCTTGTGGTAAGTGCTATTGACTGCGGAGTCCCATCATTAACCACTGATATGCACATAATAATAGAAATTGTTGACGTTAATGAAAATAAGTTTGCTCCAGAGTTTGATGACTTTATTTTTGAAGGAAAAATTAGAGAGAACATGCCAAAAGGCACTTTAGTTATGAATATTACTGCTCGAGATATGGATGTAGAAGGAATAAATGCTAAAGTGTCCTATTCAATCGCTGGTGGAGACGGGCTTGGAATTTTTTCTGTTAATGATCAGGGTAAGCAATAACTTTTTCTTTTAAATGGCGCTAATAACCTTTTTCTTAGGTTTCATTCATTCTTTGGCCCAACTTGATGCGGAAACGAAGAACTTTTTTTGGTTAACATTTTGTGCACAGGATTGCGCTATTGTGCCACTAAGCAGTTGTGTTCAAGTAAAATTTTACAATTTATTTCTTCGTAATTTTAATCATTTTTATAATCATTTTACTAAAATGGCACTATTATATATAAAGGTTTATATCGAAGTGGAAAATGAAAATGACAATGTTCCGTTAACAACAAAACCAGTCTATTATGTCAATGTAACGGAAGGAAACTATGGAACATACGATATTATTCAACTTAAGGCAATAGATCCTGACAGAGATCCCTTACAAAATATTACTTATAATATTATATCTGGAAATCTTGTGGGATATTTCAATATTGATATAGTTACAGGTGAGCATAAGACCAATAATGATTAGAATATGCAAATATTAAATAAAAATTAATCATATTAAATCAATAAAACGTAACTAGGTGTACTTAAAACAACAGAACGGAAGCTAGACAGGGAAAATCAGTCGGAACATATTTTGGAGGTAAGTTTCGTGTTTGAACATTACTATATTATGGGGGTATCTCGTCCCTTTGAGATCCATAATTAATTAAAAATTGGTAATAAGTAGTGGTTTAAAAAGCTATAAGAATTTATGTAACAGGCAAAGAACATCCTCCTAGGTGTCGCGTTATCTTAGTTCGTTAATTTTAAGCAATACCTTCGTCTGAAAACCGAGCTTAATAATGGAAGTTTAATGGGAGGCTTAAAGTTCTGTTTTGTTTAAATTTCAATTTGAGTATTAAAAGGAATTATATGTTTTAAAATTAAATGTACTTTATTATAAAAATAAATCCAATTTCCTTCCATTTACGAAAGCGGTATTCAAGTAAGCGGCACTGTAACTAGCGCAAATTGGAACGTCTTCGAGACCTAACGCGAAAAAGTATTGGCTTTGAAGCCTTACTGCAGATTGGGAGGGTAACAGTCAATTCGAAAATGGTTTCTTGCACGTTGGTTAGTTGGTTAGGAGTGAGAACAAAAAAATGTCAGGACGTCAATCTGGGAACTCTTACGTGGGGTGTAATTTCTCCTTAATACCTGAAAGTATTAAAAAGCTTGAAACTCGCAGTTTGGCATTGGCTGAATCTATCCAAACAATGTATAAAGTCGCAAAATCAACTCTACGTTTCCAATGGCATTACCGTAAAAAAAAGTTTGTAAGCATATTAATCAAGGCTTTGAACGTTTATGTCAAATTTATACAAGTCCTAACATATAACCCAAGTTCAAATTCTGGCCAGTTGCCTCAGTGGATGTGGAGCGAATCTTTTCGACTTATAAAAATATTTTAAAAGAGTAAAGACACAATCTTATTACTGAGTATTTGGAACAATACTTGACGTTTACAAAAATATTACAAAAGGGTCATGTTATGCTACTGTATCTATTATCGCCTATCAAAGGATAATTTACTAATTGTATGCTGTTTTTGAAATTAAAAAAATTAAAGCTTACTTTTCTTTTTTTTTTGGGCTTATAAAATTTATCATTTAATTTCGCATATTTTGCTGATTTTTGATGTATTTTGGCATGCATATAACAAGCTATATATGTATATATCTACAGATAACTAAAAGCAGACATGCCAAAAGTACACTGCTTACTAGATAAGTCAGAAAGAGAATTGAGTAATAAGAATAATAAAAAGAAACAAAGCAGCAATATTTAATTTTATGAGCACAGCGGCTATAAATAATTGATGTTGACATTGAACATCAATTAAGAACATTACAATTAAACTCTGTACCAAGAAGTAACTTAAAAAAAATAATTCAAGCCATAACTGGGGAATTCATTAAATAAATGGGCTAAAAGTTTAAAATGAACAAGTTATGGACAATCAGTATCTTCACATATTTAATATAGTTTCTCTTTATGGAATATATAGAATATATTGAGATTGGATTACAACTAATAAGGCTAGGAATGAATGGAAGTTTAAAAAATTTGCTTAAATATGACAAACTGATAAATGAATTATAAGAGAAACTTCGTAAATATTAAGACATCAAACTAGATACAAACAATACTAGATACCCAAACTTTTTCGCGATTATTTTTTACATAAAATAGTCAGATACTCCAATAAAAACGTAAATATACATTTTAAACACATAGATGACACAGCTTACAGAATAAAAATGTAGTATTATATATACCAGCAGAACCAAAAATTAGAAACAAATTTGTATATCCTAATAATGTCAACTATTAGAAGTAGACTAACAATTTTAGAGTAAAAAAATTATAAACAGATAATACAATACATATGTACGTTATATTAAATAAAGATTAATTTATTGAACTTATGATTTAGAATAAAAAAATATAATATAAATTATAGTTTAATGGGTAATCAAAAAAAATTATTGAATGAAAAAATAAAATAAATAATAAAAACTTATTTAAGCTTTATTATAATTTACTACTAAAGCGTTAAGAATTTGGTTTATAATATTAGGTTGTCAAAAAGTCCTGCGGTATTTTTATTGAATTTTCAATTGTTCATAAAATTGGTTACAATAGTGCGATTCAAGTCAAATATGCGCCGTTTTGTTCGATGACGAATCGGAGGCTACAATATGCATATTAGATTCAAAAAAAAAAACTTTTTAGGTTCTAAAATTAAGGTATTCGAAGATCCACGTAAGAAAGCAGTGATGGAACCCAATAAGGCTTAGTTAGACAATAATTAAATTTTGTTAGTATACATTGCTTCGTAGGTTAGCTAACTTTGAAGGATTAAGGCTCGCTTTTTGATGGTGTAATTATGTGCAGTAATGTGTACTTAATTAATAGGGTTACGAAAATGTGTTCTTGAATTACGTTATGGTAGATATTTTTTAGTTATGCTTTAAGTAGATTTAGTTAATCTTAGGTGATTTATATTATGGGAGATGTGAGATGGTTGTGTTACGGGGGTTTAAAGGTGAGGTCCAGCGGGTGAGTTCTATTCAGGATAAGAATATTTAGACAGAAGGTTAGAAGGCGTAAAAGTAAAGTAGAAGAATTCGCAAAATAGATCGGCGCCAGTCTGATCTGTATTTGCATTCATATCTTCATATCAAATATAAGAATGCAGTGAGGATGATTTATGTCAAGTGTAGACAAATTTGTAGAATTGCCTGGGATTTTGACATAAATTGCCAACAACACCGAATTAAGTAATTATTGCAACAACGCGAGTTCCACAAAATAAAATATAATCTAGCGATAACATAACGAAAGAAATCTGAATTATTTCTCGAACTCTTTAATCTTTTATAATAACGCGATTTCACATTTATGAGCATTGGTAACTTTTTATAAAACCACGGAGGTCAATTTGTTCTCTTACATTATAAAAGATTGATGTGGCATTGTGTACAAAAGTAGTACAAGAGTAGTCAGTCTGTTTTGAAAATTAATGAAATACGTTTTATGTAATCGAGTTTAAAAAAACAACGTGGTATAATGCCCGAGTAGCAATACCCTTAAAGTATGTTCAGTTCAAAAGCAAGGACAAAATGGACAATATGGGCAAAATTAAAACAAAACGGAATTTGTTTAATTTGAGAGAGACAGCTCTTAAAGTTAATTAATAAATTCGTGAGAACTGGACTGTATGAAAACTCTTGGACAATCAGTTGGTAAGTTAAAATAATCAAAATGGTGAGTACAAGAAACGAGTAGCATAAATATGCTCAAGATATATGGAGATATCGGACTGTGACAGAACGTAAGAGAAAGTTACAAATATACGAATAAATTTTAAGTAAAAGCTAGAAGAATTTCGGGGTAGTGCAATTAGAGGATTTCTTCTACTCTCAAACTCTTGTACAATGAAATCTTTCGGCTAAAAAGTATTGCAACAAATAGTGCTGAATGCTTCATACGAAACAATATCAAAAGAGGAAAACTCCCTGGCATAGCTAATAAAACAACGTAAGCTAATATACTTAATGGTAGGTCGCAAGCCAAACCTATAATTACACTACACAAGTCATTGTCGCTTAACTTTAATTAAAATACAATCGCCTAATCATAACAAATCATTAGCATATAAACATTAAGTCCAGCCTTTAACGATGAGCTAATTTTTGATCATATGTATGTAACGTGTACTCAAGCGAATAAAACTACAACCTAAGACGTATTATACTTGCAATATTAACACCAAGTTTTTAGTAAATAAACGTTGATTTTGCAACCAATATCATTATTAAAATTAACACTTAAAAATAAAAAAAAAACTATATATAAATATAAATATTATGGATATTCAAAATTCAAAATTTAATCGAGATCGAGAGTGCTTCAGTTATTAGAGTCAAAAATAAAACCCTTTGTTTGAAAATTAAGCTTTTGAGACGTTTTTATTTTTTATTTTGTGGGGGTATGGGGACATTTTAAAATTTTAAACCGGGTTCATCCGGGTGGACAGCCAAATGAAAAACGTTGTATTCACTAGTCTAACAAGTTTTTTGTCAGGATGCCAGCCTAGTAAGAAACTTCTTTGGCTCACACCGTAACTTTACCACTTAAGATGGAGCCTAAAGGCTAGCTCCAGCGGAAGACTCCTTTTGGGTCGGTGGGTGTGTAGGCCGTTGTCAAATAAGTTCAGTGCGAGATTACTAAGGTGCCTGTCCAGACTAGTGTAGTGGCGCTCGCTGCCGTGCCATGTGCGATGAGTAATTCTTCATTCGCTATCATCGGGAGATCGGCCGTATGTGTAAGAGTATAGGTCCAAGTACCCTACCCTGTGGGATAGCAGATTTGATGAAACCAATCTGGGATTCGGCGTTCACGCATCTAACGTACAAAATCCTATTTTGAAAGTAGGAATTTATAATCAAATAATAGGGGTCTGAGAGGATGTGCTTCAGCTTGTACAACAAGCCTGGATGCCAGATACGATCAAAAGCCTATTTAAGCCTATTTAGACAGACTGCACAGCAGTACTTCCTGTCTTCTAATATGCCTAGGACCCGTTTTACGACTCTGCGGCACTGCTCGGGGTTCCGTGTTAGCTTCTGAATCCAAATTGGTGTTCTGGAATCATGTTGCTGTCTTCCAGCAGCGTCAGAACTTTGCCCAGAAATATTCTTTCGAATATTTCTATCTCGGCACCCGGACCCGCTGGCATTTTGAATGAATGCCAACCTACTAGTGCGTCTCTTAATGTGGCGTTACATAGCTTGTGTCCTAAGTCGTTTGGTTTGACGTTGCGTTGATGCACGTTCATCGCTTCGTTGCGAAGCTCGTGTAGTAGCAGTTTCCGGCTGCCCGGTTGAGTGACTCCTTTCTCGCAGGTTGTGGCTAAGTTGCCACGATTGCTCCCTCAATGTCTTCGCCTGGGTCCAGACTGATGTTGAACGCAACGGCCTAATCCAGTTTAGACTGAAACATAGCATAACATGTAACATCCCAAATCTTATTTTTGTTATTTTCTGTCCAGTTATTTACATAAGTCTATTTAATAGCTGTATATATTACAATGCAATACAGATAGATACAACCATACAATTGATACAATTGATACCATAAAAAATACACTCCAAAGGAAAAGGAACAGGCTCAATGAAAATTTAAAACGGTATATCAGCAATAATATAGCGATATATTCTTTTCCAATATACATGTATAGTATATGTATATACAGAATATCACGACAACTCCATCACAGAATGACACAGTGATTTTTTAATGTCGGTGAAAAACTCGCCGATCGCATTTTTTTTTGCCAACACTTAAACAAACATTCTTACTTTTTTAACACCATAGATCATGTGCTTAAATCTCAATATATGTATGAACTAAACTCTAGCGTTCAATCGTTTGCGTTTATCTTTTTAATTTGACAGTATATTTTGGAAAAATTTGAAGTTGCTATCTAAAGTAAACTTCATATAATTTTAAGTATTTATAACGTAGCGACATATGTTAAACTCTCATTATATCTATCTATATCTCGTTAATATACGTCTGCTTTCGAATTTTCTACTAGTTGAATATTTTTAATTTATTAATGCAGAAAAAAACTAATTGATTTTCAGGTTTCAATATCGGATAACGGATCTCCTGTCTTGACGTCTACTACGCGCATAGTGGTATCTGTGGTCGATGTTAACGATAATAGCCCTGTCTTTGACCAACGTGTCTATAAGGTTCAAATTCCTTCTACAGCAAATATCAACGAATCAATATTTCAGGTTTGTATGAACTATGTACTTATTTATGAAAAGGTTTAATTACTTTAGTCCAAGTGCACTTTTACACAATCGCAAGATAAGTATAATTGGTCGTAGTTTTGTATAATTAGCACAACCGCTTTTAAACAATATAAAATTAAGTTGTAGATGTAATGTCGGATTGGTTTATTTAAAATATGTAACGCCATCTTCATCAACAATGACTGCCAAAATTTTGTGTTTATCGCAATCATGGTAATATTGATCAGTGATTCAATTTAATTTTTTTTTTTTATCGGGAGGACGTGCAAACTGAACTTGCAAGCCGTTCATAAGCCATGCACCATTCACTATGCACATTTGTCATTAAATATTGATTTAATTAGTTCAAGCGTGGCTTAACTTCCATTTTTAACAAAGAGCACCCAAGCCATCCAATTGAGGTGACCACGGAAGATATAGATAATGGTAGAAGATCGTCGGGTGATGGTCAGCCAGATTATTAAGGGTCGTTCAACAAGTACTTAGCCTCTTCGCCCAATGGCGTTGCTATTAAAAAGTTTACCATCATGCAGTACAATCTTTTAGAAGCCTACTGTCAAAGTTTCCTTCATTAGTTTTGTTTTGATAGCCTTTGGAAGCCAGAGTGTCGGTCAGAAAAAAAATGGAACAAGGCTATATCGTTTGGCGATTAGTTTTTTTTGTTGCAAGGGAAAACGCGCAGTGAAATCAAAAATCGCTTGGATGCTGTGTACTTTGAAATTTTTCCCTCGATGGCGACCGTCAAGAATTGGTTCAACGAGTTTGATGAGCCACGTCAGGTGCCCCGAAAATGACTACTATGGAGGCGTGTAAACTAGCATATTGTCGATATATAAATTTCATAACGATTGAATTCGTTCGACCGAAAACAAAAACTTGCTTGTAGTGTGTGTGTGTTGGCATATGCATATGTAAGTTAGGGCAACCACTCAGCAACGAAGAGATACTAATGGAAAGGCTCCAGAGCTTTTAACATACCAGCTAAGCTCTGTCTTAGAATGTACTACTGTGGGCGAAAAGTAAGGTAAATATTCAATTTTAATTTTCGTGGTGTAGTGCACCTTGAATTCCTTCCACCTCGCCAAATTGTTAATAGGGAATATTATTTGAGCGTTATGCGTCGTTTTCGTGAAGCAATTTGTCTAAAAAGACCAGAATTATGGGCCAACAAAATCTTGGTTTTTGCATCACGATAATGCTCCGTCTCCCACTGTACTCGTTTTCGTGACCATTTCGCTTCGAGTGACTTCTGGCAAAACCTAAGAGACCACTCTGGGGAACGCGTTTCGAGTCGATTGAGGCGATAAAAGCTGAATCGAAGAAGGCGCTGATGGCTATAGCGGAAAGGGACTATTTGCCATGTTTCGAGAATTGGCAAAAACATTGGCATAAGTGTATTTTTATCGGGAGGGGATTACTTTGAAGGGGATGATATTGATTTACAAGAATAATTAAAAATTTTTAATTTTACAAACAAATTCACCTTACTTTTTGCTTACCAGCTTGACTATGAGATAATGATTTAGTTTAATTTGAAGCATTAAACGCGTATGTCTACGCCACGCAACTAATAGCAAACCCGCAATTTTGCGCAAAAGTTATTATTAAGTATTGTATTCTGATCGTCGGCCATTGCTACGAAATTAAGGAAACGAAACAATAAATTTATAATTGGCGCCCAACGAAGCTTTTCTATCCTATGTTAACTAGAAAAGAAGACAAAACAACTGGAGCAATTGCTGGTTGATAAGCCGTTAAAAAAGATTAGCGATCGTATAGAAAAAATTACAGTCAGCACCCTAGAAGTGGAAATTTACAGAGACGCTGAAATTATACCGGGTATAGAATGTACTGAACCACTAGATATAATAAAGTTCAACACAACGTTGAATTTCAAAGCAATGACCAATGTCTCGATTTTACATACGCCGACAAAAGACCGATCTACCCAATAGAGCAGAAGTTATCGACGTTAACATAGGGCGAAATGACACTGACGGAATTCTACGACGAAGTTGAGAAAAAGCTAACCCTTTTCACGAGCAAAACAATAATGAGATGCCATAGCACCTTGGCGATGTCACTTAATGAAAAGTACAGGTCGGACGCCTTACTTGTATTTATAAGGGGAACAAAAAAGTCCTTGCACGATATCTTATTTGCAAAGGGAAGGGATTTACCAACAGCTCTTACAATAAGTTGAGCCGAACCATGAACGCTTTGAATTATTCTAGAAGCCTAGGAAACGGAGAAAGCCGAAAAAAAAACAAACTGATAGGGATAGGAATCCTGATTTTAGTTGCCAGTTTGTGTCCAACTACGGCAACCAGACAGGTCAAACACCAGTTCAAGCGCCACTTCAGCAAGTGGATACTAATGTATGTATGCGATCTATTCGAACAGATCAAATTCAACATAGACAGCCACCATTCTTTAACCAAGGCAGCTTACCTTTACACCAAAATATTTGGCCAAACCAGCAGCAAAACACATGGCCAGCTCAAATCGGCTATGAGCATACAGGAAAAAGATCATATAGCGGCACTGGCAGGCTAACAGGCCAAAAACAGCAATGAGTTCATGAAGAAGATTTAGCTCGTACAGACGGGTACGATTATGAATAGGAGGCAGAAGCGGCTGTTGGGGATATCGAAGACGAACGTACAGATTACGATCCTGAACATTTTTTAGGCAAGAGGGCCTGCTTTATAGAAAGAAGGATGGCAGGAATAAATCATAAAACTTCTGATCGACACCGGGTCTTCAAAAAACTACAATATATACAGCCCCTTTTAGAACTTTATACATAACTCTTGTACACAAAGAATTTACAGTAAAATCACTTCATGGTTACAACACGATAAAATATAATTGCCTACAAAGATGTTCCATTCTTTATTTTTCCAGACCTCTTAAGTTTTGACGCTATAATAGGGCTCGACACACTGATACAGTCAAATGCAATAGTATATTTCTAGCTTAAATTTTTTCGATAATAAAATCTTCGTAATACCAAAGCAAAGATAAACTCAATAGTATGCTAGCAAACCGGATGGGTGTCTTAACATAGCCAGAAGAGGCACTGCCATACAATACCAATACAAATATCGTACTCGAGACTTTACCCATTTCCAATGGGTGTGGCAGAATTTGTGAACAAGGGGACGAAAACTTTGTAAAATGACGGAATTATTCGACCCTAGTGGTCACCCTATAACAATCAATAAAAGGATGGTTATAGATTTTCGAAAGTTAAATTCAAAGACAGTGAACGACAAATACGCTAATACCAAATATTGCATCTATCCTTTCACATTTGGGAAAAGCCAGGTTATTTACCACTCTGGACTTTAAGTCAGTATTTCTTCAAATTCTACTCGCGGAAGAATATAGACAGCTTTTCCAGTTGCAGTTCCTTTAAAATGCACCTAGTATGTTTCAACATGCCATAGATGATGTACTTAGGGATTAAATAGGAAAGTGGTGTTATGTTTACGTCGACGACGTGATCATTTTTCCAGAACGACTTGATGACCGTATGAATCATATTAGTTGGGTACTGGATAGACCATTCGAAGCTAACATGAGAGTATCTAAGGAAAAATCTAATTTTTTCAGAGAGAGTGTTGAATATTTAGGATTCGTGGTATCCAGCAGAGGTATAACAAACAATCCTAGTAGGGTTGAAGGCATCCGTAACTATGAAGAACCCACAAATTTTTTCAATGTTAAATTAATTTTAAGGGCTAGCAAGTTTATAAAGAACTTTGCCTCTATAGCGAGACCATTGAAAGATATTTTATAAGGGGAAAACGGAAAAGTTTCAGCCAGTCGTTCCGAAAAGATACCAGTTGGCTTAGATTACGATCTCCATTCGAAAAACTAAAAAATGTTCTTGTGTCCGAACATATAATGTTGCTTTATCCTAATTACGAAAAGCCTTTCGATTTAACTACGGAGGCTTCGGCTCTTCGCCTAGCGCAAGACGGCAAGCCTATTACAATGATATGTAGGGCTTTTAAGGATAGTGAGCTTAGTTTCGCAACAAACGAACGCGAACTTCTATCTAGCTTTTTCTAGCTATCGTATAGGCTTTGTATAAGTCTGAAGTACTATCTGTATGGTGTCCAAAGTTTGAACATTTATACAGATCACCAACCTTTAACGTTTGCCCTTTCAGATAAGAACCCAACGCGAAAATTAAAAGGTGGATGGCGTTTATAGACGAGCATAAGGCCACCACATTTTTATAAGCCAGGGAAGGAAAAATATGTTGCAGATGCACTATCTAGATTGGACATTCATGCTTTAGAAACCGACACTCAGTAGGATATGGCGACAATGCGTATTGAAATTTCCCTACCATCGAAAAAATCGACATGCCAGTCAATTGTTTCAGAAACCAAATACTTATAGTAAAATGCTTAGCCGATTGTACTTACACGTTCGTTATATGCGGGAATAAGTCAAGACATATGAAAGAATTTGTAAACAAGGAAGCTTAAGTAGGCAGAATTCGTGATGTGGTAGTGAGTACAATATACTGCGAATTGCCCGTATTGTCATTCATCCAAAACAGCCTTGTGGAAGAGTACCCATCAACGACTTTTCGACATACTAGGAAAATGGTCACCGACATTTATAACAAAGAAAAACAAAGAGAAATAGTAACCATTAAGCATAACAGAGCCCATAGCGCAGCACAAGAAAATGTGAAGCAAATTTTATTTTATTTATTATTATTTTTTCCAAAAATGTCACAGCTGGCAGCCAATATTGTAGGCTGCAAAAAAGTGAACGTCATCCGTAAAAACAAGTCCTTGGGAGAACACCTATTCCCACACAAATTGGTGAGACACTATAGATTGATATATTCTCTATAGGTAAAAATTACTTCCTCACCAGCGACGGTAAGATTTCAAAATTTGAGAGTACACAACCCATAGATTCCCGAACAATAGCCGCCATAAGACCTACAATAATGGACATAATGAATGAACTATCCACACTCAAAAACAAGATATTAGGACAATGAATCTGCTGTGAACTCTCAGTCAGTCAGGTCACTTTTATCAAACCGATTTAATGTCCAAGTCGAAAATGCACCGCCACTTCAAACGGCCTGGTAGAAAGGTTACACAGCACACTGATAGAAATAACACGATGTGTGAAATTAGAAAGAGGCTTGTGCGAGACGGTCAGTCTACAACTCCAGGCAGCCGTGGAATATAATAAACCAGTGCAATCGGTCACTAACAAAAAGCCGAGCGACATTATTCATGCGCTGCCTTCCGAACTTGCAGAGGAAATCACGAACAAAATAGATAAAGAACAAGAGGTACAATTAAAAAGCACGAACGCATCAAGACGTGACAGAACTTTCCATTTTGTTGTTATTTATCTTCTTAATTTTCTTTCTTGAAGAGTTTAATATCTACATCTCGTTGCAGTGACTACCGCTAGGCTAACTTTTTCAATGCAGAGTAAATAGAAGTGTCAGACAAATGATGATGAAGAGTTTATTAAATTAAACATTTAACAAGTCTACTTCGCACATTCTTTGTCATTTTCCCCATCTCATATAAAAGGAGCGTTAACCTTTAAATACAACTATAAGGTCGATGTTAGCACGGTCCACTTCAAAAACATTCAATCCACACACAAAAGATAACAAATTTTAAGTACCAAACACACTGATTAATTCAGTAGACATTACAATTAAAATTTTTGCTAGGACAGAACTCTAAAGCAGAATTTAAAAAAGAAACTATTAATGTTAACAATAGCCTTACCCGATACTTTTGAATTACTTTTGAAATAGCAAAACAAATGTAACGAATATCTGTTACATAGAACACTGTAACAGATTAAATATTATTGTTATTTATAAATGGCCATACTCTTAAATATCACTGGCCATAATGACGTACCCGATTTTTGCAACATGGCTCTATTGCATCACCAAACTATATGCAGCTTTCAGCCATCAACTGCTTGATTCAACGTGCAAACTGTGAATACACTTTTGAAGTCAACCCGTTGTAATCGGAAATGGCAACATCATCGACCATTAAATCTTAACATTTCAAGAAGCGTGAGAACAGCCTTCGTGTTAGGAGGAGATAGTTAGAGTTGCAAAAGTTTAGAAGCTATTAAATAATGTTCATTATTATTATTATTAATTATTTTTATTCTATTCGTCGGCCGTCGACGAAATATAAGAAAACGAAACAATAAATGTTTAATTTGTATACGGTGCTCAGTAAATGTGTAAATGAGGGCATGTCATACCTGGGTTAACGGTTTTTCGTACTCGGGTATATTTTTGAGAAGTACACTTGATTCACATAGTGATAGTGAGGGTTTTGCACGCAATACCAAATTAAACGTACTTTTCGTGAATTTTCCGAGCTCCGAATTATTTAAGTTTAATACAAAGAACATGCAGATATTGAAACGATTACTACCATGCTATAGAGCTTTCTCGCCATGCTGATATTTTATAGGCTCTCCACACTGACGCTTCAAAAGTGTTACAACAACTGCTACAGCAATACGAAAAGTTGTCAGGTACGAGTATTTAGAAAATTGGAGCACCGCAGTCATTGCGGAATTAGCAGTTCGCAACGGAATTTTCAACAATAAAAAATCGTCGGATACCACCCATATTTTAAATATATTTTTTTTAATTTTATTCAATTTTTTTTATTTTGTTCACAAAATAAATCTCAAGATATAAAATAAACAAAGTTCAGATATAAATGTAATGTAAAGACCGTAATAAGAAATTGTGACAGAACCGACCGCTTCGAAACACCACCTAATTGTGACATCTTGAGGGTGATTGTAAATTCATTTTTTGTTGGGTCCCAGTATAAACCCAACGATTATATTGACACATCTTTTGTAATAACGACCTTCTCTGATTTATTTCCATTTGTTATGCAATTACCTTTTAATCGTTGGAGTTCTATTTTCTTAGATGCATTCCATCTTTATCCATAACAGCTTTTATTTTCTGCTGAATTTCGATGCAGTCTTCAATGGTATTTGCACCGGTCATCAAACCGTCCATATAAAAATCTTGTTTTATGACTTTAGCCAATATTTCATCTTGTTGGCAGTAAGTATCCGCCAGTTGCTACAATGAGCGTGCAGCTAGAAACGATGTTAGGCTGTCTGGCCTAATTATTGCTTGGTGCGGCAGGTAGTATTTTCCTTGACCCGTCGTGTTAACTGCTACCATGAGACCGAAATGTAGGTACTCGCTCATGAAATCTTGTATTGATTGAAGGTAATTTTGTTATTCTTAAATTTCTTTTCCATTTGTATCAGCCTTGCTACTGCTTGCTTACCCAAGTCTCCCAATTCAAACTCGCTACGGAAGGGAATTTCAACTAAAAGGTTCCATCTGTATCAATTATTGTTTTTTCTTGGTAATATTGTTCAAAATGCAGATTGAACTGCTTCCTCGGAGATTAATGTACGTTGCGATCCTCCATCCATTAGTGCACGTAGTTGCTCAAAGGTACCGCTGGGATTTTTTACGTTGATCACTGCTGTAGCCAATAGTGTTTCACGCTCAGTATTTTGCTTGAGACAATTTACGATTTCCCTTTTAGTGTCCTCGTGTAACAAAGTGTTATGGTTTCTGTTACACTTTTCACCTTTTTGCATTCTATTGTATTATGCTATGAGTGCCAGGACCAAGGAAACGCAAAAAAATGTTTTTTTACAAACGCCTTACGTTTGGCATCAACTAGCATCATCTCCTTTTATGGAACAAAAACGGCATGATTTTTTTCTTTTCCAACATTTTTTTGAACAGAGTCCACTGCGTTATGTAGCTGGCTCAGGAAACCCCATACATCATTTAGTGAATGAATTTCTCGGTTTTTGGTTTCACATGTTGCTCGTACTGCTGAAGAGCCTCTGATAAAAACCGCCGAATTAGAATTTGGGCAAAAATGACATCAGCTTCCTCACCAATTTTTGCTTTTTCTTTTATAATATAGAATACACTCAGTGGCTGTATCCACAAAGTTGCGAATCCTCTCTTCCAAGTCACATTTCAGTTTCCAATAATATGTTAAGCCGGTCAGCGAAAATTTTACGATTATTTATAATTTGCAGCTGAGCCGATCAGTAAATGGCTGACCATTGTATTTGCATCTCCTTTAAGACATAACCTTAGGTAGTTCAGCGTTACTGTTTCGCTGATATCTACTCTATCGTGAATAATATTGCCATTGAACTGTGGTAGATCCACCTTTGGGGCATCTTGCGTTTGATATTCATCTGTTGATGGTTTTTGTAATTCTGACATTTTTCTATCGAATCTATCAAATATTTGATTTCATTAGTATTAAAAGCTCATACTTGATATCTAGCATAGTAAGCATGCTTTGAATCGGCTCCATTTGGACATATATACTCTCCTTTATGTCCAAAAGCTCACATTTTGTTGGATGTGCCAAATTTATTATGGCTTTTCCATCCCATTACGCAGACGGACTCTTTCGACCAGCCCTGTTGACAGGGCTTACGCTGCGTTTGGTGCTCAAATCGAAATCATTCTTTTCTGCCTTTTCAACATGTTTTTTGGTAGGTTCCCCAGCCGCATGTTCACCCACTATCCCACCATCATCTGACTTTGCTCGAGATATCGTTATTTTGTGTGTCACAATGTACGCCATTGTCGAATCGAATATTTTATCATTAAAATATTTATGATCAATAACCCCAATTTTAATCAGTGTTGAGTTAACTGTCTTGAACTCCGCTATTACGTTTTTAATCAAGTGCAGGCTTGCACTTTGAGTCATCAGCTTGTACAACTCATCCCTGAGAAACACCTGCTTCTTTAATAGCGCGATATGCTTCTTCTTTAACATTTTTAGATGATTGCAGTTTTTCTTGTAGTGTTAATTTATTGATTTTCACCTTTCTTTAAGCTACAGAACACGCTTTGCCTTGCTTAAAGTTGCAGTTTTTACTATATAAAATATTATTTTCCTCTGTTTTGTTGTAAGCCACAGAACATGCTTAACAAACTCGAAGGACTAAATAATGTATAATAATATACGCTTGAGTCGACGATTAGATTCGAACTGCTTGTATAATAATCCACGCTTGAGTCGACATTTAGTTTCGCGCTGCTTGTATAATAATCTACGCTTGAGTCGACGTTTAGTTTCGCACTACTTGTATAATAATCCACGCTTGAATCGACTGTTAGTTTCGATGTAATGCGCTCGGCTGAACGATCCTTTATTTATTGTAAAATTCTTAAATCTAACAATATCATTATACCTAATGCAGTCTTTAGTAAGGCGACAGCGTATTTATTATTTATTACGGTCGCTTGTAAGGCGACCGCTTGTTTGTTATTTACTACTTAAATCTATTGCGATCGCTTGTAACTCGATCGCTTATCCACGTCTGGAACTGATTTACGTCCAGCCATTGCGAAGCAATTATTTGCGTTGGGAATTATTCAAAAGCATGTAACTTGGGTTCCTTATAATTTTAATCCAAGGTACGTCGTTGAGCGTCGTTTTTTCGTCTGTGAAGAGCTGCTACATTTTTTTTGTCTCGTCCTGATCGACATTAAAATCATGTTTTCAATTATAGTTTGTAAAGGTGCTGATTATAGATTGTCTAGCCAGGACACACTCTACGAGAATATTTGTAAAGTGGTTCTACCCAAGGAGCGAATGGTGAGGAGCTAGAAATAAGTCGACTCTGAGAGACTCAAGATGGTGGCTCGTGGTATAGTTGGTTGGTTTATTCGGCACTTTCTCACTATCTAGCTTATTCGACTAGTTAGTTTACGGTCTATATTCTGGCGAGGTTATCGTTTTATGCTTTGTTTCTCTTAGTGTGATTTATGCCTTCACTAGTAGATAGTAGTAGTACGGCTAGAAAAGAATAGAAAAGGATATGCCTTCGTGTTGCGTGCATCTGGATGGGACAGACGATAGCGGTCACGTAAAGGTCGTAAATTTGGTACTTGCACGAGTGAACGAGGATATAAGAGTAAGAAATTTTCAAATTTGAAATATTCTAATTGTGTTTGCTTACATAGCTCATTTAGTGTTATGTTTGGCCCGAATTTGGCTGCATCTGTCTTTATTTATACACAGAGAACTTTGAACAATCAAATATGACTCATCCGAAATATCGTACGCATGGAAATTGAAAAATATAGAATGGAATGGAAACATTGGAACGTTTCCACTAAAAAATATTTTTAGCATAATGAATGTTATTCTCAAGAAAATAGTGCTAGTGATGAAACAGACGATAATGAAGGCCTTTAATCAAACTAATCAGTTGATAAAATGGTCGGTGAATTGCTTGTCTCCAAAAATGGATATGTATAGAAATTACCACCCGTTCTAAATCGAAATAGAACATTGCCATGAGTAAACGATATCAACTTACGCAGGACGTAAAAATTTATGCAGGTGTTAATATTATCATAGATTAATTTCTGTTGTTTTTCCCGCCAATTCAATTGAAAATAAATGGTCAAACGCTTATGCAAGGGCGTAATGCGTCCAAAATTATATCATAATTCTTTTATATATGTATATCAGAAAAATTATATTTATCTTACGCTAATTTTTGGTATCCGATGCTATTTCGTTCAAATTAATGACGTTATTGGCAGACCTCAGAAAAGTTCTACAAATATTTTCTCCAATCTGAGATATATTTGACATCCGGTCAGAAGCATTAGCCGAATTTTTCAATAACTCAATGGTTTGCCATTAAAGAGCAGTTGCATGGTTTTCCCGGCGGACGCAAATTTTTCCACTGCATGAAAACTTCAAAACCGGTAAGTTATAGAATTTTAGCTTTTGGTATGCTCAGAAACATGCTACGTTTCGAGAATCCAACCATCTTTAGAAAACCAACTGGTGGCGCAGTGGATAAAAATTAAGTGGAACTCGTAGTACTCGACCTGGATCGTGACCTGAAGAGCTACAATATATCAATGAACTTCTGTTTTTTTTCATCGAACGAAATCGGCCAATATCTTCTGCTCAAGAATTGAGTATGGCTCGTACAATGCAAAGAAACGAAAGAAGCATTCCTCCATTATCAAAATCCACCAAAAATACAATACTTACATACAGTGAGTCAAAAAAGTATTGGCACACTCACTGTTTTTGAAGAAATGTGTACTTTAGTACCAATTAACTGCTATTTAAAAACAAAATGTTGATGTAGTAGGTATTATTAGCTTATTTTAAATGCAATGCATCAACAAATTTCCCGTCACCTGCAAGCGAAAAGGAAATACAATGCAAAGAAAAATAAATGTGCCTAACACACATCAAAAAGTATTGGCACACTTAATGTGTATGCCAGATTTTCGCTAAACGCAACGTAAATAAGCCGGAATATTTTTGGAATAATATTATATTAAGTGAGGAGTCAAAATATAATCTTTTTGGCTCAGATGGGTCCCAGAAAGTTTGGCAAAAGCAACCAAAGAGCTGCAGCATAATAATATTATACGGACAGTAAAACACGGCGGCGGTAATGTTATGGTTTGGGGGTGTTTCGCGGCAACTGGAGTTGGTAATCATGTGTTCATTGATGACAGAATGGATAAAAGAGCGTACCTGAACATTCTAAAAGCAAACTTGGCTCAAAGTGTTCGTTAATTGGAATTAAATGGGCAGCAGTGGCAGTTTCAACAGGATAACGATCCTAAACACTCATCGTATCTTGTCCAGGCATGGCTTATTTACAACTGCAAACAATTAAAAACACCACCAAAATCACCAGACATAAATTCGAAAGTACCATATTTCATCAAAAGATTCCTTGAAGGTAGCTTTACGCACAGAATGGGATAAAATCGCAGCAAGGAGAACGCCTAGGTTAATAAAAACTATGCCCAGGCGCTTAAAAGCGATTATCAAAGCAAAAGAAGGCTCAACAAAATATTAAACATTAATAATTGGCTAAATACTATTGTATTAGTTTAGAACATGTGTGCCAATGCTTTTTTGGTGCGAAAATCGTGCCTTTTTTAGTTTTTTTATTTATTCAATTATTTATTTTTGTCAACTATTAACAGTAGTGTAAATTAATATAATTTAAATTTAAAATGAAATATTTAAGTAAAAAATTTAAGTTAATATCTGGGGTGTTCAAAATGAGAACATTAAATGATTTAAAATTTGTTGCGAAGATTGGGAAAAACCGAGAAAAACCCAATCAGATCACTATGATTAGTAAAGCAAATTAGTACTAGTTACTACATGCTAAAAAGTTAAGGATATGGTTTTTAATCTTTTCAAAAGAGAACTCTGAGTTGAAGACTCGAAAAATTCTGTTATAGTCAACACAGAGAACTCGAAAAGGTTCATGCAGAGAATAGTTAGTATTACAAGTATTTAGAGAAAGTGGTGTGAAGTTACGAGTACGTCTCAAAGGTACAAAAAAGTTAATTTGGCTCAATAGCAGAGATGAGTCAATTTTGACAATTATTAATTTATGTAAAAATAGACTCCCAGCATCATGCGACGGTTAGTAAGAGATGGGAGGTTAATTAATTGCAATCTACTGTGGTATGAAGGCAAATCAGTACCTGTAACCCAGTTAAAGCCGCGAAGAGCAAAAAGAAGAAACTTCTTTTGAACAGACTCAATTCTGTCTTGGTGTACCGAATATTGAGGAGACCACACACAAGATCCGTATTCCAGAATAGGCCGAACAAGAGAAGTATATAGCAGCTTAGTCGTATAAGCGTCAAATTCCAAGAGATTGAGTCGACTTGTTTACTGTAAGCGCGATATGTTTGTCAAATTTTAACCTAAATTGAGAAGAATTGCCAAATCGGTGACACAGTCTAATCTCAAGAGAAACCCGGTCGAGCATGTAATTAAATGAGTGAGGCGTATTTCTATAGAATTACATAACCTTACATTAAGAGCAATTCAGAAACAACAAGTTGCATTTACACCAAGCAAAAAACAAATCGAGGTCCGATTGCAATAAATAAGGAGAGTTGTTGTCATTATATGATAAGCACAGCTTCACATCATCGGCGTACATTAGTACATAGGAGTGAAGGAAAATAGACGGGAGATCGTTAATGAATAAATTAAAAAGTAAAGGCCCAAGGTGGCTACCCTGGGGTACACCAGAGGTAACAAAGACAGGCTTAGACAGTGAGGACTTAAAAATAACTTTTTGGGTTCTACAAGAAAGATATTCGGAAATCCACATAAGAAGGCTGTGTGGAAATCCGATAGTACTAAGTTTTTTAAGCAAAAGATAGTGGTTAACGGAATCGAAAGTCTTGTTGAAATCTGTGTAAATGACATCAGTCTGCTTTTTGTTCTGAAAACCTTTGATAACAAGGGAGGTAAGCTCAAGTAAGTTAGTGGTAGTAGATTTCGATTCCATAAAACCACGTTGGCAGGGTGAAATGATAGAGCTACATGAGTGTTGTAGTTGAGATGTTATCAGCTTCTCAAACACTCTAGGCATCGCGGATAATTTGGAAATACCCCTATAGTTTTTAACATCAGACTTTGAACCATGTTTGTGAAGAGGAATTATAAATTATTCCTTCCAAATGGATGGGAAAGAGCACCAGTTAACAGACAATTGATATAATGTAAGCAAGGGCTTACATAGAGACAGTACAGTACCTAAGTACACATCCTGGTACTCCATCTGGGCCTGGTGAATAACCTGGCTTGATTAAGTTAAGTTCGCTAAGTACCGAACTTTCCAGGATCACAGGACTAAAACTGCAGTTAGATTTCGGCAAGGTATCTAGATAAGGGGAATTAGGAAGAAAGTTAGAAGATGAATAAGTAGTCTGGAAGAATTCTGCAAAAAGATCGGCTGAAGCCTGATCAGTATTTGCTTTGAAATTTTCAGATGATGGCAGTAAGGAAGTTTTTCGTTTAGTATTGACAAAGTTGTAGAACTGCCTAGGATTCTGAGCAAATTGCAAACGACAACGAATTAGGTTATTATTGTAACATCGCGAATTACTAACAACAAAATTTGTTCTGGCGATAACATAACGAGAAAAATCTGAAGGATTATTCGCACTCTTAAATCTTTTATAATATTTAGTCTTCACATTTTTAAGCATTGCTAATTTTTTAGAGAACCAAGGAGGTCTATTAGTTCTCCTGGGAAGCTCATCCGGAACGCATTGGTCAAAAAGTAATTTTATAATATTAGATAGTATTAGATTAAAGTAGCACTGTTAATGTCAGTACAAGAGTACAGTTGCGACCAGTTTGTTTCTAAAATTAATGAATTAACTTTTATAAAATCCGTTTTACGAAAACAGTGTGTTTTAACGACCGGGTTAATAGAACAAATAGGCTCAGAAGGCTCAAGTCTAAAGTAGGATGATAGGGGTCTTCGGGGACAACTAAAGGATAAGTTTGTACTACAGTACTAAAAAAAGGATCCGATGCAAAAAGAAGGTCAAGTAGACGACCATTACAGTTTCGAAACGGATTAATTTGAGAGAGAGACATCTCTAAAAGCGAATTGATAAATTCGTGAGATGTGGATGGCATCAAAACACTTGGAGAGTCAGACCATACCACATCTGGAAAATTAAAGTCACCAAATACAAAGAGGTAATCACTACTAGAAAGTAGTGACGCAATGTACTCAATAGAAGAAATACGCTCTAGGTATAAAGATTAATCGGACTGTGGCGGAATATAAGAGCACGTGATATATATAGAAAAAATTGTATATATCATTTTAATGACAATAAATTCAATGTTTGTTAGGCGAGGAGAAAAAATAGGTTGTGATAAAAGATCAGAGTCTACAGCAATAAGGACACTACCTTCTATACGCGACAAACGATCGCATCTAAAATATGTGTCTTTATTGCCAAATAACGAAAAATCTAATATTTCGGGCTTTACCAGGTTTCAGTGAAGATAATAATAGATAGTTAGTTAGCTTCAAAAGAAATACTATCTACATAAAGCTTATTCAGTTAAGAGTTAAGCTCTCTAACGTTCTGATAAGTTATAGAAAGAGTTCGTTTTTTGATACCTTACTAGAAGATGTAGATGAAGTACTAGAAGGATTTAGAGGCAGTGCAATCGGAGGCCGATTTCTTTTACTTGACTCAAACTCTTTTATAATTAAGTCTGTCAGCCAGAAGTTTTTGCACCATAAAGTGTTGAATGCTTCCGCCGGAACACTAATTTTATCTAACGCCAAAAAAGAAATATAATTTTTTGTATTATTAAATATAATATAAAATGTTCCTTATTAAAAATTGTGTTTTTACTTTTGCTGTATGTTGAGTGGAACAAAGATATCAAATGACAAACTTTTAAAACAGAGGTGTGCCAATAATTTGTTGACTCACTGTATATCTAAAATAAACCAAAATAACAATCAACAAATCATTTTGTATGCAAAATTTTGCAATAATATTGGGTTAACCGAATAGAAATCGGTGATTTTGCATACAAACGGCGCTGACAATTTTTTTGAACGGCTTGTGACTGTAATTGCATTCTTTCTTTTGTCAGTTATAAGCTGTCACTTTTAGCTTGCTTTAGAAAAATGTGCGCTTATTTTTGTTTATATTTGTTTGTTTGACGTCAATTTTAATATAGAGCCCACTAAAGAACATTTTCGTCATATTTTACTTTATTATTTCCGTAAAGGAAAAAAAGCAGCTCAGGTTGCTAAAAAGTTGCGTGATGTGTTTGGTGATAAAGCGTTAAAAACAACACAGTGTCAAAGTTGGTTTGTCAAATTCCGTTTAGGAGATTTTTTACTCAAAAAATAAGCCACGTTCAGGTCGGCCAGGTGAAGGTGATGATGACGATATCAAGGCTTTAATCGAATCGGATCGTCATGTAACTGAGCGTGAGATTGGATAGAAGTTGAATATACCACAATCAACCATACATGATCATATACGACGTCTTGGACTGGTAAAAAAAACTTGGTACTTGGGTACCACATGAATTGAAAGAAATTCATTTAACAAATCGCTTCAACGTTTGTGATATGCATCTTAAACGCAATGAATATGATCCGTTTTTGAAGCAAATCATAACTGGAGATGACAAATGGATTGTTTACAATAACGTCAATCGAAAACGAAAACTCATGGTCCAAGCATGATGAGCGCCACAAACCACTTCAAAGGCTGATATTTACCAAAAGAATATTATGCTGTCAGTTTGGTGGGATTGGAAGGGTGTGGTATATTTTGACCTGCTTCCAAGGAACCGAACGATTAATTCGGATGTGTACTGTCAACAACTGGACAAATTGAATACAGCCATCAAGGAGAAGCGACCAGAATTGGTCAATCGTAAAGGTGTCATATTCCACTAGGACAACGCTAGACCGCACACATCTTTGGTCACTCGCCAAAAACTGAGTGAGCTTGGCTGGGAATTTTTGATGCATCCACCATATAGTCCTGACCTTGCACCCTCAGACTACCATTTGTTTCGGACTTTGCAAAACTCCGTAAATGGTAAAACTTTTGATAAGGACGAGGATATAACATCGCACTTGCTTCAGTTTTTTTGCAGATAAAGGCCAGAAGTTCTGTGAACTGGAATAATGAATTTGCAGAAAAGATGGTGAAAGGTCATCCAACAGAATGGAAAATATATATTGTAATTGATTAAAGTTCATTCTAAAATTAAAAAAAAATGTATTTACTTTCTTTTAAAAAATCACCGGTTTCTTTTCGGTCAACCCAATATATCGACATTTCGGCTCTGAATGTGCTTATAATATTAATTAATTAATATTATTTTTTCGGGGGCCAATAAATGTGAGATGAATACACTTTTGACGAACGTGAAGACTTTATTGAACCGTATCTGCTCGGGCGCCAATTAATTTATATATAGGTTTGATTAAATAAGAACTTCTTTATTATTTTTGGGTTTTATTAAAACTAATCTAATTTGTTTGTTTTACGAGTGTCTTATAAACTAACCAATACCGAAGCTACCGCTGGCGACGTTGTTTCAGTCGCTGCAGTTGCTTCCATCGCTGATGTCACGTTGCCGTTACCGATTTCCTGCTACCAGAGGGCGCCTATGGTGGGGCCGTCGGAAGAATTTGTTTACTCATTTATATTAACTTATGGTCTAAATAGTTTTTCCGGTTAAGTCAAAATATGTCTTAATATTTTTTACAGTGTGTAAGTATATAAATATAGGTATTTGTGCCCAGGACAGTGTACTGCTGTTTTGCAAAATTTTAATATTGCAGCATTATAACTTCCTACTAATATATTTATGCTTTTCTTTCGGATTATTTTCGATAATTTGATTTTATTGGGATTTAATAATATATTTTTTATATATTTCAGGTTCATGCAGTTGATAATGATGATGGTGAAAATTCTCGAATAACTTACTCAATAAAATCTGGGAAAAAAAAAAACAAGTTTCGAATCGATAGTTTAAGCGGTCATTTATTTCTTACAAAGACGCTTGAACCGAACTCTGAATTTGAAATCAATGTTAAAGCAGAGGACAATGGAGTTCCTAAAAGGAGTCAAACTACACTTGTTAATTTTGTCGTCGTTTCTATAACTCCTAAATCACCAAACGTTCCCTTAATACTAATGAAGTCAATAAATAATTTAGTAGATCTAACCGAGAATGACAAACCAGGCTTCTTGGTGACGCAAATTCAAGCAGTTGATGAGGATAACGACCAGTTATGGTTTACTATTAGTGGTAAGTAAAAAACGCAATTCTTAATATCGTCAAACACCAACATTTAATAAAAAATCATTGAATTTTAATATGTGCAGAAAACTCTATTTATATACAGTAAAATCTTTTTTTACACGGTAGGTACGTTCCTAAGAAAACCGTGTAGATCAAAATCGTGTAAAAAAATACACGATTCATATGTAAATTTGAGGATCTGTTCCACAACCTATAAAAATCGTGTAAAATGAAAAAAATTCAAATATTATCTTAAAAAACCGTGCAAAAAAAGTGATATTAAACTTTAAGCTTTATTGAAATTATATATTTCGTCATTAACAAGCTGATATATTAAATAAAAAGGGGTTTTCTCTTTTTTGGTTCCAAATAAAGTTGGCAGGGATGTCTAGAGGGTATTTTCCTTAGAGTAAAAAAACCGTGAAGTAGAGTTGCCACTTGGATGATATCTAATACTGCAGTAAATCATGTACAAAATTAAAAAAATTTTTGGAATTCGTTTTAAATCAAAAATTTCGTGTAAAAAAATTTTTAAATCTCTTCTTGACGAACCGTGTTATTTCAAAATCGTGTAAAAACAGATCGTGTAAAAAAAGATTTTACTGTATTTAGATAAAACCATTGTAAATATATCTGCATAGGAGATAAACAATGAATAAAAGCATAAATTACTTATAATTTAAATTAAACTGTGGATTAATCGACATCGTCTTAGTTAGGAAAAGTCTAACTTTACTTATAACATATAATATTTATATTGCCTATTGTGTCAAAATATGTTGTGCAAAATAGGTAATGTCGTTCTTATCATATATAGTAAAACTTAACAGTATGGGGGAAAAAGATATCAAAAGTTTTTAGAACTGTATGTTAAAGGCAGAGGGATTTATACAAGTTTATAAGACATATTTTTAATCAATTTTAATTTGTAGATTGCTATATGCCGTACGCTGGAAAATACATTTACTGATTCTACCATATCGATAAAACGTTTTTTAAATGTATATCTTATTTGGCGAGCGTATAAACTAGCATAATCTTGATCCGAAACCTGCAGCGGTTCAAAATGAAGATATAAGATATTCCGTTCAATTATATTCTAAGTATTCTAAGTAAATGTGGGAAAATTGTTTTTTATATTGGGTTGCCCAAAAAGTAATTGCGGATTTTTTAAAAGAAAGTAAATGCATTTTTAATAAAACTTAGAATGAACTTTAATCAAATATATAATTTCCATTTTGTTCGATAACCTTTTGCCATCTTCCCGGCAAATTTTGTATTCCACGCTCATAGAACTTCTGGCCTTTATCTGCAAAAAACTGAACCAAGTGCGATTTTATAGCCTCATCATTGCCGAAAGTTTTACCATTTAAGGAGTTATGCAAAGACCGAAACAAATGGTACTCTGAGGGTGCAAGGTCAGGACTATATGGTGGATGCATCAAATGTTCCCAGCCAAGCTGTCCCAGTTTTTGCCGGGTCATCAAAGATGTGTGTGGTCTGGCGTTGTCCTAGTGGAATATGACACCTTTACGATTGATCAATTCTGGCCGTTTCTCGTTGATGGCTGCATTCAATTTGTCCAATTGTTGACAGTAGACATCCGAATTAATCGTTTGGTTCCTTGGAAGCAGCTCAAAATATACAACATCCTTCCAATCCCACCAAACAGACAGCATAACCTTCTTTTGGTGGATATCAGCCTTTGAAGTGGTTTGAGCTGGTTCACCATGCTTGGACCATGATCGTTTTCGATTAACTTTATTGTAAACAATCCATTTTTCATCTCCAGTTATGATTCGCTTTAAAAACGGATCGAATTCATTGCGTTTAAGATGCATATCACAAGCGTTGATTCGGTTTGTTAAATGAATTTCTTTCAATTCATGTGGTACCCAAATATCAAGCTTTTTCACCAGTCCAAGACTTTTTATGTGAAATGAACGGTTGATTTTGGTATATTTAACTTCTCTCCTATCTCACGCTCAGTTACATGAAGATCCAATTCGATTAATGCTTTGATTTGGTCATCATCAACTTCATTTGGCCGACCTGAACGTGACTCATCTTTAAGTGAAAAATCTCCAGAACGGAATTTGCGAAACCAATTTTGACACTGTCTTTCTTTTAAGGCTTTATCACCATACACATCACGTAACTTTTTAGCAACCTGCTCTGCGTTTTTTCCTTTACGGAAATAATAATATAAAATATGACGGAAATGCACTTTTGTGGACTCCATATTAAAAAGGGCGCCAAACAAACAAATGTAAACAAAATTACGCGCACTTTTTTCTAAAGCAAGCTAATAGTGACAGCTAATAAACGTCAAAAGAAAAAATACAATTAAATAATCACAAGCTGTTAAAAAAATTATAAACGCCGACTATATGAAAAATCCGCAATTACTTTTTGCGCAACCCAATAGTTGGCTACTCTCGGTTATATATTTTTTTGCCAGGGACCCGCAAAATTAATTAGGGGTTCTTTAAATAAAAAAAAATTATTCGTTTATAATAACTTTGAGAGATTGAGAAATAATCCAATATAATCCATTAGGGACAATACCTACATTTTCACCATAGTTTACAGAATAGTGTGTATTAATGTGTGTGTATTTTATAAATGTTTAAGTACTTAATTTGGTTTTTTTCTGTCTATGTATGTTTTTTCATATATTTGTGTAGGTTTATTTTTATGTATGTATATGTTTATATGTTTATGTATGTGTTTGTGGAGGTGCCTGTGTAAAGGTAGGTGGTTTAAGGGTTTTTCGTAAACCCCTGAAAGCTTTCTAACCTGTTTTCATTTTTTTTTCAATTTTATTCAATATTTAATTTTACAAAAAGTATTTTCTGCAATGACTCCGGTGTGAGCTTGCACCTCAGATCTGATAAAATCAGTTTGATGAAATAAAACGCCCTTTCGATACTCATCTGCGTTGTAAGAACTGAGTTCACAACTTTGGCCTGTTAATAAAAATTTGGATAGTTGCATTTTTTATATTTATCGATGTTGTCGCCAATAGGGAGCAGAGTGTTGCAATTTTAACTTGCAAGGGGTGCGGGTGTGTTTTATGCTAATAAAACATACATTTGAAATTAATATTAAAGTTCAAGACATGCCTTACTGCAGCCTTTCCTCGTACTTCCTCTACGCTTACGACAATAACAGCTAACTTGAAAACGCGGCATCATACCAGTTTCAGTGTGCCCGCACATTCAAAAGGGCTAAATAGATACAATTGTAAATAATCAACACTTAACTTAACATAAACAATCAAAATAATAATTCGTTCCGCGACATCGCCGCCCCCGTGAAGAACCCGCTTCACTCACATCCAATACTGCTAACTTATCGCATTATCACTCGAACTCGATTGTTATCTGCTATGCGTACACTGGCACGCCTAGCCACTCCATCGGGTCCAGCGTATACCTCCTTTACAACGCCTCTGTGCAAATCTCTGCGTTAGACTGCTGGATCACATAAGAGCACCACATCGCCTCGACTTATCAGCTCAGTGCGTTCACACCACTTTGTACGACGCACAAGATTGCGACACTGCTTCCTTGTATGTAGTACGTCTCTCAGGGGGGAGTCCAACAAGTTCGGGCATATTTGGCAAGATTGTTACTCCTTTGACCAAAGGGAGGGTCTTCCTGATTTGCTGTTATTGGCAAGTGGGTAAGCGGACAGAAATTTACAATATTCTCTCCTATTCTATATTCTCCTCATCTATCAGGAAACTCTCCATGATGTGCTGCTTCGGTGCTAATTCCTTCACTGTATGCCGCAACACCCTCTTGACGCACTGCATTATTGTTTCCTAGACTCCTCCTTCAGCTGGATTCGCTGGACAGTTGAAGATCTATTCGATGCCTTTTGTCAACAGCTCACCTTGAATCTCTTCTGGTTCATAAACTTCTGTGAACCTCTTGGACTCCTTTTTGGCTCCAATAAAGCGCTTCCCGTTATCGCTGTGTAATTTGTACAGAGTACCTCGTCAGCATATAAAGTTTCTGATCACGATATGTGCAGGAATCAGTTGAAAAATCATGAGTCAACTCCAGATGTAATGCCCATGTTATCAGACACGTAAAAAGAGAAACCCAGCGCTTTTCATGGCAGCGTCCACCATGACGAGAAGTGGTCCAAAGTAGTCGAGACCGGTATATTTAAATGGCCATCCATTGACTTCCAAACTGTCCTCTGGTAGAGGACCCATCATAGGCTGCATTGGCCTCGCTCTTTGGAACTTGCACGTACTGCATTCAAATATTATCTTCCGCAGCACTCTTCGTAACTAGGTTATCGAAAACCTTGAACACGACACAACCGTAGTAGTTACGATTCTTTTGTAGCTCGAAAATCTCTCAAAAAATATGTGAAAGGCGATCGCTGCAACTAAGGTAAACTCACTTGGCATCTTCTCTTTATCGTCGCAGGGCGTACAGCGATCCATGTTCGGCCCAGGCAGCGGCCAGCACCTTGCGGTTGGCGTAAAAATATTGTCCCGCTAAGCCATCGTGAGTCCTTGCTTAGCTTCACTTTGCTTTGCGCCCTTGTTGCATCCACCGCAACATTTTCCGCTGTAGGTACCCATCATTTCAGCCACCCGATTGCCGACAAACTGCTTATATCGGCAGTGAGTGGTGCCTTTCCAACGCAGCATGGTTTTGAAGTCGGTCTATAGTAATATGTCACTGATGGCTACACTGTGCTCCTGTCTGATAGTGTCCATCATCTTTGTTTTTAACACGGCTGCTTTTAGCTCCAGTCGCGGAGTTGACATAATTCTCATCGGGGCGCACTTCTTCTTGGCGCACACAAACCACAACCGCACATCGTCATCCATTAAGGTGACCTTCCAATGGGCCACAGCAGCGAATGCAGATTGGCTTGCGTCGATGAAGACATGCATCTGTAGTGTCTAATGACTTTCTGGCCAAACTAATAACGCGGGCTCCGAAACTTTTCCACATTGTCAACTTCTTAACGCCATCTTCCAAAGTCGCTACCTTATACGCTTATCCACATCTGGAACTCATTAACGCCTAGTCGTTTCTAAATCCTAACACTGGATAACTGCTTCCAGCTCTTGTAAGATATTGTGTTACGTGCAGACGTGCAACGTATCATGTTTATACTTGAACATCCATCTTGTACTATACCTTATACTATACATTTGATAACGCACTCGGCAGTGTCACCATCCGTAGACATGTCGTGTTGTTTCAATAACAATAATGTCTTGATTACTTGTCGCAAGAAATAAGCTATCACTAGACAATGAGGTCAGGATCTACAAGTCCATATTTGCTCCTTGCGTCTTCTATGCGGTATGGAATTACGGCCAAGACTCACATGAATAAACTCCAACTCTTACAATCGATCATCTCAGGCGCTCCTAGGTAAATGAGAACCAGTCATATCAATCGCAACCTCAAGGTGTCTTATATTGGAGACCAAATTATTGTCACAAAAATGCATGGAGAGGCTGGTAAAAATAACCCAACTAGGCGACCAGCTATTTCTTCCCAAAGGACTCCCAATCCGCGTACAGGAGTAAGGGGAAGACTCAAAACACGTCACCCTCAAGATATTCTGCACCGAGTTTTGCTATAAATTCTCTCAACTCATAAGCTAATGTTCCCCCATACTAAAACTGTAAAATTGCTTAGTTGTTGCAGGCATAGGCATTTATTTTATTTATTACATTAAAACCCTTAACCCATAAAAATGTGTATACGAAACTATTGGATTTGTTTTTTTTTTTATTTTACTTTGCATTATTTATTGGATCTTCTCTTATGAGACTAACAATAATTTTACAAATCTTACAAAACTATATTAATTACCAATTACATTTGCAACCGCTTAGAGTCTACTGGTCCCTAAGTATTTATCGTTGGGCCGGAAAGTCGTTGCGGCGAAGACGAGATCGGCTAGAAAACCGTGTTAGATCTCTTGCAAGATGATTTGGATGGGCAGAGAGCTTTATGAGGTACTTTTCTTTAATCTGGACTACGACGTATCTGACTGGAGGGATGTTCAGGTCTCTATGGATGTATTCGTTCCGAACGTACCACGGTGCCCCAGTGATCGTTCTCAGAATTTTTTATTGAGCCCTTTGGATGATGTCAATACTGCTGCTGCTAGCATTTCCCCAGAGCTGGGAGCCGTAGGTCCAGATCGGTTTTACGACGGAGTTATATAGCAGAACCTTATAGTCCAGGCTAAGGGGTGATCGTGCGTTGATAAGCCAATGGAGGCTGGTAGCCCTCAGCTTTAGTTGCGTCCTTTTAGCTTCAATGTGCCTACGCCAGGTGAGGCATCTGTCAAGGAGTACGCCAAGATACGTTACTTCGTTTGCTTTTGGGATTACAGTATTGTATAGTGTAACTGAAGGGCAGTCTTGTTTGTTTAAAGTAAACGTAACATGCTTGCATTTTTGCTCATTAATTTTTATTCGCCAGTCAGATAGCCATTTCTCTCTGTGCTGTTGCTCGCAGTGGGCATTTCGAACCTGCCTTGAGGAACTCCAGCTTTTATGATATGCTCAACTGATATGGCAGCGTTGCATCTCACTGAAAATGCTCTGTTGTAAAGGTACGACTCTAGCAGATTGTGTGTGCAACTAGGGAGCATTGTTTTTATTTTATACACAGTCCATCTAGCCAGACTCTGTCAAAGGCTTGGGCCACGTCCAAAAATATCGCAGAACAGTACTCCCGATATTCAAATGCAGTACGAATATAAGATGTTATTCGGTTGACCTGCTCGATGGTTCCATGTTTTCCGCGGAAACCAAATTGATGTGCGGGGATTATATTGTGTTTATTCAGATATGGGATAATGATTGTTAGGAGACGTTTTTTTTTTGATAAGCATGATAGTAGGCTTATAGGCCTATATGATGCGGGGACCGTGTGATCTTTTCCAAGCTTAGGTATCATTATAATGACAGATTTTTTCCATCTGTCTGGAAAATGGCCAAGTCTGGTTATCGCATTAAACAGTTGGCAGATGGTACAGACTGCGCAGTGAGATAGTTCAATAATCATCTTCATCTTCATCATGTTCTTTAATGATTTTAACAATCTTTTGCGGTCTGAATATAATTGGAGAATACGACAGTTGGTTTTCGTCTGCTAGCTGCGGTAATGTGAATGCGTTCGTTATAGGGTTTGGTTGAAATACATTTTGAAGATGCATGGTGAAAGTGGATGCTCTGTCTTCGTCACTGCGTGCCCACTCGCCTGCCGAGATTCTTATTAGCATAACAGTTTCTACCGGTGGGCATAGTGATGGATGGGCTCTCCATATTGTGAGTGTAGTGAAGACACTCGTTGATGTATCCGGTTTTTTAGTTCCTTGTACACAGGACAACCTCGGTAATTTGCTGTATAAGGGGGAAGTTGATGTTGTCACAGGCTTGGTAATGCAATTTTTCTGTCTTGTTTCCATAGTTAATTACATCAGTCTTTAAGCTTAATGATGCCCCTACTTGTGCTAACAAGTCTAGGTCTATGATGCCATCGAACGCTGACAAAGAATCTAAAAGAAGGAGTGGGGCTTTTTGGTCAAATATATACATGAAACATTTTTTTCTTACGTCGCTAGAACCATGTATAGAACTAACCGTAAATGGGGAGTCAACCGGCACTACCCCTTTAAGCTCCTTTATGGCCTTTACGTAGTTCTTGGCTGCTCCTGTGTCAATTAATATTTTAAATTGCCTCCCATCCAGTTGCCTTCAGACGAACGGCAACCGAGAACGGCCCCTAAAGAATTGGACGTTTCGTCTTCCGCGCCGGAAACGTTATCATCGACTATGGCGGTCATAGCCGCCGAAGCCAGTTACTGATAAGACCTAAAATCCTGGTTCTCCGCCCGCTAGTTGATGTTATTCAACCTTTGGCGCCTCTGGCTGGTCATCCGCCGAGAGCTATTAGGTCTTTTCTGATTTCGGTTAGCCTCAGCGTCCCTATTTTGGGCTCTCCAATTAGTAAGCTGCCTAAAATTATCAATCTCCATCGGTTTGTGCAGTTACTTTGGTTATCCCTATCGTCAAGTATCTGTCCACCTTCGCCTTGCTGTGGTCTGCCTTGACCCTGTTTCTTAAAGTAATGAGGATTGCTCTCGTTACCTCGCTCATTTTTCATTTTGGCGATTCTGTTGCTTATTGCCCGCAGAAGCTGCTTTCGCCTCCATGGCTTTATGCGAAAACACTTCTCTCGATGCTTGCCTCAGCTTCTCTGGCTAAGGCCAACGCAGCTGACAAGTCTTTGGGCTCTACTGGAAAAACTATTGATTTCAAAGATTGTTTGAATCGTGAAAAAAAAGGGCATCGCTTCTAACCTCATTATTGAGCAAGGCGGCACCGTCTGGGTCGTGTGACATAACAATTTTATTCGTTACTAGTGTTCTCTACCTCGTCACAATATAGCATTAAGCTGAGGTCGCCCTTTTTAATCATTTCTAGGCTCTTTCGTAGAACACGCAGTGTAGTTATGTCTGCATATGTGCAATCTAGTCTGGCAATTATGGCATCAAAATTGAATGGCGTATTATGCGAAACTAAAAGCGCTCTTGGTGTTCCTGTTATCTTGTTTCTAATGAACGTGACAGCTTAATAATGTGCCACACTGCCTTGGTATGGTTTGGAAATTTCGACGCTTCTACGTCAACTGCCGCCAGGCAGTATTCACTTTGAATACAGGAATAGACTTTACTATGTCTAGCTTAGTCTCACATCTAATATTTGGGTCAGCAGTTATTCTTCTATAAACTTCTAATTGTGGAATTTCTATCTGTAGGCTCTTCACCTGTTGCCTTACGGCATCTATGTCCGCCTGAAACGTTTGGCTTAACCAATTCTCTTGTTCGGGCAGTGCACTGTTAACCGCACCCTCTATTAAAGCCCTTAGCTGGAGAGGGTCCATTACATGTTCGTTCTGAACTAAGTCTTCACCTAAGTTCTCTGAGCATAGACTATCGTCACTATTGTATTCTTGTTTTACCTCTCTCTGTGCCCAACTCATTATTAAGTAACAGACAGTAAGTGAACTTACGCACTAAAATACACCGACACTATGTGGAAGCAAGTAAACCAAAAAAAAACCAAATTCACTGCGTCGTTGTTGCTTAGAAATATGTGCTGACTTGCACTCTGTCTCACTCCGCTAATGTCGTTGCTTTTGCACTAAATCACTGATACGGAATCGTTCTCACTAATCTGGCCACTTACATGTTATCAGGTGCCGTTTTCCTAGATTTCTGACGCTACAGGGGTGGGGGTAAATTATCCTTTGGGCGCCAATTTATTTAATGTCTTCCAATACAATTATTTGACGTCATCCAATACAACTAATTGATGTCTTCCAATTTTGTCCTCCTTTCTTGGTTGGCGAATCTTCTGACCAGATGATGGTTTTTGCACCGAACTTGCAATATGGAATGATCTTCTTGTTTCTGATTGGTTCGCTTTCTTAAAGCCATACAACTTGATTTACCAATCCTCGCAATGTTATACTCGTTTTGCCATGCACAAGAGAGCACTAGCAAAATGAGTATAAAATAATTTCGTGCAACTCGCATTTTGGTTGTGCATTAACTTTTACACTCGACTACAGCAATTAGACTTGTTTGTTATCATATTTATGTTTTTTGTCTTAATATTTTATTTTTTTTAAATGTTAATTCAGATTAGTAAGATAACAGTAATTTAACACATCACTAATCACTTGTAAATGTTTAATTTAATATAAATATATAATAGTTAAAAAAAATATTGGATTCATAACGTACATATATATTAGATCAGCATATCTAGTTAGATCTATATAACCATGTCTACCTGTGTGTTTATCCGAATAAATAAGTTGATCTCAGAGATTGTAAGGCCTAGAGAAATCAAATTGAGTACACCTCTACACCGTATGCAAATCAAGTTTACACTAAATTTAAAATTTCATGATGTATATCATGTAGTAGTAGTGTTAGCTAACACTTAGTTAACCTTTGCGCTTAGTAATGTATGTACATATATGTAGGAGCAGAAGGGACTTTTCCATTTCTTTTTATTATCTTCACAAAACATAGCGAGTTGCAGTTGTTTTTCTTCTTTTATTTTTTTTTGACTGGCGTTCTTCAATCGCGCCACGCTCTGTCCATAAAGCTCTCTCGATCGGACCTCGCCTTTTTGCAAATGCAGCATACTGACTCTCTTTGACATTTCATTTATTTACATGTTTCTTAACACTATAATGTTCTTAACTCATTTGGTTATGTCATTCAACAGAACCATGCCTTGAAACATAACATTGACACATACATATGTGCAACAAATTTATAGATTGTAATGCATTCATGTGCTGGCTTGTGTAAGCTGTATGTTTCTTAGAAAGGATTTTTATTAAATCAACAAAGACGAGGCGCATATCGATTTCTTAATCGAAAAACAGATAATGCATTACAAGCAGAGAATGCATTGCGCATGATTGTGTGGGCGAGGTCCAACTAGAGCGTGTATGTATGTACATAAGTTCATATTCAACCTAGGATTGAAAATGTTTTAATACAAATGTCATTTACAAACAAAGGTTTTATTTCTATTTTTGAGATATATCATTTGATCAAGCTTTAGCTAATCTATTGGCAAATGCTTTTGGGGGACAGGTCCATTTATTGCACCATATACCATACTTATGAACGTAATTAATTGATCGTTTATTGAGGAATGGAGACAGACATATATTTTTTTTTTACTTATCTGCTTGCATTATGGATATTCCAGCTAGTAATTATTTTATTATTTAAATGAACACTTAAACATTGAGCTTAATTGTCGTTCTAGATCAAATAGCGTAGTCTGCCCTAAATCATGTTAAAAAACGTTATTGTCTATTACTAAAAATTTGTTTCGTTTTCTTTTTTTATCTAGGAGGAAACGAAGGAAACTTCTTTTATATTGGGAGAGATACTGGAAATGTACTTCTATCTAAATTCTTGGACTATGAGACACACACATTTTTTAATTTAACTATAAGTGTGACTGACGGCTCAAACATAGTGTACACTAAGCTATTCATTCAAGTTGTTGATATGAACGATAATGCTCCACAATTTACAAAAGAGATATACCATGTAAATATATCGGAAAATATAGAAGAGGAATCTGTTATTGTACAACTCCATGCAACTGATAAAGACGAAGACAAGAAGTTGTTCTACCATCTATGTGCTTCACAAGATCCTTCATCTTTAACATTATTTCGCATAGATTCCATAAGTGGAAATGTTATAGTCACCCAGAAACTAGATTTTGAAAAAAAAACACAGCATATACTAGTTGCTTTTGTTAAAGATCAAGGAACCCCAGGAAAAAGAAGCTATGCAAAAATAATAGTTAATGTACATGATCATAATGATCACTATCCCGAATTTACAACCAAAATAATTCAGAGTAAAGTGCCCGAAAGTGCTTCGATAGGTTCAAAACTTGTTCAAGTTACCGCCATTGATCGAGATAGTGGTAAAAATGGTGAACTACGTTACTCTATTATAAGCGGTAACGTGGGAAGCGTCTTTGACATTGATTCTACATTTGGCATTATATCATTGGCTGCCATTTTGGACATTAATAAGATGCAAGAATATATGCTTCAAATTAAAGCAGTTGACCTTGGTCAGCCACCACTATCATCGCAAGTGCCTCTACATATCATCATAACTATGTCTGACAACGACCCACCCAAGTTCTTCTCTGACTTAATTTCCGTAGAAATATTTGAAAATTTAAATATCGGATCATTTGTTGCACAAATCGAAGCGCGATCGTCTTCATCAATTTTCTTTGATATTATTGATGGCAACGTGAAAGAAAGCTTTCGGATCAACCCATCCACAGGCGTCATTGTTATAAACGCCATGGTCGACTACGAAAAAATCAAGTAATTAAAAAATATAAGACTACATTGTAAAATAAAATATTTTTGATTTGATTTTTTTTAATATACAAATTAAAACTGATCGAATACCTTTAAAAGTTTAAATTGTATAACAAAAAATTTAATATTTGAAAACAAACCATTCAAGTAATATTATTCGTTTATTTTTAGGACTTTTAACCTAACAATTAAAGGGACTAATATGGCTTCTGAGTCTTCTTTGCAAAACCTAATTGTTCATGTTTTAGATGTTAATGATAATAAACCAAATTTTCTTCAAAGTGAATATATTGGAATTGTTACAGAGTCCGCCAAATTGGGTTCATATGTACAAATGATAAATGATAAAAAAGAACGGTAAGGAAACACTCTTCAGATTTGATAAATGTATTTTAATTTTTTAATAAATATTTTGAAGTCACTTGGCGCTAAACGTATTTGATCCAGACGTGGGATTAAATGGAATGTTGCAATATAACATTATAAATGATGAGGCGAAAGATGTCTTTAAAATTGATTCTACTACTGGGGCTATTCAAATTTTACGAAGTTTGGATTATGAGAGGACAACAAATTATTCCTTTTATGTAACGGTAATGTTTTTGAAAAAAAAAAAACTAAAATCTTTTTGAAATTATTAAATTAAATAATTTTTATATCAGCTTCGATAAACTTTAATTATTTACAACATAAATTATGTACCACACACAAGTCATCATCTGCGACATACTAGTTGAATTTTATAGGCAAATTATAGGCAGTTGGCACACTCTTTTAATGTATGCTATAAGTCTAATTACGATCGGATGAAAAAAGCAAAAATTACTTTAAAATAATATAGGAAAATACATATAACCGCGATCAGTGAATTTCTTGTAGTGTCTGTGTGTGCATGTGGGCGAGCGTAAATCGAATAACCGAATATCTACTGGTGGAACGAACCGACCTGATGCCCTTATCCACACATTGGTAGAAAACATGATTTGGGTCTTCACTATGGACAACCTGAAGTCTCGTGCTTGAAGCTTTACAAATATTTTCTAATCCCCAATATCTTGTGAAGTACTGTATAATATATAAGTTAAGTTTTCCTCCCTTTCGCCTCAACCACCCGTCTTATCTAGTAAGTAATTTGGTCACCATATCCCACATTACATGCCAAGCGTAACATTGAGCAGAATCCGCCAGAGTTTTGCCAACATCTTTAATGTCTTCTTGCTAATGAATTTCTAATGCTGCTTAACGCTCACTTTGTTTGCTACGATTGTCTATCATGATTTTTATTGAGTCTTTCGATCTGACTGTCGCGTTCACAGCGCTTATGGTATTTTTCTACTTGTGATAAGCACCGCCTCTGTGTTATATCCGGCTCCGAGTATATCCACTACCGTTGTCCTTCTATTAAGGACTTGTATATTTTGTTACCATCATATTTCTTGCCCTTTCAACCAGCAATTTGAAAAGGACTGACCATTCCCGGCTTTGTTGGCTATCCCGACGTAAAGTGACTCTAAGACTCAATTTTTAAATTTAGTGCCCAAGCGTTGAAGTCTGCAGCTTTCACAACTGATGACACAAATTTAATCGATTTACCTGGATTTTGCATTGCTTCGATAGATAGCCAAATTTGAAGCATCAAAAGACCTTATTGACGTTCTCCAAGTTTGCAGTTATCTCACGCCACCCTTAATTTTCCTACTGATGGAAATCCTTTTTCTTTAACATTTTTTGCCAGCATCTTTATAGCTTCTGTCTGGGTTTTCCAGTACTAAGTGCGAAGGCTTATGTCATCTTATTATTATTATTATTATTTAGCAGTAGGAAAACAATAAATTCTTCGCCTACCATAAATTTTTAGAGCACTAGCTGCTGGGCTTTCAGCTTATGTCATCTTTGTTGTGTCATCAGGGCAATATATTTTATCTGTAGTTGTGTGTTTAGTGAGTTGTATGTAACGTCCTTTGTTATGGCCTCATTGCTTATGTGTCTCCTGCATAACACAAAACTGAGCTACTTTTAGAAATCTTCGGTCTCTTTCTTGTTTGGCATGTCACATACTGTTGACTTAGCCACTACTCATTAAAGGATTGTGGAGTTGTTTGAACAGTCGCTCGAGGAGTTTGTCTATGTCATCAGATCGTATGGGTCCCAATGTGCTAGCCGTTATCAAGTATCTGGTAGTCGGTACAATCGACTAGAGCTTTATTACTGTTTCTTTTAAAATATCTTAACTTTCCCAATACTAAATTTAAATTTTCGAATGTTAAATTTTCAGGTTAGTGATATGGGAAAACCGAATCTACATTCGAATACAAACGCTCACGTAATAATACACGTCAACAATATTAATGACTGTCCTCCAGTGTTTAAAAGTAGAGATCTCAATGTCACTCTAATCCTCCCAACGTTTAAAAATGTATTTGTTGCTAATATTACTGCATTTGATGCCGACAATGATGTTATTCGCTATGATGTTGTTGATGGAAACTACCAAGAATGCTTTCAAATACATCCAGTTACAGGTGCTATAACGACAAGGTATTTATGCTCTAAGTTAAACTTTAGTTATTTTTTGCTGTAGTCCTGTCGCTTTTCAATCCTTCTATATAAACTGTATGGTAAATATCTGTATTTTCTGAATAATCATTATTACATATATATATAAAAAAAAAACAGGGGGTAGTACATTGCATCTCGTTTACACGAGAAATACAAATTTTGGCGAATACTATCTAAAAAAAATGTATGAAACTCAATATCTTATAAATTAGGTGGAACAAGATACGAGGGGTATTCAAAAGTAAGTTTCCCTAGTCTCGCATTTCACTCAGATGCCACCTAGCGGACTCTAGCTGAGCATAGTTCCAGTGTAGGCTCTATCGAAAACAACGGAACTTGGTTTGGCCACCAAGAATACTGTTTTCAGTAATACGAGCTCGAAAATCATGGAGATACCAGTGCAAAGCGTGTCCGATTGTGAATTACGTTCGGCTATTCGTTTTTTAAGTGCAAAAGGGTTAAACGGTAATGAGATTCACATTGAATTGGTGTCTATTTATGGTGAGTGTCCAAATGGTGCGAAGATGGCGCACAGATTTTTTCAATGGACGCGCAGAAGTGCACGATGAGCAGCGTGCTGGACGCCCAAAAAGCGTCATTACGGACGATGCGATTGCAGCGGTTGAAAAAATTATTCAGGAGGACAGACGATTGACGACTATTGACGATATTTTGGAAATGATGCCTCCTGAATGTCAAATTTACCGAACTTCAAACAATAGTGTCGGAGAACCTTGGTTACAGTAAAGTTTGCGCAAGATGGGTTCCATGCCCGCTTTCCGATAATCACAAAAAACACTTCAAGCCCAAAAGCTTTTTAAAATGCCCGAAAAATACTCTCCAGACCTCGCACCAAGTGACTCTTTCCTTTTCCCAAAAGAAATCAAACAAGTCGTTTATACTTATACTCTCCAGACCTCGCACCAAGTGACTCTTTCCTTTTCCCAAAAGAAATCAAACAAGCCGTCAAATCGTTGCTCAAAAAACAGGGCACGCAATTTTTTAAGGAAGGTTTACTTAAGCTTTCAAACAGATACAAAAAATATAATGATGTCCAAGGCGACTATGTAGAAAAATTGTTTAAGAGGTAAAGAATAAAATAAATTTATTTTTACAGCCTAAAACTTGTTTTTTATTTTTTCCCCAACACAGGGAAACTTGCTTTTTAAATACCCCTCGTATAATCGCTTCTATGGTTCGCTTGACTGAACAGAACTTGGGAAGGTGCGCTAATAAATAGTTACTGTAGCAAAGAAAGCAAAACATTTTATTTGTGCACTTTAATCTCTTAACCCATTGAAAAAAGGTTACTGAAAATGTGTAAACGTATGTAACAGGCAACAGGAAGCAATTAAAAAGTCGTACATTGGGCTTTATTGAGTTTGCAAAAATATAGAACTATGCCAAAAGTACCTAAATTCTTTCTCAGGAGCAATACGAGAAGTCGAGACGATCAGCCATGCCCGCCTATCTCTCCGTCTATATAAAAACGTTGATCTTAGAGAATATACGAGGGTCGTTCATGAAGTACTTAGCCTCTTCTTCCGATGGCACTGCTATTACAAAAAAGTTTTAACATCGTGCAGTATAACCTATGTAAAGCCTACTGTCAAAGAAGAGCAATATCGTTCGGTGATTCGATTCTTGTTTTTGGAAGTGAAAACGCGCTGGATGCTGTGCACAGTAACTCGTCTCCTTCGATGGCACCGTCAAAAATTGGTTCAACGAGTTTGTCGTAGCCACACGTCGGGTTTTCATGAGTCACGCCCAGGTTCCCCAAAATCATCGGAGAAAAACGTAAAAAAAATCCACGATCACGGTTTGGCAGACTGCCCATTTAAAAGTTTGCGAGATAGCTGGTGGTGTAGTCATTGCAGAAGGAACGGTGCAAACCAAGAACTGGGAGTGAGGAAACTATCGGCGCGATGGCTTGTTTACACCGGATAACAAGCGCAACCGCGAATTCCGTTTTCTGAAATTCACAAGGTACGATTCACATCAATTACCTCGGTAAGGGTAAAACAATCACAAGGCGCTACTATTCCAGCATGACAACGAATTAAAAAAAAAACGGCTCCGTTTTGCGAAGGAAAAACGGCTGTTCCACCACGACACCTCCGGAGTCACCATGACCGAACTGTTCGAATTCGGTTACGAACTGCTGGCCCTTTCACCGTACTCCCTAGATTTGGCCCCCAGTGACTTGTCTTTGTGTCCAAACCAGAATAAGCCACTCGCCGAAAAAAGATATTGGTTGAATGAGGGGCATCGCTGCCACGGACGACTATTTTGCACGCCTCGGGTTGAAAAAATTGGAGCATCGCAGGGCCAAGTGTATCGAGCTGACAACGTAGAGAAAAAATCAAAATTTTTTTCAGAATTTACGTTTTTCTTTTGTATTGTCAGTTTTTAAACGACCCTCTTAAAAGTAAGTGACATCCAATTTTGGATTGTACACAGATCAAGTTTATTTAAAAGTTTAAAATTATTCTGACAAGTCGCAATATTAAAGAACATTTTGCTTTTTTTTCCTGGAAAGCAATCTATACATAATTTGAAAGTAAAGTTTATATCTGCTGAATTGCATTAAATACTTGGGATATTATGTTGGTCCAAGTGACATATCACCGAATGATACGCATAGCAAGTCATTAAAGGCATTAACCGCTTGACTGTAGATATATTAATTTTTGTTAAGTTATGTTAAATGTTCTTATTTTTGTAGGTTCGCACATTTCTCGTGCAGTGCCAAGCCATTAACTGTTAAAAAGTGGAAACCTAGAAGAAGCGTAAAATGTTGGTATAATACTTGTCCATACTACAATAGTTCATACCATGAGTAAAAAGTCCATTAATAAGTTAATTTGATTACCTGTTCTTATAATCCTGTGATTTCTAGTTTATATATAACATATACGCTGTATTAACGCAGAATTTATGCAGAACGTATGATATGTATTAAAGAAGAATTTTTTGCAAATCGTTGTGCTGGGTGATTTTAATTTGCAAAATGCTTCCATCTCCAGGCCAACATTTTTATCGGCGCTAAAATTATTAACAGTCTTCCATATCTTTGAAGGGATATTTTTACTTTTTATACTTAGTTGCATTTGATTCCCTGCTTCTTTGTTTTCCTCGTCTTGTATTTTTACCTACATAAAACGTAGAACTTAAAAAATTTTACTTACATGTACAAAAAAAAGTCTGGTATACCCCAAGGCACCTTGATCCATTATATTTCACACTCTTCAGTAATAAACGTCGAGACCATCACATTCATGAAAGTGATATCGTTGTGACATAAAACTGATCCTCTCATTCAAAGGATCTTTCTCAACCAATTCGTTTACAAAATGATCTTAAATATATGCATTGGAGCTGATTCAATCCAAAATAAGAGGAAGATCTTAATTGTTTTATGAATTTTAGTCGTTTTAAGCCATACCGTGAAAACCTTCCATTAGAACACATATCTACAGCAACTAATCTCAACTTTAACATAGATATTTTGTGTATTGTAAATGTTCCCAATGGCAATTTATTCTATCCTTTCACCACTAAGTTACTTTACGTATCAGACGTACGTGCTATTTTTGAATATCGGACATGTGTATGGTCCCCTTAATTTCAGAATAATCAGATCAGATTGAGTCAGTTCTCATTCTTTGCGTAGATTGACAGGGATTTGTTGAAAAGGAATGACTGATACACTTAATAGGTTACTTTAAGGCTTAAGCGGGAAATTGAGCGGGAGGTCCACGGCCTTTTCAGCCGTCTTTAGTGTAGGCTGTTGTCGAGCAGGTCGGTATGCGCTGGAATCCGTATAGTTGTATAATAGGGCAGCTCTTGTGCCTGATTGTGAGCGTAATAGTTCAATCCGATATTCGACCGATATTCGATATTCGATAAAGTTTGTAAAAGAGTATCGGGTGTCAAACTTTGTCGAATGCCTGTCGCAGGTTTAGAAAAGCAGCTGAACAGTATTGCTCCTTTTCGTAAGCTTGAATAATTTTCTGGATAACTTTGTGGTAACTCTCTTGTTTAGGAGTTCCGTGGAGTGGCAACAATATACTTAAAAATATTCCTTCAAATATTCAAATAAATGCAACAATCTCAGCAACTGTAAGAATTGGTGCATATGCAATACACATTTTGGAGGGGTTAAAGGGAAAATAAACTAGTCTTTACAGACTGGTAGGGTATTCAGGCATCTAACCAACAAAGTAACCTTTTTTTTATTTTTAAATACATATTTTAACTAGATATATATTGCTAATTAATTTTGCATAGGTACTAAATACAATAATTTTTTTTATCTTTCTAGACATTTCGAATTCATAAATAATAATTACGCCTTACACGTGCGAGCCTCTGATGGGTTATATTCCACAATTCTCGTGGTTAATATTAATGTTCAAACTATAACTAATTCAAACTTTATTTTTCAAAAAAAATCTACGAATTTTCTGCTTTTGAAAACACTACAAAAATCGTGACAATTGGATTAGTTAACGTCATTGGAAACACATTGATTGAAAACGTTGAGTACCGAATTCTTAACCCCACAAAAATGTTTTCAATTGGATTAACTTCTGGAGCTATTAGAACTACTGGAATTATATTCGATCGGGAAGTTAAAGATGTGTACAAGCTCTTTGTGGAAGCAAAGTCATCAGTAATTAATAACGACAATGACAGTATACGAAGAGCAATCACCTCAGTTTTTATTTCAATATTGGACATAAATGATAATTGTCCTATATTTGTTAACATGCCATATTACGCCTCTGTATCACTTGGCTCTATAAAGTCAACTATTGTTATGCAGGTAAAAGCAATTGACTTAGACAGTGCAGAAAATGGTGAGGTTCGGTATGAACTAAAAAAAGGAAACGGTGAACTCTTTAAAATAGACAGAAAGACTGGAGAATTGTCTATTAAGCAGAAGATTGAAGGTCATAATCGAAAATATGATCTAACTGTTGCTGCCTATGATGGTGCTCTAGTTCCATGTTGTACTGAAGCTCCCATTCAAATCAAGGTATATAAAAAGTTTATATAATGTAATAAAAAATATTATTATAAATTTTGTTTTATAGGTTATTGATCGATCTATGCCTGTGTTTGAAAATCAATTTTATTCTGTAAACGTGAAGGAAGATGTTGAAATATATTCTGCCCTGTTCTTGTCTATTCAAGCTGAGAGTCCTCTAAAAAGAAAACTTATTTACACAATTTCGTCTGAGAATACCGATCAGTATTTTGAAATTGATTATAGAACAGGTATACTATATTATTTTATACAATATTAAATTCTTGAATCAGCTAAAAAATCTTAGAGAATGAAATCTTATATAAAAAATCTTTGTTATAAGCCGTATAATATTAAATTCTGTATTTCAAAATAATATTTCAAAAACGGACTTTTATATAAAAATTTTTTACAGGATAATTTTCATTACGTTATTTGCAGATAAAACAAATTTCTCAGACTGTTGTATATTCTTTGCTACGTATATTCGACTTTCGATTGTTTTGTTGCGTTATGATGGTACTCATATTGCGCACTTATGCTGACAAGGTCGGCCATTTTGAATGTTTAGTTAATTATTGACAGCTGTTCCTTGGACGAGTTTTGGTTCGTCTTCGATTTTTTTTTGCCAAAATTGTCTAGCTTCGACCAAAAACAGCGTCGCGTTGACATTGGTCAGGAGATGTGGGACTCATGGCATTAGCCAAGACCGAAAAAAGCGTGCCAAGTTAGGTCAAATATGAAGGGTTTGATCACAGTTTTCATCGATTGCAGGGGCGTCTTGCTTCATGAGTTCCTGCCAGAGGGTCTTACGGTCAATAAAGAATATTACCTGCTAGTTATGCGCAATTTGCGGAAAGCAATTCACTAGAAACGCCCAGATTTGTGGACGAAGAAAATTTGGGTTTAGCACCATGATAACGCCCCTGCTCACACATATCATCAAATATCATCGTGAACGACTTACTGGCCAAAAATTCAAGAAATATCATCGAACAACTACTGTATATGGCTTCGGCCGACTATTTTTATTTCCAAAACTCAAATTACCAAATCAAATTTAGTCGATAAAAGACAAAAAAGAGAATTTGCGGTGACAACTGAAGTCGATTCTAGAAATTACGTTAAATAAATGTTTTAATGATTCGATGTTTCGTTGGCACAAGTGTATTATTTCGGGAGGCCCTACTTTGAATATTTTGTGTTTTATTAACCAATATTAACCAATTGGCAGATGATCAAACTTTATTGCAAGTGACGTTTTAGCTAATCCGCGATACATCCTGTTTCCCGTCCTTACTTAAGGCTGTGACTCTCACCGGTACGTTGGGCTGTAGAAGTTTTTGCTTGCGCGAACCTATTTTTTTAACCTTCTCGCTGTGGGATGGCTCCGCGCGTATCCGGACAGTACAGTCCTGTCGGGGGGGTAATGTCGACTGTTAATTGTGAATCTGACACGCGCCCTCATCGTGTCGACACCTAAAGGCTTTGCTGGGGTCTGCGAATACGTGCTAGGGCTGTCCAATAAGTACCCGCGTTTGAAGACAGAGGACGTTCCAAAGTGAAGCTAGTGTTATCATTGTAGCCTGTCATGTAACAGACGATGCTAATAGAAATGTTATACTAATTAATACCATTATCCTATGATAATGGTAGGTAGGCAAAATCATCTGATTCCATTTCCGGACCAATTACCACAACTAACACTTTGTGGGATGTTGCGTTCGTAAATTTATACCAATGGCATAACGCTTTACGCCTCTTTTAGTAAGATAAACATGAAAGTACTCCCTGAAATTTCTAGATTTGTTAAGATTCAAAGTAAAAGCGTGACTTTTTTTTAATGGATTATAAGAAGAAAAAAATAACGGTAAAAGAACTTTAGAGCAGAAAAGAAATTGAAATAAAACCTATCGTAAAATTTAATCAATTAGTTGGAAAATAAAAGGTTCGATTCACTTGGTTTCAGTCATTTCGAAAGGAAGTGAAGAGGTTTGGGAAAAGATATCCGTGGAATTGACTAGGAATGCACATCTCAGTCATTAAGAACAAAATATGAATAGCTGAAAAAAAAGTCTAAAAATAAGTTACTGGTGAAGAAAATAAGCAATTTAAATATAACATATTAGCGTAATAGAAGTTTTACTACAGGGTGCGCCATCTGTTGCGATAGCATTTGAAACTTGAATAACTTTTGATGTGGATAAATTTTTTTAATTTATTTTATACAAACTTTATTTGCTCCTTTCTATTTTATGTCCATCATGTTTTTAACATAATATTCAATAATTGACCGCCTTTATTTTTGATTCAAAAATATGCCTTTTTTCGTGCGTTTTACATCACATTTTTCAGCGTCTCGGTGGTATTAAGCGATATTTCCCGGCGAGTTCAGTTTGCGCTGAGCTACGATCTTCGTCCTGCCGATGTAAGCTTTGCTCTTCAAATACCCCCACAAAAAGAAGTCGTGCAGCGTCAATCTCCGTTTCTAAATATGACGCGACGGTCGAACATCGTGCGGAGTAGCGTCGTTGAATAGCGTCTAGTATGTGATGTGGCTCCGTTCTGTTGGAACCAGAAGTGGGCCTTTTCATTTTCAGTAATTTCCGGAAACACAAAGTCTCGCAGTATCGCTCTTCAGCGTGCGCCATTGATCGTAACGGCGTTGGCAGCCTCGTTATCGAAAAAATACGGCCCGATGATTTTTTTTGGCCGATACGCCGAACCAAACGGTCACTTTTTGACCATAGAAAAGTTTTTCGCCTTAAATTCGGTCACAACTGCGGCTCTGTGTGACGGCGCATTGTCGTCGTGCAAAATCCACGAATTTTTCTTCCACAATTCTGGACGTTTCTGGTGAATTTTTTCCTCCCTTGCGTCGTTTGCAATACTGCATAATAGTATTCATTATTCACCGTTTGTCCCTCTGGAACGAATTCATGATGAACCAGACCACGAATATCGACGAAAACAATGAGCATCACATCCAAGGACCTTGGAGCGACTTTGTCGTAGTTTATCGGTTTCGGTTCATTTTCTTCCTCCGTTCTTGTTGACTTGTTTGCTGTCGTACTCCTACACTCATGTCTCATCACCAGTTATGATGCGATTCATGAATGTGGGATCGGAATTCGCACGATCAAGCATGTCCGAAGCGACTTGTTCACGGTACTATTTTCAAAGAAATTGAGGTGTCATGGAACAAGCTTAAATTTCGCTTCGTAATGGAGGATGGTCCTTTCAACTTGGTAAAAAAAAAATTTCTTAAATATCTCTAACGCCGGCGATTTAAAAGGGAATTTCCGGGTACTTTATTGTCAGAATGTATGAGGGGTATTCAAAAAGTAATTTTCCCTAGTCTGGCGTTTCACTCAGACGCCACAGAACGGACTCTAGCTGTACATAGTAACTGCAAAAGGATTAAACGGTAATGAGATTCACAGTGAATTGGTGTCTATTTATGGTGAAGACTGTATGAGTGTCCAAATGGTGCGAAGATGGCGCACAGATTTTTTCAATGCACGCGCAGAAGTGCACGATGAGCAGCGTGTTGGACGCCCAAAAAGCGTCATTACGGACGATGCGATTGCAGCGGTTGAAAAAATTATTCAGGTGGACAGACGATTGACTATTGACGATATTTTGGAAATGATGCTTCCTGAATGTCAAATTCACCGAACTTCAGTCCATACAATAGTGTCGGAGCAGCTTGGTTACAGTTATAACTGTTTCTGGTGGCGCCACCTATTGGTGGGTATATAAAATAAAAAGTTTGATCTCTTTTTGACATTTCGTAAAAATTTTAAGTCAATTGGACAACTACAATCGAAGCTGCTTTTGGTCATCGGTCGTAAAATGTATTTTGAACAAAGAGCAAATATTAAATTTTGTCTTAAACTTGGGAAAACGTTCACTGAAATATTTCAAATGATGAAAAAAGTTTATGGTGATCAGTGCCTATCCCGTAGTAATGTGCATGAGTGGTTTAAGCGATTCCAAGAAGGTCGTGAGGACCTCTGTGACGATCAGAAGTCCGGCCTGCCAAAATCAGTGATTACCCAAAACAATATTGAAAAAGTGCAGGAATTTATTAAGAATGAGCCGAAATCTTCTTTGCGTTACATGGAAATGGAGTTTAATATCACCAAAAACTCCATTCATCGCATTTTAATAGATAAATTGGGTCTACGGAAGGTGTGCTCCAAGTTTGTTCCGCACAAATTGACTGAAGAGTCGAGAAAGGACATAAACTGAAAATTTTCGATTGTGACTGGTGATGAAACGTGGTGCTTTCAATATGATCCCGAAACCAAACGTCAAAGTGCCGAATGGAAGCATCCAGACGAGCCATCACCGAAAAAAAGTCGTCTTCAGAAGTCAAAAATAAAGACAATGCTGATTTGTTTTTACGATTCCGAGGGTATTGTACACCGAGAGTTCGTCCCACCTGGCCAAACGATTAATGCTGTCTTTTACCTTGGTGTTATGAAGCGTCTTTTGTCACGCATTCGTCGTGTTCGACCACAATACCGTGAGGCAGGGTCCTGGCGCCTGTTGCACGATAATGCGCCGTCTCATCGGTCGACGCTTGTCACTGATTTTTTGACAAAAAACTCCATATTAACCATTAACCTACTCACCTGATCTGGCACCCTGTGATTTTTACCTATTTGGAAAACTTCATTTGTCCATGAAAGGACACTGGTTTCAGGACATTTCAGCTATCCAAAAGGCGACGACTGATATTCTCAAGAGCATTCCGAAAAATTACCTTAAACACTCATTTAAAATGCTAATTGACCGAGCTAAACGCTGCATCGAAGCACAAGGAAACTACTTTGACAAAAAAAATATAACTTTTGAAAAATATTAATTTTTTGTTTTTTTTTTTAACATTCCTGTTTCTTTTGCGACAGACCATGTATACATTACAAACTTTATCTACAAACATCTAATTGTGCTTTGAATTAAAAGCATTCAAATGGCAATATAACATGCCATAGTGGTGACTCCGACTATTTTAAACTAAACTACTCTAAAAACATGCATATTGGGCAAATACTCAGAGTCGTCAGTCAGCAAGCTGGAACGTTTACTACATGGCGGTTCATATGCGGGCTTAAAACCTTCAGAAATCCTCTCCAAAATGCGTCGCCTGGCACCAGTACAACCAATTAATTCGTTCTCTATTTCTGGCAGGGTTACCCCAATCTATTCGCTTAACTTTGTCAACATGGAATGAAACTGATCTCGGAAAGCTCGCTGAGCTCGCGGATAAAATGCTGGAAGCTAGAGCATTTCCGTCAACCTTTTCGGTATCTCCTGAACAGCAGCCTATTGGACAGCAGAATAAGGATGACGTCAGTGTTGTTTCACATCAAAGTAATATAAAAGAGCTGGTCAAAGAGATTCGTCGTATGAATGAGAAATTCGAGGCTCTTCAGAGTGATATGCAACAAATTAAATCATCTCATCGCCCTGGAGTCACACCGCCTCCACAATCAAATAATTCCAATACGAGTGGCCAAAATATTAAAGAATAATCTTCAACATTATGTTTTTATCACAGCAAGTTCGGTGAGAAAGCACGCAAATGTAGTCCGTTTTACCAAACTTTCGTATCGTTAAACCAATAAAGCTACCGTCCAATACGCTGGGGACTAGTAGCGAAATACCAACCAGCGATACTGGTCGCACAAGTACTCAAGAAGTTCGCCTACACATTGATGATGCAGCATCACAGAACCGGTTTTTGATTGACTCAATAATACCACGCACCAATCTTAAGAAAAAGTTATATCAGAACAGCCTACCTTTATATGCAGCAAACCACACCATCATTAAAACATGTGGAAGTCACATGTGTGAGGTAGATTTGGGCTTGCATCGTAAATACAATTGGTCTTTTATAATTGCGGATGTACAAACAGCCATCATAGGAGCAGATTTTTTAGTACATTTTGATTTGATCATCGATCTAGCAAATCATCGTTTAATTGAATCCCAATCAAATCCTATTACTAATGGATATCTCGTTAGCTCTCAACATACCTCAATATCTACGGTACACGGCGCAGATGTTTTTCAAGGAATACTACGGGAATTCCCAGACATAAGTCAAACAAACAATAGGAAGCAGCGCAACAGAAACATTGATGTGTCTCACTGTATAGAAACCAACGGCACACCTGTAGCAGAACGTCACCGTCGATTGTCCGGAGATAAACTTACTGCAGCTAAGAACGAGATAAATGCCTTATTGGCTCAAGGTATTTGTCGACCTTCCAAGAGTTCGTGGGCAAGCCCATTGCATCTAGTCGCAAAAAAGGATGGATCTTGGCGTGCATGCGGCGATTATCGCAAATTAAATGCCATCTCTATACCGGATCGCTATCCCATATCGCACATCCATGACTTCGTGGAGCAATTGCACGGTATGACCATATTTTCAACAATTGATCTGGTCATGGCATATTATCAAATACCCATGGCTGAATAGGATATTAAAAAAACTGCAGTTTGTACTCCATTTGGTCTCTTCAAGTTCGTTTACATGCCATTTGGTCTAAAAAATGCCACACAAACATTTCAAAGATTCATGTATAATATATTTCGTGACCTTAGTTTTGTTTTCTGCTACATAGACGATATCTTAATAGCATCACGGAATGCAGAAGAGCACACAAAACATCTTCGTACCCTTATCAATATCCTTCGAGAACATGGCTTAAGCATTAACCTTGATAAATGCCAAATCGCTAAAGTGGAAGTTCGATTTTTGAACGAAAACGATAAACGCAAAATCGATTGGTCTCAGCTTATTCACGCATTTGAGATGTGCAAGAGAAGCGTCATAGATGCAACAATGTTAGCTTTTCCATCTCGTCAAGCAAATCTTCCCCTGTTATGGATGCATCGGATTTTGCAATTGGAGCATCACTTGAACAAAAAGTCGATGGGATATGGCAACCGCTGGCTTTTTTTTCAAAAAAGCTAAACAGTACAGAAAAAAACTACAGCACTTACGATCGAGAGTTGTTCACCATATATGAAGCTATTAAACATTTCAAACATCTCCTGGAAGCTCGTGTTTTCACTATTAAAACCGACCACATGCCACTTATTATGAGTTTAGTCAACGATCAGAAAAAGCATCGCCCAGGCAATTACGTCACCTTAACTACATATCCCAATTTTCAACTAATATTGCTTACGTAAAAGGTGAAGAAAATTGTGTCGCTGATGCGTTCTCCAGACTATATGCAATAACGGTGCCAACAACAATTAACTGGGCAGAGTTAAAGGAGGCACAATCCACCGACTCAGAATTACGCAAATTATTGGCTGGTACAACATCGCTCAATCTGGAACCTGGAACCTTTTGATAACAATATTGACCTCTACTGTGACAAAACAAAAAACAACATTCGTTTTTATATACCTAAAGGGCAAAAATATTTGCCGCTGTCCATGATTTGTCACATCCAAGTGGAGGAGCTACCATGAAACAAATTCGCAAACCATATGTTTGGCCAGCAATGGCCAAGGACATCACACATTGGTGTAGGAATTGCATACCATGTCAACGTGCCAAAATAAATCAACACAACAAATTAATACCTCAAAAAATACCGGTTCCAAGCGGGTTTAACCATGTTCACCTAGATATCGTTATAATACCTCTCTGCGATGGATTTCGTTACTGTCTAACAAAGATTGACAGATCTTGTTGGCCTGAGGTTATTCCACATCAGAATATAACTGCAGAAACCGTAGCAAATGCTTTTTGGAGACATTGGGTTGCTCGTTTTGGAACCCCAAAAACAATCACCACGGATCAAGGTGTTCAGTTTGAATCAACCCTTTTCAAACAACTCTCGCTTTTAATTGGAGCAAAACATATACACACCACAGCTTATTATCCACAGTCAAATGGACTAATCGAACGTTGGCACAGGTCGTTCAAGACCTCCCTCATGTGCAACTCGGGGTCGCCTTGGACTGAACTATTACCCACTGTGTTGTTGGGCCTGCACACATGCTTTAAAGAAGACCTACAGTCTTCAGCAGCAGAAATGGTATATGGATAGCCCTTGCGACTACCGAATAAATTTTTTGATGACTTGGACTCCATAGAAAGTCCGCAAACATTTATTTTAAAGTTTCGTGAACACATGCGCCAGATTCGTCCAACGGCAACTGCTCACCACATCAAGGAAAAACTGTTTCGTATAAAGGGCATAGACGAATGCTCCCATGTTTTTGTACGAACTAATGCAATACGACAACCTTTAAAAGCGCCCTACATAGGTCCCTATGAAGTTACCGAACGATGCAGCGATCGCGTGTTTATGGTTCGGGTGAACGGCAATGACACATCAATTTCGGTTGATCGTTTAAAGCCATGCTTTGCCGTTCGAAACAACGATTGCGTACAAGAAGAGATTTCTCTAAACAAACCAATTCGAACTTATATAAAAAATAAATAATATTGTTTCATCGTGGCACACCCACTTGGAGGGGGGTACTGTGGTACGCCGTCGATCTCGATGACGTTTGATAGATTGGAGGAATCGAAAAGATCCCGAGAAAGCTAAGTTTTACGTTTGCTAAATAAAAGACATTACTATACATTAAAATCTTAATCTACAGACATCCAATTGTGTTTAGAATTAGAAGCATTCAAATGGCAATATAACATGCCATAGATTTAGTAGTAATAGCGCCATCTATGTGTCTCCTTACAGCTTTTATAGCCCAGCTGCTAATTTTGTAAGTATTTCGCCCCGCAATCCAGCGCATGTGTATCCAATACATAGAAGCAAATATTTCACTTGGTCACACCTACACTTGACGTGTAGGTCATTCTGGAGATTTCTGACAACATTTATGAAATAGACTAGATTTATTTACCAAAATTTGTTTTTGATAAATTTGTTCCAGGATGAAAATGTAAGGGAAATAGAGAAGCATTTGGCAGATATGGAGTTAATGGAACTAAAGCGGGACACGCATTTAGTAGAAATAGAGCTTGTGCAAATAAAGCTAGTAAAATACAGTAATTAAAGGTTTATTATTAATATATTTGAAGATAAGCTATTAACATGTTTTCATTTTATGGCCATGAATATAAATTTTCAATCGTACTTGTTTCTTTGACTTGTTTATTTAAATTCCGATAACGATAATATCTTCCACAATATTAATTTTATCATACGCATGTCCAAAAATAATATCTTTTCTTAGCACGAAAGCACCGATCAATAATATTGCGTGTACGAATCTGTGACAAATTGTAGAGCATTTCTGCCTCTGTTTTGGAAATAAGAAGCGGGGTCAATATATATTTATTTCGAGACCTTATACCTTTTCGCCTAGGACGTAACCATTTTAGATCTCGTTGTCTTCAAACCAGTAATAGTGTTAAAAATGTTTCTATCCTGCGCTGATCCAAACCATTTTGCAACAACATCCTGCAAAACTAAAATAGCATTGCCTGCATATTAATGAAAAATTATCGCTTTTCTGTTGCGGTATAAATCAGCTTTGTTATCGCCTGGATATGAGAGAAGTCAGTGGCGCCCATTACCTTAGGGAATCTAGCAATTTTAATAAATATCATGATTTTATTTTTTTTCGAATTTAAACTTTGTTTGAAAAATAAGGTGGAGTCGCGATCAAATATTTAGTCCCATGCTCATCTTTATTGCAGACCCACATTCTCTGCGCAAAATATACTCCCTGTCAATAGTTGAAGCATTATGGTTGGAGCTTTTTTCTAATAGCTTCTGGCTTGTCGTCTGATTTGGGACCACTTCCGAACGCATTTTCAAAGGGGTTGTGTATCACACCGGTTATTCCGGATAAAAAGTCTTTGAAGTCTTCGCTGTTCCGCTTCTAGCGAGAATGAGTCGCTTGTCGTGTTGTGACTGTAAAAAAAAACTCGATAATGGCGCGTTAGTTGCTCGCTCGACAGACAAACGGACGGAATACCATACAGGATTATCCTTATGACCCTTATTATTAATATATGTATAATGGAGTCTGAGATGTTTTTTTCTCTCAGTTTCATAACTTTGCATAAGCTTTAAACACAAAAATAAAAAGTTATAAATTACTATTCTGGAAAAATTAGTGATGTCTTACATATAGTCCCTGACCAGAATAAGGGTAAACTTCCAATACTAAAAAAAAGTTTTATAAAAAAAATATTTATGTCTGCATATTGTTTTTGAATTTTTCAGGATCTTTATTTGTAGTAAACGAGCTAGACTATGAGAAGAATAATGTACATGAAATTTCAGTCCGAGCTACTGATAGTATCACAGGAATTTATGCAGATGTTGTATTATCTATACAAGTGATTGATGTAAACGATTGTTACCCTGAAATTGAAATGGACAACTACGAGATTACCTTGCTGGAAAATCTTCCGTTTGGATCACAAATTTTGCAAATAAATGCAACTGATAAGGACACTGGTGCAAATGGGAAACTGTCATATTTTATTGAATCTATAAACGGCCGAAATGATTTGGATATTTTTTACATTGACGTTACCGAGGGGTCTTTGTACTTAAAATCACCTTTAGACTATGAGATAAAAGAAAGCCATCATCTCATTGTACATGTGAAGGATCACGGTTCCCCACAATTGACGTCAAAATGCAATGTATTTATTACAGGTAATTCAAGATAATTTTACTTTAAATACTTTAAAGTTTCATACATTGATAAAAACACTTTTTTATTTTAATAAGTGCTTTTTCATTGACAAACTACAAACTACAAACTGCCACTGTTTGTGTTAAAAGCAAGACTGATTTAGTCTGTGGTGCTCAACTTTGCGATGCTTTTAATCTAGGGCTAACATGGCCTAATAGGCACTCTAACTGAAATTCGAACACATATAGTACACTTACATTCCCATAAACACACTACAAATAAGTCGCTTTCGCTTGGATGCATTCTGATACGTCTTCGCTACTGAAAGCTACGCGCTACAGCATGAAATCAGTATAACTCGATCTAACAGTGCTGAATAATAATTCCCGGTTATTATTTTACATTTTTCAATGTAACCGATGTGATTGTGCTACGTTCATCATAAAAAAATAAATACATCACTAGTCGCCTGATAAACTCACCATGGCCATTTCGGAGTCGACTCTTAATAAAAAATCCTTTGCTCTTAGTGCTCCTTAGAATCTTTTTAACTCAATGGTTTTCATAAAAAATGCGTTAGTGGTGCTATTACTTATTTTGCTCTTTTTTTAGACTTTTTCCCAACATTTTTTTTAAAAAAATATATATGTTTTTATATCATATGTTTGGGCAATACTATATTTCTCGTATAAGAATTTCCGAGATTTATAGGTTGTTTCTTGATCAATAAGAACAAGAGTTATAGTAGTGCTATTATTTTTATCGCAACTGTATACCTAATATTCATTCATATATGCTTATAAATTTAATCAAAATATGAAGACTTTAAAAGGTTTAGCACATCGTTCAAAGATCAAAATTAAAACAATCCGCAAATACCCAGATTTAGTAAGTTCAAGTATCTATCTAGAATGTCTAACAGGTCCGGCCAAGAACTAAGAGTAAGCTGTAAACAAGACTCGAAGCTCGTTACGATAATGATTTTCTGATCTTTCATAATTGTATATACAGATTTTTTTGCGTTTCCATTTAACGGCTGAAATTTTTATCTTTGCAAAGGCTCATCGACAATGCATCATGCGAAGTTCGCTGCTTTCGAAAATGTATATTGTAATCAGCAAAGTGGATAGAGTTTCTGCACGATTCTTAATAGGTGTTGTCAATTCTTTGATGGTCGAAATTGTCAATCGGATCATCATAACTCGCTACAAAAAATAAGAATGCGTCAATTCTTGAAAGTAACGTTAATATCGCCAAGGAATGCTTGTATTGTAAGTCAGCTGCGCACTACACAGGTAGTTGCAAGGCGTTCAATGAGTTTCCATGGCAACAACCTAAACAACATTAAGAACACTTACACATATTTTATATGTGTAAGTTATGTGCACAGAATAAAAAATTGAGAGTTCAAGTCAAGGATTGCCAAGGCTTGTCAATCTACTAATCATACTCTTTTGAACAAATACGTCCCGTCGGAGTCTTAAACAAATACGGCGAATAATCAGAAATCCGCTCAAAATTCATTGTTGGTTCACTTTTCGGACACAGCTATACTTCCAAGCGCTAAGGCTTATATACAGAATAATTAAGATCAACATTCTCCATCGCCCAAAAATATTTATTTTAACCTCAGACAAAAGTATAAAATAATAATTAAAAATTTTTTGATGCAATTCGGGAAAAGAAGATTAAGTTCGGAAAATGTATTCCACTTAACACAGCATATGGATTACAGTATTCAGTACTCTATTACAGTACTCTTGATTCAATGCTGGAAAGGTTTTACGAAGTTAAAGACTGTGAGGTGGCAAAGTCAAAACTCACAGAAAGAGTGCCTTCGGAGAAACACTTGAAAAAAAAACTCACACCAGAAACAACTGGTCAAACATTTGAAAAATGCAAAATACTAATGATACAGAGTATTGGCACTTCTACTTATACCTTGTGTGAAAGGCACTTGACATTTCTTACAAATCGACGGTATATTTGCTTGGTTTGCATATAGCGTGCACAAGTTGTAGAAGTGTTTACCAATTCGTGTTATTTTGAAGTTTTACTTCGAACAATGATACTCAGCTAACCTAGGGAATTGTTCAGAAAGATTATTGTTGTTTTGGAGGGTGGAACTCTATCGATTCAAATCGCAGAAGAATGGTTTCTGTGATTCAGAGCTGATGAAAAAAACACCATAGGCAAGCCATCCGGTGGGTGGCCTGTGACGACGAATTTCGATTTAATTCTGGAAATAGTCGAAAGGGATTGGCATGTCTCGTTAGAAAAGATCGGGAAGGAGTTGCACATTGAAAAAACGACAACAGTTTTTTAGCATTTGAAAAAATGAAAATGTGAGTGCCGCACGAATTAACGCAGAAGAAAATTTTCTGCATACGAGCGGCTGCTTTACCAAAACAATATCGAGCCATTTCTAAAGCGGATGCTGAACGAAAAATGGGTTACACGCGAGTACATCAAGCGTCAACGATCGTGGTTGAAGCGCGGTAAACTGGCCCGAGCTAAGCCCGGATTGACGGTCAGAAAGGTTTTGCTGTGTATTTTGTGGGATTAAAAGAGAATCAGGGTATCATCCTTTATGAGCTGTTCAACATTGCCAAATGCTTAATTTGGACATCTATTATCAGCAACTGGACCGACTGAAGGCATTAATCGACCAGAAGCGTCAGTATTGCCCAATATGAGAATTGTCGTGTTCCACCAGGACAATACCAGGCCTCACACGTCTTTGCAGCCCGACCAGAAACTACGGGAGCTCGGATAGATGTACTACCGCACCCACCTTTTAGTCCGGACCTAACAAATTATTACAACTATTTTTTGTTCATGAAAAATGCTCTTGGCAAAGCGTCAGAGAGGTCTTTGAAAATTAGTTGTCAGATTTTTGTTTTTTAACAGAGACAAGATCTTTTATGAGGCATATGTTATGTCTTCTAAATATATTTATTTATTTATTTTTTTGGCGTAACGAAGCGTTTTATTTAAAACCTGTCACTGTTTGACAAAAATTAAATTTGCTGATGAGAAACTTAGCAGGTGAAAGTTACAGCTATTGTTACAGTTATTGTTACGTGTGGCTTTATAATCATCTTGTAGATGAGTATTCTCGAGCAAATGTATAACATGGACTTACAGTTCAATTGTGTTTTTCCTCTGCCTGCTTCCTTTTCTTCAACAATTGGGGTCTCCTATTAAAACGCTTCACCAGGGTTATGCTAAGGTACTTTGGCGTAGGTTCCGCTGGGATTGCTATTGGTGGCTATTGATTTATTGCCGTTCGCTATCATATGCCACTGCCTCTGTCAGTCGCCAATTACACTCAGCTGTTCTTGCATATTTTGTGAGGCCTCCTCAAGCACCGCAGCTGTGGTCAGAAATGCCGTATGTTAGTGTAACTGGCAGCTTAAAGGCTAAGGCTATGAAGCTTAGGAAGATCAGCTATGTAGATGTTGTAAAGGAGTGTTGTTGTAAAACACTGCCTTGTGGAACGCTCGCTCTTATGTATTAAGTCTGCAGGCAGCTGTTGAATAGTTTGGTTATGAGCTCTATACAAACAGGTAGTAGCTTTAATACGATTGCATTGATACCATACATTCTAAGAGAGAAGGTTCTCCGTCTTTACCGCTTTTTTTGGTGTACATCTCCTGAACGTTGTGAAGACATGTTCTCTCTTTTGCACCAACTACTTTGTTGGCCTCTTAATCCCTCTCATGACTTTTCATAGATTGTGTTGGGAGTCACCGGATCCGGCTAACGAGAGTATTTTTTAGAAATTTGGTCGGCCTATTTAGCACTGCCTTGTCCCTGGAGTTTCTAGAAAAGAACCAAACATGCCTAAGCTGTTGTTTTTCTTGCAGGAGTTCGGTGATTTGAGGGCTCCAAGCTGGATGTTGCTATTTTAAATCGTTGGGCGATGACTGAGTCTCGGCGCCGCATATGGTGCTGCGTTGAGAATGTTTTTAATCAACGTCTCGCAGGAAGTACCAACATCCTGGCAGCTGTGCAACACTGGGTTGGGGTTGGTGTTGGGGACCAGCCAGTTTTGAACTTGGTGTTGTCCATAGAATTGAAGACCAACCTTTTTTAATTAACTTCCTCACTACCGAGGTGTTGATGAATAGCGTGATCACACTGTGGTCTGAGAAAAATTCCTCTTCCGAAAGTGTTTTTATTTACCCGGGTTCCACGCCACTGCAGAAAACGAAATCGATGACGTTTGGGACCTTTTGGCGGTCGGTAGGCCAATATGTTGGCGTGCCTGGAGAGTCGCAGTTGAATTTTTTTGCTTTTATTTATATTAAATAGCGTTTGGTCTTTGGCGTTGAGCGAACTCTTGAGCCCAACCAGGAGTGTTTAGTATTAATATTGGCACTTATAATAAACCTAATCTATTAATTATCTATTAAATGTCCAAACACCTTATCTACCGCATTGCGTCTCGGTCGACGCTTTGCATCCTCTACTCCTGTATAGTTGCAGCTCTATGTACGAGGGGTATTTAAAAAGCAAGTTTCCCTAGTCTGGTGTTTCACTCAGACGCCACATAACGGACTTTAGCTGTACATAGTAACTGCAAAAGGATTAAACGGTAATGAGATTCACAGTGAATTGGTGTCTATTTATGGTGAAGACTGTATGAGTGTCCAAATGGTGCGAAGATGGCGCACAGATTTTTTCAATGGACGCGCAGAAGTGTACGATGAGCAGCGTGCTGGACGCCCAAAAAGCGTCATTACGAACGATGTGATTGCAGCGGCTGAAAAAATTATTCAGGAGGACAGGCGATTGACTATTGACGATATTTTGGAAATGATGCCTCCTGAATGTTAAATTCACCGAACTCCATGTCCATACAATAGTGTCGGAGAAGCTTGGTTACAGTAAAGTTTGCGCAAAATGGGTCCCACGCCTGCTTTCCGATAATCACAAACAACAACGACTTCACGCCACCCAAAAGTTTTTTTTTGACCATCCACCTTACTCTCCAGACCTCGCACCAAGTGACTATTTCCTTTTCCCAAAGTTAAAAGAAAGCTTGGGTGACCAGCACTTCGTTTCAAATGACGAAATCAAACAAGTCGTCAAATCGCGGCTCTAAAAACAGGGCATGCAATTTTTTAAGGAATGTTTACTTAAGCTTTCAAACAGATACGAAAAATATAATGATGTCCAAGGCGACTATGTAGAAAAATATTTTAAGAGGTAAAAAATAAAATAAATTTATTTTTACAGTCTAAAACTTGTTTTTTATTTTTTCCCCAACACAGGGAAACTTACTTTTTAAATACCCCTCGTAGTTTAAGTTGTTTTTATTAACAATAGTGATATTGTTGCTTCCCCGCGAGCTCTCCCGTTGAGGTGGTTGACGTATATAAGGTCATACCCTTTATGGAGAGGTGTCACCTGGCGGCGAGATGGGTCTTGAAGATTGACAACATTTCAATATGATTGGTCTTACAATAATTGGCTTAGCTTGCGTTGTGCTCGCTCCTCAAAACGCGTCCGCAAAGCTGACGTTTGTGTTTGGCGGCTGGTGCTTCTGCCAAACGCCTGTTCCTTGTGTTTTGATGGCGGGCGGCGGTTGGAAACACCTGGGCTTTGAGCCTCCACTGTTACCACCGATCCGCATCGGTCATATTAGTCATATTAGTGTTACGGATGATGGCATTGTGAAGTTCTCTCACGCTGTTACCTAACTCTGTCATTGCTTCTTTGATATCATTATTATCCGCAGAGCCATTTTACCACAATTTTTTAAGGTCGCCCGTAACGGGGTTGCAGGGTGCGATACCTGCGTGTAATTCCTGCTTGCAGTACGGGCATCATCACACGTATTTTATTGTCCCTTCCTGCTCTGAAGTTTGCCGACCGCAAAGTTTGACGAGAATTATTAATAATTTTTGTCTTTTCGGTTAGATAGATATGTTCTCACTAGTGACACCGCAACGATGTATAGGCAGTTTATGGTAAACGACAGGGATACACGTTACCAATGGCAGCTCAACACCTCGCATGAGATTGAAACATATCAACTTAAAATAATTAAAAATAAATGCTTTCTATAAAAAGCGTACAAAAAATCGCTAATTATAGAAGGCCGAATAGCCTGTACTGCAATGCAGCTCTACATGGACGATATTCTTATGGGTACAGATTACAAGCCTCATCTACAAAAAGGATTGTATAGAAAAAGCCGCACCTAGTTTAAACATATTGCAACAAAACATCGAGAAACGAAGTCAAGATCACTTACAAGCATTAAGATGTCACCAGAATATTGGGCGTGGCATAGTAACCTCTCCGTGATGTATTCGTGTTTCGATACAAATGGTAAGGCAACGAGCCAATTCCAAAATGTGCCGATCCCGCCAGATTTGCTTGGATGTTTAATCTGTTAGTTTTCATAAGCTCTGAAGCTACTCGCTGGGAAATTCTTCTTCAGGATTTAACGTTAAAAGGAATCGGTTCTAGATGGAATTCTGTGATTTTCGATTCTTCGATGTATCTTCACCTCTTTGGCGCTTCGCTGCCAAATCTATCTGCCGACGCATCCGAAGAACCGTATTGATTCTGCACATACTTGCGTGGTGGACTGGCAGGCAGCATAAAAGATAACCTTTTAGTGCCAAAGTCGAAAGTAGTCCTAATGAAAACCATTTTATTGAGTTGAGTTTAACGGAAATTTGAAAAAATACTTTGGAGCGATTTTAAAATCTTCCTCTAAAGCATTTTTGACAGCGGCAATGCTATGTTGCCAACCTAGTAACTGATCTCCAGGAGCATTCAAACGTAATTGGTGGCATCACGTGGATGCTTCTGAATTATTATCAAAGGTGATGAAAGATCCAGACTTTTTAAAGGTTCCCACTGAAAACTAACTATAACTGTAAGAATCGCTACCACCAGTAGAAGTGCGCACGAAAGCAGCATTCGTTTGCGACAATGCAGACAGCGCCATACAATCTGTTTTGAATTTAATAATCAAAATTATGAATAAAATCGTCGAATACTTCACATAGTTTCTTTTATATTTCGCTCTATAAAAACAACTAAGGGTGACCATTATCAGCTGCAGAGATGATGAGAGAACAAATCGTTCTGGATCATTTCAATTATTTAATTACTTCGAGAATTAACATATTCTAACAGCATTATAGAAAAACCCAGCTCTACAACCTAATCTTCAACGTTTTGTATGTCAGCCTGTGTGTAACTTATAACTATTGATAACGCTAGAGTGTGTGATGAAAGCTCATATACAGACATGCAGCTTAAATCAAAACATCAAGCGTTGCTGCCACAACAACATCGCTTATGATATGATAATCTTAGTTAGCTCCCTTGCATTTATGTGATCAAACAACTAATGAGTAGCCTACCGTCAGATTATATTACACACGCATCATTTGTAAGGCAATATTGTTAATGTTAATTCGTTCACCTTCCAGTTCGAACGTACCCCATTGTTTGCGGGGGCTTCTCTTTCTTATTCTTTTCTTCCAGATCGCGTGAAATTATTACAGATAGAGGTCGGTACCCCACGGAGCCCGCAGAGGATAACTGTTGCTGTCTATGCGTGGCGCTTAAAAATTTTAACGATAAACGTTAAGTTGAGCTACGAGGGTTTACTGTTGACCTCGATTGAACCCGAAAACTAATTGATCAGGATAACTGGTTAAATAAGTTATATTTTGGGTATGTGTTGATTGTTGATTCTAGTACAGGGTGTTGATCCATTGACAAAGCTCGGTATACGGGTCGAATTATTTATGTCTAGTATATTATTTCTACTACAAATTTAAATTCCGTTGTAAGTGTTACATTTTGTTCTTAATAGTAGTACTTAATGCTTTCATCTAATAACATATTATTCTTTATTTTGAATTGTCTTTTGTTACGGGGATTTAGAAGTCATTGGGACTAAAATGATATAGATAAGACAGCTTTTGCCCATTGTAAGGCATAATTATGATTAGGTCTTTTTAAGAGCTTATGTTACAACATTTGCCTGGTTTGTAAATGAGTTCGTGATTTTATTATTCTAGAATTGTTATCCAGCAATTCATTTTATCGTTGCAGCTTTTTGGGTTAGTGTCGTAAATCGGTGGTTAGGGATCTACCTATGTAGATTATTATATTTGCCGGTGAATACATGTAGTTACAGAGGGTTACCTCTGCCCATATCGTTGCTAGCACTTTTTTCTTAATGGGGTCATAGTGTTCTTCAACATTATTTAGACCTCTGGATATAAAAAGGATTGGTCTATAAGTTTATGGTAGTACGGCTCAAATAACATGATAATAGTTAATGTTAGTCAAAAGCATCAGTAGTTAATTCGAATTCTTTGTTCTAGTCGGGATATGCGAACATCAATTTATCTGATGTTAGAGTTCTTTTACGTTTTTCAAGCGCATCTATCGCCTCTATATTTAATTTAATGGGGCTCCTCTAGAAACACTTTTTGAAACTTGACCTTCCTCCACCCTCCATCAAAATGGCTGTAGGGGTTTCGCTAGTTTTCCGTAATGTTTAATAAAACGGCGCCAATAAGCTAAAAGTACTAAAAAAAAAAAACGAAGGTATTTTTGAAGTATAAATGTATTTGGTGTACGGAAGTCGAATTTAATTTTGATCTTGTCCGGGCTTATTTTGGTCCCTTTTCCAGCTACAACAAAGCCCAATAATTGTACAGCTTCTTTAAAGAACCTCGCATTTGTGTAGTTGAACAATCATGTTGGAATTTTTATGTGTCTCAAAAATATCATGTAAATCGTATGTGGCTCTTGATTTTTGCCCATAGATATATTTTGTATTTGTACACGAAGCAGCTTCTCTTGTCAATACTTAATATGCCATCAAGAGCTCCTTGGAAAATAAAATGGGCACTTTATAGGGAAGTCCAGTAAATTCATATTTTTCATTATTTATAGACAAGCCTGTCTTTTCTATGTCGGAGCTCTTCGATGGAATTATGGAGTCCGTTTGTAAAAAATAAATGAAGAGAATTATCTGTCTTTTTAGAGCAAGTAAAGGAAAGGATTTGATGTCAGTATCTTTCAGTCCAAAAGGGCTTACCATTTATATTTCGTGATAGGTACATTTCCTTGTACTGAACTCACAAAGATTATTGGATCATTTTCTTTAAGATCTTTTATTCTTTAGATTTGTATATAGCTTTTGTCTGAACTTGTGTCTATAAATTTTGATTACTCCTATGTTATTTAATCTGCAAAGTATATATTAATAAGGTTCCCTGAACTCTTCTGCTACTTTATTTTCGTCCACTTGATTTTTGTGTTTCTCAACTGTGTTGTGCTAGTCGTCAAAGTTCTCGTATTCTTCGTCGAAAATGTTTTGTATAATCTTGTACTTCTCGTTTTGTTCTGGTGTCGTTATATAGTAGTTCCGCTGTCTCTTCGTTTCTTAAACGCAGCGTTGATCGGTCTATTTTTATAATCTATGAGCTTCGTGCGCTTCCGACGGCTTAGGACGTTGCAGTAGAACCTAATATTGTTGTTGTGTGTATGGGGCCTGATAGAGAAGTAGTCTTCTTGTTGTTATATATTACAGTTATTGGCATGCTGTTCTGTCGAGAGTGAGTTAATTGTGAATAAAAGGGTTGCTTGTATCCGTGTGAGATTAGTTGTTGGACTGATCTCCTGAATGTTATAATTGTTAAGCTTTAGGATTGTTTTGTGTGGCCTAATTCTTTAATTTAGAGTTTCGCATATTTGAATTGATGACGGTAGGTATGTTGCTACACTAGTTGCAAGTGATCTGTTATCGACCCTTATAAATGCGTCGAGTGCTAAATCTCTATAATATTTATTAAATATGTCTATAGCTTCGTCTGGAATTTGTAGACAAGATATCTTGTTAAATATCAGAAAGTAGACTTTTTGATAAAAATGCAAATGACGATTAATTACCCTATTGATTGATTGCTAATAAAGCAACGTAATTTTGTTCCCGCGTAGTGTGTAGTTAAAAATTTGATGAATGACTGTCCAGTTTAAAGGTGTATTGTAAGATTGTAGCACTTTGTCTGCGGAGCTTGTATTCTTATTTTTTACAATTTTTTTGAACAGCTTTTGACTATTTAATTGTTTTTTTTTTCTTTTGTCAGTTATAAGCTCTCACTTTTAGCTTGCTTAAGAAAAAAAGTGTGCGTAATTTTGACTATATTTGTTTACTTGGCGCCAATTTTAATATGGAACCCACAATATAATATATTACATTTTTAAAACAAATCATAGCTGGAGATTAAAAATGGATTGCTTACAACAACGTCAATTGAAAACATTCATGGTCCAAGTATAATGAAGTGTCATCCAACAAAATGGAAAATATATAACTCATTAAAGTTAATTCTAAAATTTAACAACAATAATTTACTTTCTTTTTAAAAGTCTTCGGTGTCTTAGTAAGTAGATCAAGTATTAAGAAAAAGTGGTGTAAAGTTACAAGTAGGTCTCGAAGGTACAGAAAAGTTAATTTGGCTCAATAAAAAAGAAGAGTCAATTTCGCCAATAATTAATTTATGTAAAAATAGAACTCTCAGCATCATGCGACCATCTTTAGACCATCGTTTGATAAATCCAAGATATTGAGTAGCCTTGTTGACTGTAAGCGCGCTATGTTTGTCAAATTTTAATCTATAATCGAGAAGAATTCTCAAATCGGTGACACAGTCTAATCTCTCAAAAGAAACCCGGTCGAGCATGTAATTAAATGTGTGAGGCGTACTTCTATAGAATGACATAACCTTACATTTAGAGCAATTCAGAAACAACAAGTTGCATCTACATCAAGCAAAAAACAAATCCAGGCCAAGCTCAAGAAAGTAAGTGGTAATAGACTTCGATTTCAGAAAACCATGTTGGCAGGGTGAAATGCTGTTTTAGTTAAGATGCTATCACCTTAGGCATCGCGGAGAATTTGGAAATACCCCTATAGTTTGAATTATATTTGTGAAAAGACTCTATAAACTAATTCTTCCAAATGGCTGAGAAAGAGCACGAGTTAACAGACAGTTCAAATAATTTAAGCAAGGGCTTACTTAGAGAATCAGAACCAAGGAGGTCTATTAGTCCTCCTGGGAAACTTTTCAGGAACGCATTGGTCAAAAACATTATAATATATTGAAGTAGTATTGTTAATGTTAGTACATGAGTACAGTTGCGACCAGTTTGTTTCTAAAATTAATGAATTAAGTTTTACAAAATCTTTTTTACGAAATCAGCATGTTTCAACGATCGAATTACTTGGATAAATAGGCTCACATGTAGGCAATTCAAGCACTAAGTTTAATGTGGGGTGATACGGGACCTTAGGCACAACTAAGGGAAAAGTTTGTACTACAGTACTAGAAAAAGGATCCGATGCAAAAATACGGTCAAGTGGACGACCATTACAGTTTCGAATCGGATTAATTTGAGAGAGAGATATCTCTTAAAGCAAATTGATAAATTTGTGAGATGTGGATTGCATCAAAAAACGTGGAGTGTCAGACCATATCACATCTGGCAAATCAAAGTCACCAAATACAAATGGGTTATCACTACTAGAAAATAGTGATGAAATGGATTGAATCGCAGAAATATGATCTAGGTATTTAGATAAATCGGACTGTGGCGGTATATATGAGCACGTTATAAATATAGAAAAATTTATTCATTTAATTTTAACGGTGGTAAATTCAATGTTGAACAGGGAAGGTAAATAGATAGTTACCGATAAAAGATCGGAATCTACAGAAAAAAGAACGCCTCCTCCAGTACGCAATAAACGATCGCATCTAAAAGAAGTTTATTTATTGCAAAATAAAAAAAAATATCAGAAATCTCGGGCTTTAACCAAGTTTTGGTAAATATAACTCTGTTAGGCTCAAAAGAAAAACTATCTACATACAGTTTACTAAGTTTAGAGTTAATACCTCTAACGTTCTGGTAAGATAAAAGAAGGGTTAGTTTTTTGTCAAATTACTGGAAGAAGAAGCGTTATTAGAGTTTCGAGGCAGAGAAATTGGAAGCCGATATCTTCTAATTAACTCGAACTGTTTTACAATTAAGCTTTTTGGCCAGAATGAATTGCATCAACTAGTATTGAATGCTTTCGCCAAAACAGTAATTTTAAAAATACTAATTTCCCTACCATAACTAAATCTAAATTTATCAACAGATAAATCAGATATTTTCATCTTCGCTTGGATATAGGCCTTAACATCATCAACCGAAGTGTCAGGGGCAAGCCGAGAGACAACAATTTTTTAGCAGCCCTAATTACTTGTAGTGGGATAGATACTGACAAGCTCTGGGGGAACTTAGAGCAGTATTGTTAACCGACGAATCAGCTGCTATGATATTCTTAGAGACCCCATAGCAGCAAGCGAGTTAAAACTCATAAGCTGCTTTATATTATCAGTTATGTTGTTAATAGGACTTAGACCAGTTGCACATAAAGGCTGTGGTGTTAAAGCTTGTGGTGTTGCCAAGAAGACTGATGTTGATGTTGCATTACAGTCTTCGGCTCAGTAGTATGGATGACACTTTTAAGTTATTAAAATTATCATGTTGTGTCTGGAATTCACCATGCGATTTTGAAAAATTCAGTTTAGCTTCACGACAAGAATCGCAAAACCCCCAACACTCGAAGACATTTTACTACGTCCGTATTTTGTCTAGTTCACTGACGATACTTGACTTTACGTTACTGCACTTTACGTTTGTTGCTTGGCCAGACGTTGAGTGTTGGTTGAGTCAAAAAATTGACTCTGCACCGTCAATTTCAATGGTGACAAAGTGGTTGACTAAATTAAGTAGTGGTCGTATAAGCACGGAAAATGCTCAAATTTTTGGGCGCCCAGTTCAGGTCAGTACACCACAAACAATCGACAAAATTCACGATATGGGCTTGGCTGACGGGAAAATAAAAGTAAAAAAATGTTGGAAGCCATAGGCATTTCACATGGTTCAGTAGTTTTAATATTGAACAACCACTTGGATATGAGAAAGCTTTCCGCAAGATGAGTGCCGCGTTTGCTTAAAATCAATCACAAGCGCAATCGTGTGACAACTTCGCAGGACTGTTTAGCGTTGTTCAATCGCAACACGAATGAGTTTATGCGACGTTTCATAACCGTAGACGAAACGTGGATTCACCACAATACAAACAAACCAAACAGCACTCGAAACAGTGAGTTTCTCGAGGAGAGTCGGTTCCAAAGAAGGCCACAGTGACTTTGTCAGGCAATAAAATTATGGCTACCGTAATTTGGAATTCTCGAGGAATAAAAATGACTACCTTCAAAAGGGTAGAACGGGTAATGGCGGATACTATAGGAACTTATTAGATAGATTTAATGGAGATTTAAAAAGTAAAAAACCTCATTTGGCCATGAAGGAAATTCGCTTCCAGTAGAAGAATTCAAGGGTGTATACGTGTGCAGTATCTATGGCAAAGATCTATGAATTTTCCCAAACCTGAGGAAGTGGCTCAGTGGAAGGAGATTAAACACCAATGATGATGTCATTGCACAAACAAATGCCTATTTTGATGACTTCAAGCAATCGTATTTTTTGGAAGGCATCAAAAAAATTCGAGAATCGTTGGAACAATTGTATAGAGAAGAAAGAAGCTGAAAAATGAAATCTTTTTTTTATCCAAAAACCTATGTTTACTTCAAAAACTCACGGAGTTATTTACCCACCCTTGTATATATATCAATTTCAGTAATTATTTGGTTATTCAGTACTATGTGGCAAAAGTTTTTTTTTTTAATTTTTCTTGCATGTGCTATGGCAGAAAAATTGAAATTTATATTTATTCGAGTAGAAGTTTATTTATTAAATTATGGAGCCCGACATAAATATAGAAGGGCAATGTACTTAAGGAAATAAGACAAATATCGTTGCATACATAAAGTTATGAATTCGTGCACCCCTCAACGCGATAAGTGTTTCACAAAGCAAATATTCAATACAAATCAATTCCTTCTTTAGCCTAATAGATTAGTACATTTCGTACGCTTGATCTTATTTAAATTTTTTGATAGTACATCTGAAATCATATCATCTGTTGCAACATGTTTAATATCAATTATTTTTTCTTTATACAAATTATATCTATATGATTACTACGTGCATGGAACTTTAAATTTTTAGCTAGACATTGTGAACTTTAATTATCGCTGTGTATAACCACCTTGGGGATCAGTCCGAAACCCATTTCGTTCACCAGCTTCTGCGTGTACACCGCCTCTTTCGCTGCTGTTGAGAGTGCTACGTACTCAGCTTTTGTTGTGAAATAAAAGAAAACGCCGGTGCCGCCAGGATAAATGCCCAACCGCTTAAGGATTTGCGGTCTGTGTTATCGCAAGCCCAGTCAGCGTCAACAAAGTAATGGGTTGGCACACCTGTACGCTTGTAGCATAGTTTTATACCACGCGTTTTATAGTTTTATACCAGCTCGTGCTCCTTATGGGGGTCAGCATTCCGTTGCACTAACTTGGCCGCACTGTGCATGATGTTAGGTCTGGTTGTCATATCCAAATAAAGCATCGATTCGATGAGTGACAGATACCGTTTCTGATCAGTCTTTGGGTAGGCTTTGTCTTCACATTTCGTTTGGAATCCAACTGCTAATGGGATTGTGTTTGGTTTCCAACCCTCCATACCGTAGTCAGGAAACAAAGCCAATTTTATTTGGAGTTCCATCCAGCTTTTCGTTCAATTCACGCCCACTTTGTTTGAGACCATACAAAGATTTGTGCAATTTCAGGACTCGTGTTCGATATTTAGCATTCACAAAGCCTTCGGGTTGACGCATGTACACTACATCTTCCAGTTGACCATTAAGATATGCAGCTGAGGCGTCTAACTGATGCATGTACATTCCATACTCGACAGCCAGCACAATGACTAGTCTTATTGAAGAGTACAGTGCCACTGGGGAAAATGTATCGGTATAATTAACTCCATACTGCTGTCCACAACCCTTTGCAACTAATCTCGACTTGAACCGCTAATTTTTTTCGTTTTGGTCTCGCTTTACGGCAAAAACACCCATTTACATCCAATAACCTTTTTGTCTGCAGGAAGATCAACTAAGCTCCACGTGTTTATAGCTTGTAAGTGGTCAAACTCTTTCTGCATTAAAATTTCCCATTCTCCGGCATTCTCATCGTTTAACGCATCACGCACACTCATAGGCGCTACTACTATATTATCAGCAGCCATGACATTCAATACGTTGTACTCCTTTCGTGGACGATCTGGCAATTCAGTGCGGACTATTTTTGGGCGCCCTGGTCCTATCCTCTGAGGTGTTTCTTGCTCTTGAATAGATTCCTCATCTGCTTCTGAACGGCTGTTTGAACGGCTCTATCGGTAACACATTTACGTTGACCGGCTGTGATAGCTGGTCATGCTCCATAACCACAACATCTCTTGACTCTTTAATGGCTTGTTGCACAGGATTATAAAGGCGGTATGCCTTAGATGTTTGAGAATATCCATCTAGTATATGTGATTCAACCTTCGGTAAGAATTTTTTTGCAAGAGCCTTCTCTTCCTTAAGATCAAAAGAATTTTTCTGTTCAACAGTATCATTCTCACTTTTCACGTAGCGACCGCAAACTACCGAACACTACTCGGAGTGTAATAACACCCTTTTCATTTGCACCGACTACGCACTATATTTTATTTATTTATTTATTTATTTATTTATTTATTTATTTATTTATTTATTTATTTATTTATTTATTTATTTATTTATTTATTTATTTATTTATTTATTTATTTATTTATTTATTTATTTATTTATTTATTTATTTATTTATTTATTTATTTATTTATTTATTTATTTATTTATTTATTTATTTATTTATTTATTTATTTATTTATTTATTTATTTATTTATTTATTTATTTATTTATTTATTTATTTATTTATTTATTTATTTATTTATTTATTTATTTATTTATTTATTTATTTATTTATTTATTTATTTATTTATTAATTTAATGTCAACTATTAACAGTCGACCAAAATTTTAAAGTAACAATACAATTTTTAATATAAATTAAAACTGAAAAAATATAATTTAAATTTAAAATGAAATATTTCAATAAAAAATTTAAGTTAATATCTGGGGTGTTCAAAATAACAATATTAAATGATCCAACATTTGTTACGAGGATTGGGAAAAACCCAGAAAAACCCAATCAGATCACTATGATTAGTAAAGCAAACTAGTGCAAGTTACTACGTGCTAAAAAGTTAAGGATATGGTTCTGAATCGTATCAAAAGAGAACTCTGAATTGAAGACTTGAAAAAGTCTGTTATAGTCAACACAGAGAACTCGAAGAGGTTCATGTAGAGAATAGTTAGTATTACAAGTATTTAGAGAAATCGGTGTGAAGTTACGAGTACGTCTCAAAGGTACAGAAAAGTTAATTTGGCTCAATAGCAGAGATGAGTCAATTTTGCCAATTATTAATTTATGTAAAAATAGAACTCCCAGCATCATGCAACGGTTAGTAAGAGATGTGAGGTTAATTAATTGCAATCTACTGTGGTATGAAGGCAAATCAGTACCTGGAACCCAGTTAAAGCCGCGAAGAGCAAAAAGAAGAAACTTCTTTTGAACAGACTCAATTCTGTCTTGGTGTACCGAATATTGAGGAGACCACACACAAGATCCGTATTCCAGAATAGGCCGAACAAGAGAAGTATATGCATGTTAGTCGTATAAGGATCGTGGAATTCCTTAGACCATCGTTTGAAATATCCAAGAGATTGAGTCGCCTTGTTGACTGTAAGCGCGATATGTTTGTCAAATTTTAACCTAAATTGAGAAGAATTCCCAAATTGGTGACACAGTCTAATCGCTCAAGAGAAACCCGGTCGAGCATGTAAATAAATGTGTGAGGCGTACTTCTATAGAATGACATAACCTTACATTAAGAGCAATTCAGAAACAACAATTTGCATTTACACCAAGCAAAAAACAAATCGAGGTCCGATTGCGATAAATAAGGACAGTTGTTGTCATTATATGATAAGCACAGCTTCACATCATCGGCGTACATTAGTACATAGGAGTGAAGGAAAATAGATGGGAGATCGTTAATAAATAATTTAAAAAGTAAAGGCCCAAGGTGGCTACACCAGAGGTAACAAAGACAGGCTTAGACAATGAGGATTTAAAAATAACTTTTTGGGTTCTACAAGAAAGATATTCGGAAATCCACATAAGAAGGCTGTGTGGAAATCCGATAGTACTAAGTTTTTAAAGCAAGAGATAGTGTTTAACAGAATCGAAAGCCTTGCTGAAATCTGTGTAAATTACGTCAGTCTGCTTTTTGTTCTGAAAACCTTTAATAACAAGGGAGGTAAGCTCAAGTAAGTTAGTGGTAGTAGATATCGATTTCACAAAACCATGTTGGCAGGGTGAAATGATAGAGCTACATGAGTGTTGTAGTTGAGATGTTATCAGCTTCTCGAACACTTTAGGCACCACGGATAATTTGGAAATACCCCTATAGTTTTTAACATCAGACTTTGAACCATGTTTGTGAAGAGGAATTATAAATTATTCCTTCCAAATGGTTGAGAAAGAGCACGAGTTAACAGACAATTCAAATAATGTAAGCAAGGGCTTACATAGAGACAGTACAGTACCTAAGTACACATCCTGGTACTCCATCTGGGCCTGGTGAATAACCTGGCTTGATTAAGTTAAGTTCGTTAAGTAACGAACTATCCAGGATCACAGGACTAAAAATGCAGCTAGATTTCGGCAAGGTATACGGATAAGGGGAATTTGGAAGAAAGTTAGAAGATGAATAAGTAGTTTGGAAGAATTCTGCAAAAAGATCGGCTGAAGCCTGATCAGTATTTGCTTTCATGTCTTCATAAGAAGGTAGTAAGGAGGGTAGTAAGGAAGTTTTTCGTTTAGTATTGACAAAGTTGTAGAACTGCCTAGGATTCTGAGCAAATTGCAAACGACAACGAATTAGGTTATTATTGTAACAACGCGAATTACAAAGAACAGCAAAAAACTGAAGGATTATTCGAACTCTTAAATCTTTTATAATATCTAGACTTCACATTTTTAATCATTGCTACTTCCTGAAAGTACCAAGGAGGTCTATTAGTTCTCCTGGGAAGCTCATCTGGAACGCTTTGGTCAAAATGTGATTTTATAATATTATAAAAGATTGAAGTAGCACTGATAATGTCAGTACAAGAGTACAGTTGCGACCAGTTTGTTTCTAAAATTAATGAATTAAGTTTTATAAAATCTGCTTTACGAAAACAGCGTGATTTAACGACCGGGTTAAAAGAAGAAATATGCTCACATGTAGGCAGTTCAAAAACTAAGTCTCAAGTAGGATGATAGGAGTCTTCGGGGACAACTAAAGGACAAGTTTGTACTGCAGTACTTGAAAAAGGATCCGATGCAAAAGAAGGTCAAGTAGACGACCATTACAGTTTCGAATCGGATTAATTTGAGAGAGAGACATCTCTAAAAGCGGATTGATAAATTCATGAGATGTGGATGGCATCAAAACATTTGGAGAAACAGACCATACCACATCCGGCAAATTAAAGTCACCAAATACAAAGACGTAATCACTACTAGAAAGTAGTGACGAAATGGACTCAATAGCAGAAATATGCTCTAGGTATACAGATAAATCGGGCTGTGGCGGAATATAAGAGCACGTTATATATATAGAAACATTTGTATATATAATTTTAACGGCAATAAATTCAATGTTAGTTAGGCAAGGAAAAAAAATAGATTCTGATAGAAGATCAGAGTCTACAGCAATAAGGACACCACCTCCTATGCCCGACAAATGATCGCATCTAAAAGATGTGTATTTATTGCAAAATAATGAAAAATCTGAAACTTCGAGCTTTAGCCAGGTTTCAGTAAAGATAATAATGTTAGCATCAAACGAAAAGCTGTCTACATAAAGCTTATTAAGTTTAGAGTTGAGCCCTCTAACATTCTGATACGTTAGTATTTATTTTTTGCAATGTTAGTAGGAAGAACTACAGGAGAAGGATGCGCTCGTTTCTTTGGCCTAAACTCATGAACAATCATGTGTGGAGGCCAGAAATTAGAGTCACATATAGTGTTAAAGAAATCTGAAGATACATTAATTTTAAAAGAAGAGATTTCTCTAGGAGTAGAGAAGTTAAATTTGGTAACCGATACATTAGCAGAAGATCTACTAGCTATGTATCGAACTATCGACTCGCAATTTGTATCAGCCGATAGTCTAGACACAAAAACTTGTCTACGAGGAGCAATGACAGATAGAGTAGGGAGTAAAGAAGGGGGACTAACTCCATTAGAAGGAGCTGGGATAGGGAAGTGCTTATTTTTACATCTTGTAGCTTTTGCCACAGCTCCAGTAGATGGTGATGGATCAACTACTGGAGCAGTGGGTGCCGCAACAGGCCTAAATAGCGGAGTGGAGTTGAGAAAGTTCCTGGGAGAAGGAGACAGAGAAAGTATAGGGCAATGTCTAATATGTTAGGAGAGGAATTTAGGGTGGGGGATGGAGAAATAGGAATAGGTACGGGCACAGTTAAAAGCTCAGCTACTTCCGTACGACGCGGCTCAAATTTGAATGGACTAAGCAATTCAACGTTTGAGTCAAAATCGCTCGCCAGTCGTTTTGCTATTTTGCTCATTTTAATAAACTGGTTGCGTACCATATTGTACATCTTGCTGAAGTCGCGCTGCATAACATAGCAAGATGGACACGCCCATCGAATGCAGCCTTTTGGTTTAGCCGAGGCGGAACTGAGTTTATTAATTTTATCACAGTCGCGTCCAGATAAACTCAGAGTGCATCATATTATCACACAACCAACAATAAATAAATTGAGGTTGAGCTGACTCAGACACTTTGAGTGAGCACGACTTTCCGCTATAGTTTTCATTGTCTAATTTCTCAATCGCGTATTGAAAACTAATTTTCGTAGAAAAATTTTATAATTCTTTTAATGTTTTTAAATCCGAGTCACACAGGTCTTTCCGACGTTTAACAGCAGTTTCTTTGTTGCTGCTGGTCCCATAACCCATTCGAGTAGATTTTTATTTGAGACTAAAGACTATATAAGACTTCAAATTACATAGAGCTTGCCTTCTTGCGCGTTGCCAAATTTCAGTACAACAAGGATAGTAAATTATGGAGCTCGACATATGGAAGAGCAATGTATTACTCAAGTAAATAATACAAATAGCATCGGATGCACAAAATGATGAATTCAAACAGTATTGCTTAATATTATATTAATGGGCCACGATTTAATGTTGATTCTTTTAAATAATAGAAATATAAATAAATACGAATACTTTTAAACCTACTTACAATTAAACAATGTACATCTCCATCTCCTGTGTAGTAAGGATTTGATATGCTCGTGTCCTAGCGTTAACTATTTTTTACAATGTTATGTATATTTATCTTGAGTTTGTTATTGCAGCCGCCTTGGGGCGGTCACTACTTCATTTTAAAATCTAGAGGTGGATTGCTTGCCTCAAAATTTGTACGGACTTATCGGACCTTGGCGTTGGTTATTTCTCATAAAGTGATTCGTTTGACTGAATTTTGTTATTGAACACAGGAGGGATCGATAATTTAGTCCCACGTTGCGCGCCAGTTAATTTTAAAACGACTTGATTTTTGGCATTTATATGTCGGTGTTATACCCAGTAAACATTATATGGTTGTGTGTGTGAGTATGCTTTTCGGGTATTTCACCAGAAAAGTAATTTCATCATCATGGTAATATTGAATCAGCCTCTAGTCCTGTTGTGATTGGCTGTCTGCATCTTGTCGAACTGTGAAGAACCGTTAAAGTGAGGCGACAGTCAGAAAACAATAACGACGATCTTAAATCAGAAGTGGGATCTGGCTCGCTACCTAATAACACAGATGGGCCATGACGAATTTTAACGGAAATGCAAAATAAAAATTTGATCGAACTTGTAAAAGCCTTATAAATCAACAACATCTGAAACAACAAATAAAAACACGGTGATGCTACCTAAATGCAACCCAGACGTTGTTGGCGGCGACGCATGATGACATTGAGTGCAGCGATGAAAGGCAGTGCGTCGCAGTGGTTCTCCCAAATATGCTACCCTGTCATAACTTGGACCGAATTTATGGAACTTTTCGTTTAGCGTTTTGTCAGTGTAGAAACACCAGCGGCTATTTTTCTGGAAATGTTGGCAAGTTGTCCGACCGACGGTGAATGTTTCTCCAATTATACAAGCCGCATGATGACGTCACTTATCACGAAATGGCGAGAGTTGGATGTGGAGGAATTGCAGTTTCTGTAATACTTGCTAAGTTGGCTCATGTCGATAGCAGATTGCAACACCTGACCTTTACTTCAAATTCGCGCACCAGAAGTGAATTACAAACCGAACTTAAAGCATTTACGTTCAACAAGAGGAAGAAGATTCTACAAGAAAAAGTGTTTCCAGCTGATGTAAAGCACCAAAAAATGTCAACAATAAATTGTCATTTATATGGAAAACTAGGCCACAAGATAATCGAATGCAGCAGGAGCGTTTGTCTCATGCTATGAACAGTAGCGGCAGGAACAGATTTGGTTATCATCAATAAACAGATGTAACCTGCTTTAATTGTGGTGAGCTTGACCATATTTCAACACACTGTAACAAGCCCAAAATGGACAAGATCAAGAATACGACTCAAATGAAAAAAATTTAGCTTTCTGAAATTGTTGAACCCAAAGGAGAGATGGAGTATCGCTGGGCCAAGTGTATCGTACTAAAAGGAAACAATGTTGAAGAATGAATCGACATTTTCACAAAATTTTCGTTTTTCTTTCCTCTCCGCTAGTTATTTTTTTTTATAAATTTACCTTGTCGCATTATACATGATATTATCAATTTCTTTCTTCACGAAAATGTAGCTCATGTCGAGGTTTTGCTTATTCTTAGTTGATAGAGATTGTTGCTCGCTCGACCAGTTTTTTAGCGACGCAGCACCCACAAATAGCGAAACAGATAAAATAAACAATAATGGCACGTTGGCTCTTATTCACTATTTATTAATCAAATCGGTTTATATTGTGGTATGTACAAGTCGTCACTTTAAAAAACTGTAAGGTTATAACTGTTAGAAAATACAAAATTAGAGCACGTAGAATATACGAACCCTAGTCTCTTGATAGCGAACGAACAACTGAATACACAGAGACTCAATGCACAAAGCAAAGGGCGACAGCTCTTCAGCGACAGCGATTCTGCATGTGTTGTTGCTGTTGCCTTACAGTTACTTATTTTACAGTTATATTGCGTATATTTATTGATGCAGCTGCGGCCCCTGTTGGAAATTGGCTGCGCTGCTGTTATATTATGTTTAGTTGACAGGCCTTGTAGAAATTTCGGTAACAGAGATAATGGCTTGTTTAAAATCTTTATTAAAAATCTTTATTAATGTTTAAAATCTTTATTAATTGCTTTATTTTCTCTGTTGCGCAGTTTGTCCAAAACACAGCAAGACAAATAGAGAAATTTACTTCGAAAGTGAAGATCAATGAAGTTGTAGCTGTGGTACACACCCTTTTAAAACATAATTTGGATTATTATCAGGTCCACGACAAAAAGTAAAATTTTCGGACGTAATAGAAGGTAGTAGGGATGATTAAATAAAAAGCTCGAAAATAGTGTTTGAAGAAGAAATGTATTCGACAAATATACTGGTATAGCAGCATTAGAGAAGGATAAGTAGATGGAAACTATATAAATATAACAGTAGCAGCTGAATCACCTGTAGCTTTTTCATCACCAAAAAAATAAGATGGAAGACAGCGGAAAATGAAGAATTCTATAGAAATTATCTTTTGTGAATTCACAAGCAAGAAGTTAGAACTGGCGATATCGTATTTATTCTCGTATGAGTTTAGAAGAGGACCAGATATGTCAAACTTTTAAACCTTTTCACATCTAGCTGTCGATCTATGTCCGTTTGTCTAAATGATAAACTCATGGTCTCGTAGAATATAAGAGCTAGAAACACCATATTTGGTATGTAGGTTGAATATCACAAGCATATTGACATTTCCTTCCTCACCTCAGCAAATCGAGAAAACATAATTCAAGCAGTTTCAGGTAAGCTTTAATCTATGCTTTACATTTCACATCGATCGGATAATAAACATAGGGAAGAATGCATTTATAAAATAACTATATAACGGGCAGAAGAAGAAAGGAATCTTCGACCCCTAAAAAATATATGTATATAGTTTTTATAAGCATGAATAGCTAAGTCAATAAGTCATGTTCGTCCGATCAAATTAGCCGCAGCAATGAACTTACATATGATATAATGTGTATAAAAATGTATGTATATGATTATGTATGTGAGTTAAGGGTTTTTTGTAGTCGGGTACACTTGACTAAAGCATTCTTATTTTTTTATTCATTATTCTCCCTTTGAGGTTTTCTAATTTTGTTTTCATACTACTTTCTTTGTATAACAATAACCAATATAGCAAAATACAAATAATTTAAATCGATCCAGCGGTTTTAGCGTGAATTTTTCTTATTTATAGATATTTACATACATATATACTCACTCGTATATCTGTTAATATAAATTTACTGAAATTTTTAATTACAGTTAAGGATCTAAATGATAACTCACCGCGATTTGTCGAGCCATCATTTAATACAAAGTTGTCAGTAGCAGCGAGACGTGGGCAATTTGTTGCGTTACCTAAAGCATATGACAATGATATTTCCGACATAAATATTTTACACTACAAAATAATAGATGGAAACGATTTACAAACATATACCATAGATAAACAAAGTGGAGTCATTTCTCTGCAAAATATGCTTAACTTCACAGACAAGCCCAATGTAGTTTTAAATATATCAATTTCTGATGGAATTCATACAAGCTTTACCCGCTTAAGAATTACGTTGGTACCAGAGAATTTACATAGCCCGCAGTTTGAGAAACTTATATATAGGGCTACGATTTTGGAAAATATGGTGCATGGGCTTGAAGTAATCACCGTACGTATATAGTACACAATTTAATGAAAAATTTGTTTGAATAGCCTTAACAAACATTTGTCTTACAGGTGAAAGCAATTGATAACGACTTCGGTCTGTTCGCAACACTTTACTATGAAATTGTATCAGCGGACATGAAAAAGTTCTTCGATATCAACCGTAATACTGGTTTAATTACGTCAAAAGTCACTTTTGATCGTGAAATAAGAGATGAGTACGTTATACTATTAAAAGCAGTTGATGGTGGAAGTAAATTTGGCTTTGCAACATTGAGAGTGTTAATTGAAGACGTTAATGACAACAGCCCTTATTTTTTTATAAAGGAGTATAAAATCGTCATAAGCTCTTCATATAAGCTTAATGAAACTATATTATCCGTAAGTATATTTTTTAGTTTCTCTAATATTAATGATTTTTTTGTGTATTTCTATGTATCAATAATTATTTTCATATGGCGTATAACACTGAGCAACCAAATTTAGCTTATTCTATATTTGTTACCAAATCTACTTTTTTTTGAATCGAAATACCATAATTATATTTTTAGATTCTTTGATATGGTGCTGTGCTCCTGTATTTTGTATGCAGATCAAGAATATTTAAAATTGGAAATATCCTCCCCTGGCTTTTAGTTATAGATAAAACATAATTTTAAGCATATTTTTCGTTTATTTATTTATTCTTTACACACGTAAATATTAGAAAACTTTTAATCTATGGCAACGACCTTAATTGCCTGTTGAGTGCCTGTGTGTGTGTGCATGCGTACCGTAGTAGAAGTGTACGTGAGGGAAAATTCCATCTCGGCTATGGGTTGATATTTTTGGCTATATTCGACTACAGCATTCTTACTTCTTTTAAATATTAAGTTTTTTCAAATGTATGTAACAGGCAATTGCACAAACCTAAGGGGATAGAATGAGCGTTAACAACATACATGCAACATATTGCGAGATTACTATGTCTCATTGGTTTGACTGTGCTCAGGGTAATTGCACAAACCTAAGGGGATAGAATGAGCGTTAACAACATACATGCAACATATTGCGAGATTACTATGTCTCATTGGTTTGACTGTGCTCAGGGTAATTGGATGCGTCTTTTATTGCCTAACGCATATTGTAATCAATACAGAACAGAGTCTTTGCAGATAAAAGGTAGTGCAATCCAGTTAATAAGTAAGTAATTCTTACAGTTTTTTTATGTTTGAAAACCAAGGGTGTTATTGTTCCTGCTGTAAATGCACTCACATTCTTGTTCTTTTTTTTTAAGTGGTCCGATGTGATATATATCGAAGTTGCGCGAACAAACACTAAATTAGTTTATTTTAGATATCAACTTCACTTACACTATCCAAAATATCGAGAAATGGTATGGGCTGTCTTATAATGGCTCTTGATGAATTAGCACAGTGGTTTTAGCACTAGCCTGCTTCAGATTTGTTGCACGGATAATTTATGGCAACTGCCGAAAATATTTAAAACAATATTTTCCTCTGACCTCACCAGAAAATGCAATGGTAGGTATAAAGTAGCTTAAAGTTCGTGTAAATACTGTTTTTTAATTGTATTAAATAATTTTCTGCATTTTCACATTTTAAGGCGATCGATTGAGGTCAGTATTGAACATTCCAGCGTTTGACCTAATAGATTCTACTTTAATTTATTTAGAAAATTAGAAGTACAAGTTTATTCATCTAAATCTATATTATCCCTTTGAAAGTAATCCCTATCGAGTGCAACACACTTATGCCAGCGCTTGATCCAATCCTCCAAACATTTTTTATATTCGATTTTCGGTATGCCCATCAGTGCTTTCTGCGATTTTTCAATTACTTCCTCTCGGCTGCTAAAACGCGTTCCCAGTAATAGTTTTTTAGGTCGATTTTACAGAAAGAAGTCACAGGAAGCCAAATCAGGTGAATTTGCTGGCTGTTCGATGGTATTTGTTGCATTTTTCGTAAAAAAAACTGCGAAAAATCATGTCTTTTGCCATTTCAACACGGTCTCTTTTTTACATGAAATTGGCACCAACTTTGCTGCTACAGGACGGAAGCCCAAATCATCAAGTTTGTCGGTGCAATTTTAAATCCATTTCTAAAATTGTTATAAATCACCATCACGTATAGAAATAGATGGACTCTTGGCTACGGAACATTTCCAAATTTCAAGCTATAACGCTAAGATTTAGAGGGAATATCAACAACAGATGTACCAACTTAAAAATAAAACTGAACAGAACATGTTATTCGGGAAACTTTTTGAACAATGTATGTTGGTTAAAAACCGTTGCAATTTATTGCCACAAAATAATATAACAATAATATAAACACATATTAAAGGAAAACCCGAAAGAATCTTAGAATCTGTATTATTTCAACATAATATACTCAGTGTTTGCAAAAAAAAACTTTCAAGCTCTTTCAGTATATTAGAATGTACATGGTTTGTGTAATAAATTACATAAAGTGTGCTTGGATAGTGATTTTTCGAGTTGTTGTTATTATATTTTGTACAACGTGGCTTTATGCCGATTTTCAGTTTTGAGACTCTCAATGATAATTTCACTATGTATCGACTTGATTAACCATTACACCGTGAAGGTGTTGTAAAAGCTATTCGATCTGGTTTGCCATCTGATTTGAATTTATTTTCGTCAAAGTCAGTATGTTTTTGTTGATTGGTCTTACCTTCCTGCCTGATTGCAAATCGTTACGTACATGATTTATGCTTCTTGTCATCAGAATAAAAAAATCTGATATATATGCAAGGCTTACAATTGGACTTTTTAAAATACTTTATAGCGAGCTCTAACTATTTGTTTTTATTACTTCTCTGTATTACAAGAATCATTTCCGTTGCAATCGTAAGTAATTTTATCCTTTTGTTAACTTAAAGCATAAATCATCTTAATTTCATTAGCCCCCAAAAAGTATTTTTTTCTACAGAAATATATTATGTTTGTGTTTTACTTTATTTAAAAACGTGTGAATGTAAACAATGTTTATTCGTGAGCAACTCGAAGTATACTCATTTTATTCTTACAATCCTAGTTCTTATATAGCTAACACTGATCGTACTTACTCTATTCTTATCGCTACTTTAACCCGACCAACGGGATGCAACTCGCTGATAGGGTCGGGTCATATTTTGTGTACGTACTTGGGTCACACCGTAATATTGACACACATACAAGTGGTCATAAATTATCTATTTTATTACGGTGCGTTGTGTTTACATGATGCAACATGTACTTCCACAAAGATCTATGTGACACATATTTTAAATATGAATTTAAATGTATGCACGTTTAACGTAAGTTTAAACAACGTGTAAACATTAATTTTCGGCTGATCCTGACATGGTTTCAAATGCGTTCTTAAACTTTGTGCTAAAACTTTTTCTCTTCTCTTCCTTGAACGTAGCGATTTTTCCTTAGTCTGGAAATCCTTTATTAATCTTACCATTAAAAAGGGGTAAGTCTGATGTGTAATTATCGCAGCATTTCTATTCTTAAGTCCCAACATGGATATGTACAATTTTTTTCAGCTTCGACCAAACTTGTGGAGAACTTTCTTAAAAAGTGCCAAACTGATGTTGTGTATACCGACTTTATCAAAGCCTTTGATTGAGATAATCATGACTTACTGACTTACTCTTCTGCAAGCCTGCTTCGTGAGATCAAAGCTTATCTTCATTGTCGCTCCCAAGGGGTCGCTTTAATTCATCGTTTTCTAAACCAATCCGTGTGTAGACTGGAGTTCCACATAGTGACCATTTGGGCCCACTGTTTTCTAATTTTTTTTTAAACGATAAATTTAAATTTTTCTTATGTTCCAATGCTCTTTTGTATTGATATAAAGTTTTATTAAATTTTTGATTATCTTTTATTACGTCTGCTTCCCCAACATGACCTACATTTTTTGGTGTTCCCTTACTCTCAATATCTCGAAATGCAACGTCATGACTTTTTGTTTGCAGATTGATTATTCTTTTAAAAATATTTGGCTGGGGCGTTTGCATAAAGTTAATGGTTTGGAAATTGTTTTTGTACGTTATCTATGCTTCAATATGCACATTTCTGTAGTATCAATTAAGGTCAAAAGTGTCTTTAAGTTAATTGATCGTTGGTTTTAAAAATTTCCTGATCCTTATATAAACAAAGTTTTGCAGGTGACATCGATTCTCGAGTATGTACCGTTTGATTGGTCGCCTTTCTACCAAAAATTTTAGTTCAAAAAGAATTGGTTCTTATATTCGGTCTTTCCTCGTCTGAACAGTTAAAATAATTGTCTTCATTTGTCTTTTTTGACCTTTTAGACTAGAAATTATATTCATATTTGTTTACCGGCCTTTCAAGTTTTGGGTAAAATCAATACATCCGCAATCTTTGTCTATTTAACATCAACTTATCACCTTTTTTCTTTTGACTCTAACCTTCTATCTGTATAAGCTTTGGATTGTCGGTGTCAATCCAGAAACCTCTATTCGGCGCCGTGGACAAGATTTGCAAAATTCGTACGTGTATGAAAAGCCGTGGAGGCCATTTGCCATGTATGTTATTCCATACATAACCCTATCCTACGTACTTCATGATTAAAAAAAAAAACTTACAATAAAAAGACAAAAAATTGTGTGTTTTGAATTAATACTTATGAATATAGCATGAGCATGAGCTATGGCAACAATCCATACCCCACATGTACGCGAAGGTAGAGAGCAAGCGTCATAGGAATTATGACACAATCAACAAAAGTTGCGTGCAAGAGAATACATTCAATTGCGAGAATTTATAATGAGCAACACCGCCACATCCGAATTTGGTAACTCTATCTATCATTCTAGCACCATCGAACGCATGAAGTCCACGTCATCTGTAAGAATACATACAGAATACTATGACGCACGACCATGTTTACATGTAATCCAAAGTGAAAGGAGATTACATCTTTGTTATTGCCAGGTTAAAGTTCAATGCATCTTCGTGACATGGCACTACGTGTCTGTTTCATTAAAAAATTACATATATTCGGTACCACACGTTGCTGGATGTATTGTATTGAATGGCGAAAGCGAGGATTACCTCATGTACACACTTTTATTTGGTCTAATGGCAACACACGCCATGTAATGTGATTTCCGCAGAAATTCAAGAGCCTTTTACTGATCAACTACTGCGCTGTACATGATTCTGTAATCCTAATATTTTTTTGTCTTGCATGGCAGATGGAAAATGTACACAGGGTTTTGTTAAGATTTCACCAACGAGACGATCAGTAATGTCAACGGATATTCAATATGTCGTCAAAAAAATACTGATAATATCGAACAATCTTTTACGCTTTTTACGTTGTATCATATTTTCATCTGGTGAGGAAAACATTCAATGCTCATATGAGTTCTGTAATTTTGGGAATAGCTTCAACTCATTTGCAAGTATGTAAATGAAGGAAAGGAAGGCTGTGTTTTCAAATTTAAAATACCGATGTAAGTGCTCCGCGGTTAAATGACAATGATGAAATAATGATTTTCCAAATTGGCCGGTATATTAGATGCAATGAAGCTGTCTGGTGTATCTTTGGTTTCCCCATTATGTCGTCCATATTGAAAAGGGCGAACGTGTGTTCACAACGTGCCAGGAATTCAGCGTGCCAAAAGTTTACCAAAAACCGAATTTATTTGTTTGATGCCTTTTCACAAAATCTGCTCTACTCCGATGTACAACGCTATTACACATGGAATAAAATTTTATATGCCCCGCAAACATGACACACTAATTGATGCGTGTCCCGGCTTATTCAAATCAAACTCCTTTGGCTGAGAGTCAAGCCAAGGCAGATTGAGTGTTTCTGTCAACAACGTATCCAACGCTTAAGGATGTCTTTCTCTCAATCACTGGAGCAATATGCTTGCTGAAGCATCATTGGGCAGTACATCAAAATATATTCGTCTACTATTCACTATACTATTATTGACTACATGTTTCCGTAAACGAGCAGACGCGTGGGATACACAAAAAATTCAAAGACACAATATATTCCATCATGTGCGTACATAGTCTTACGGTCTTACGATTATGTTCAGCAATGCTATGCGGATTTATGCGTTGTCATTGATTCACTACTCACTCATTTCAATACAATTTCGCTCAATCAAAGTCAATCTGATTTCATGGACACTGAAATTAATTGCACGATGCAGTACAACTCTGCAGATTTAGCGATTGTTACTCGCAATGTCGTATTTCCGACTCATGAACAAAAAATCATTAACGACCACATTATGTTGGCAACTTCTGCGGGACAAGTGAAATACGATCAAATAAGGACTTCCCATTGGTCGTTACATCATCTGGCATTTCTGCAACTTTACTTTATGAAGACAGCACAGTTCCTTCAGCACTCGAGTTCCCAATGAACATTCCAAATAAACTAAACACAAAGTGCAATATAAAGAAAAACGATTGTTCATTGCCACATTGTTGTAAGAATCCAATATAATGTATGCGCTTGGTTCAAAAACATTTTCTTTATGCGTTGAACCGAACAACAATAAACTATACGCCGGCACTTTGTTACCCCTTTCAGGCGAATTCAGATTTACTCGTACATTCGACTTGGTTGCATAAAAATCGATCGATACTGTTTACGATGCCAACGAAACTGTAAATTATCCAACAGAGTTCCCGAAAAAATAAAATTTTACTGGAATATGTTTTATTGTACGTATGGATCATATGTAAGTAAAACAATCACTCAGCAGCAAATAGAGATTAATGTAAGCGCGCCAGAGCTTATAAGATAGAAGCTGAGCTTTGTCTTCAAATGTAAAATTTACTTAAGAAATAATGACTTAGTTGAATTTGGAACATAAAACGCGCAGGTCAAAGCAACTCACAGCAAACGCACTTTATCGCGCAGAAGCTATAAAATAAAAAAATAAACTATTGTATGCTGTTCGTCGGCCATCGCCACGAAAATAAGGAATCGAATTAATAAATTTATAATTGGCCCCAAGGAAGTTTTTCTAACCTACGTTACCTGGGAAAGTAGACAAAACAACTGGACTTTAACAGTGGCTATTCTTCAGTTACAACAAATATCATCGACATATAATTTTTGATAGTAATCTTAAAAAAATATAAACACAACATTTGTAAGTACAATGCCTATTGGTTAAATAATAAAATCCTATACTTACATAACGGCAGATCACTGAAAAGCAATAGTAGATAGTGCCGTTGCTTGCTCCTGCTCTTGCTCCTTGCAAGAGGAGGTATATGATAAGCAGGCAAAAGAGATAAGCGAGCGTATAGAAAGAGTTACAATCAGCACCCCAGATGTGGAAACTTACACAGACAAAAGGCCGATCTACCTGATAAAGCAGAAGTTATCGACGTTAAGACAGCACGACATGACACTGGCTGTAATGCAACCTATGTTCATTATTGAGCAACTCGAACTATGCTAATTTTATTCTTACATGTCCAAGTTCTTTTACTTCCGTGGGCAATTAAAATTTCGTGCGGAATCCCATTCGTAGAAATTTTTTTTTTCGAGGTTGGTAACACTGTCAGTGACATCTGTGCCAAATGTCAAATTATAATAATCATTAGTGTTCAGTATACGCTTGTCTTTCTGAAATACAAAAACTGCATTCGGCGATTTGTACCATGAGTGAAATCATTCAACAAAGAAGTTTCATCAAATTTTGTGTTCGGAATCAAATTTCTGGTGCCGAAACCTTTAGAATGTTCCAAAAGGTTTTCGGTGATAATTGTGTCGCGAGCAAGTGTTTTTGATTGGTACAAATTGTTCAAAGAGGGTCGAGAACGCGTTGACGACGAACACGAATCGACGACTAACAGTCAGAGACCTTTCTGACAATATTGGAATATCGGAAGGATCAGGATTTTAAAAGCCCCATTGTGGGGCTAAGAAAAGTGAAAGCACGGTTGGTTCCAAAATCACTCAATTTTCTTGAAAAACAGGGTCGCGTTGACATCTGTGAAACAATGCTTTCCGACTACCAGGATGCCATGCAACGTATTATGAGTCTTGGATCTATGCTTACGACCTGGAAACAGACGATCAATCGGCTGAATATCTTGCCAAAGGCGAGCCGAAACCGAAAAAACCACGTCGAAGCAAATCAAAAATCAAAGCCATGTTGACTGTTTTTTTCGATTACCGAGGTGTGGTGCACTCCGAATTTCTTCCGACCGGCCAAAAAGTAACAAGGAATACTTTTTAAGTGTTATGCGTCGTTTGCGCGAAGCTATTCGTAAGAAGAGGCCGGAATTATGGGCTGACAACTCTTGGTTCTTGCACTACGACAATGCACCGTCGCATACTGCATTTTTTGCCCACATGGTATACCTAACAGAAAGCGTACTTGCACTATTCTTATCACTACTTTAACCCGACCAACGGGATACGTGTACTTACTTGGCTCACACCGTAATATTGAAACGCATACAAGTGGTGATAAATTTTCTATTTTATTACGGTGCGTTTTGTTCAACTTAAAAATGTGACGTATATTTTGATTATAAATTTAAATGTTTGCATGTTTAAAGTGAGTTTAAATATTCTGCCAAGGGCCAGCAAAGTTTGTGACCAGTTGTTTGATCTTATATGTAGTACTTATGTGACTTGTCTTAAGTTATTTTCTATGCTTGAAAACTGACTGAATTCTACGATAAAGTCGAATAAAAAGTGATCCTTCTCACGAACATAACAATAATAAAAAGCGTTAGCAACTTAGCGATTTCACACAATAAATAGTACAGGTCGGATGCGTTACGTATATTTATAACAGGAAAAAATATGTCCTTGAGCGATATCCTATTTGTTAAAGGCCCCAAGGACTTACCAACAGCCTTTGCTCTAGCACAAGAAGTTGACTTGAATCACGAACGCTACCAATGTGCACTGAATTATTCTAGAAGCCTAGGAAACGGAGGTCAGATTACCGAGAAAAAACAAACTGATAGGGATAGGAATAGTAAAGCTTACCTAGTCACCAAAATATTTGGTTAAACCAGCAACATAACACATGGCCAGCTTAAATCGGCTATGAGCGTACAGCAAAAAAGCATATAGCGGCACTGGCAACCTAACAGGCCAAAACCAGCAAAGAGTTCATGAAGAAGATTTAGCTCATACAGACGGATACGATTAGGAACAGGAGGCAGAAGCGGCTATTGAGGATATTGAAGACGAACGTACAAATGATGATCATGTAAATTTTTTAAGCAAAAATTCTTATTCATAAAAAGAAAGATGACCATAAAACTTCTGATCGACACCGGGTCTTCAAAAAATTTACAATAAAATCGCCATTCTTCACTCTTCCAGACCTCTCAAGCTTTAACGCTATAATAGGACTTGACACACTGATACAGGCAAATGCAATATCAGATTTGAAAAATAAAACTTTAAATTTCAATATGCAGTCGAACCAATTAATTTGTAAAGTGTGATAGTGTAAATTTTTCCGATATTAAAGAAATGGTCTTACCAAAGCAAATAGCCGATAAATTCTGACCGGATTGGTCTTGCATCCAGAAGAGGCACTGCCATATAATACCATTATTTTTGTCACCATACGTACCCAGGATGACCAACCTATATACTCAAGACCTTACAAATATCCCATGGGTGTGGCCGGTTTTGTTAATAAGGACGCGAAAACTTTGTTAAAAGACGGCATTATCCGACCCTCGCGGTCACCCTATAAGAATCCACTTTGGGTAGTTGACAAAAAAGGCACAGATGAAGAGGGAAATATGAATAAAAAGATGGTTATAAATTTTCAAAACTTACACTCAAAGACAGTGGTCGCATAATACGCAATACCAAATATTGCATCCCTCCTTTCACATTTGGGAAGAGCCAGGTTATTTACCACTTTTGACCTTAATTCAGGATTTTATCAAATTTTAGTCGCCGAAAAATATAGGGAGAAGACAGATTTTTCAGTTCCAAATGGCAAATACGAGATTTGCAGATATCCCTTCGGTCTAAAGTATGCAAGTATCCAAGTACATTTTTAACGTACTTATATATGACGTACTTAGCGATCAAACAGGAAAGTCATGTTATGTTCACGCCGCTGACGTGATCATTTTATCAGAACGACGATGACCATTTGAATCATATTAGTTGGGTACTAGATATACTATTCGAAGCTAACATGAGAGTATCCGTAACTATAAAGAACCCACAAGTTTGTTCAATGTTAAATTATTTTTAAGGGCTAGCGAGTTTATAAAGAACTCTATGGCGAGACCATTGAAAGATATTCTATAAGGGAAAAACGGAAAAGTTTCAGCCAGTCGTTCCGAAAAGATACCAGTTATCTTAAATTATAAACAACGATCTCCATTCGAAAAACTAAAAATGTTCTTGTGTCCGAAAATATAATGGTGCTCTATCCTAATTACGAAAAGCCTTTCGATTTAACTACGGATACTTCGGCTCTTCGCCTATCGCAAGACGGTAAGCCTATTACAATGATATTTAGGGCTTTTCCAGATAGTGAGCTTACTTTCGCAACAAACGAATAGATTCTCGAACAATAGCCGCCATAAAACCTGCAATAATAGATTTAATGAATGAACTATTCACACTCAAAAACAATAAATTGGGGCAATGAACTATTTATGAACTCTCCATCAGTCAGGTCACTTTCATCAAACCAATTCAATGTCCAAGTGGAAAATGCACCGATACTTCAAGAAAAAGTCAAAGCAGACATTGGGGCAAGTGTCATAGTAAAGGGAAGGGTAGTTCAGAAAAAAATTTACGCTAGGATTATTTGTCTTCTTATAGTGATACATATTTATAGTGATACATATTGTTGCAGTGACTATCGCTAGGCTGACTTTTGCAATGCAGACTAAACAGCAGTGTCAGAAAAATGATGAATTGGAAAGTTTAATCAATTAAACAGTGGACAGGTCTACTCCGTACATTTTTTTACCTTTTTCACACCTCATATAAAAGGAGCTTTAACCCTTTAAAATACAACTATCGGTCCACTTCAAAACTTTCATCCACACACAAGAGATTTCCGAGTCAAATTTCAAGTTCAAAACACACGAATAAATTCAGTACTCATTACAATTAAAATTTCTAGGAGAAAACTTCATTCGAAGTCAACCCGAAATTAACTCCTAAAATTTCAAGCAACCTGAGGACAGGTTTCATCGTAATAAGAGAGAAGTTAAGATAATTACTCAGCAGCGAAGAGAAATTTATGCAAGCGCACCAGAGCTTTTAAGATAGCAGCTGAGCTATGTCTTAGAATGTAAGCTTCACTTAAGAAATAATATGTTTGTGAATTTGGAACATAAAGCGCGTAGGTCAACGACACGCAACTTGCAGCAAACTCATAAATTCGCGTAGAAGTTTAGAAATAAATAAACTATTGTGTTCTGTTCGTCGGCCATTGCCGAAAAAAATTAATCTAATTAATAAACTTATAACTTGTACAAATAAAAAAATAAAAAAAAAAAACTAAACATCGAACTTCGCCCCTTTGTATGTACAGCACAAAGCTCTTAAGATCTTATCAGGTATTTTTTCAGGATTGAAGATGTACCAGCAATAGAATAAGAAAAGCATAGCTGAAAAATACGGCAACTTAATCAGCACTAAGTATGTAACTTTTATCATACGAGAGATAGACATTTATGATATATTTTTGCTACCTACCAATGTTATTACATACTGCCCCCAGAGACAATTAGAGATTAACAAATTCTTGTTGGCCATAAGGAAACATTTATCATAAGTTAAATCAACATTAAATATTAGGATAGTTAAAACTACACAAACAAGTCAACCGATCAGATGACACGCTCTTTAAACGTTTTGCGCGGAAGCCAGCTTGAGAAGCCCGCTGGACAATTTGATGATCATCACTCATATAATCAATATAATGTCAATGTCGTGCTCGCTTGGATCGCCTTCTTGATCTTAAGCAAGCTTTTCGTAACTGGCTGATCTACTTGTTCCCCCAGAAGCAGTGTGCTCCTCGCCTGCTTTGTTTTCGATTTACTTCGGGAATTTTTTAAAGTGCATTCTTAAGCATGGATAGTTTCCATTGCCTAGCGCCTAAGTTTTCTCTCTACAGAATAGGGAGTGTGGATCCTTTTGGCCTTTCGATTTTTTCCGCACCGCCGACATAATAGTGACCGATCTACCTGTCTCTTGCAGTGTCTCTAGATGGGCAAGTTTAAGGCATGTAAAGAACATAGTCATGGAAATTCATTCCCGTAGTCTGGAGCTAACACACCACGTCTCAGCCACCGTTTTAAGCAGTGGTGGTATTTAAGAAGCGTGGTTAGTCTCTACAGCTGGCTTCATGATTCACACCCTATTATCAAGTCTCTGCTTGAATTCTGCATATTAAATTTGGTGTATGCTTTTAGTTTTTATCGACTCTGAGATCCGCGGGATCATACACGCAGACGGTCGTGGCTAGATCGAGTTGTCTATTACTGCCTATGTGCTTCAATAACATTGTGCTTAAAAATAGAATTTGATCAATTTGTGGGAGTGAGTTACTCTATTTAAAATAATATGGCATTTTGAAATATTTCCCAGATTAAGCATTTGTATCCATTTCAACTTACTGGCTTTTTATTTGTTATGTGTTTTAGGTAAAAGCAATGGACAAGGACATTAACGCAAATGGAGCTATTAAATATACCGTTGTGCCGAATGCAATGAAAACTATTTTACAAGATACAATTTATTTAAACGAAAGTAATGGCAATATCGTTCTCACGAGGGTTCCTAAAAAATTTGAAAAAGGGGTTTTTCAGTTTTTTGTAAGAGCTTACGATTGTGGACACCCATCATACCACAACGACATTCCGGTATCTTTTGAGATAGTCGACTCTGAAGTAATAGCACCAACGTTTGAAAAAAATCACATCAATCTTAAAATAATAGAATCTACACCGCCAGGCACTGTGTTATCCAAATTTCATGGAACAGGAAATTTTTCGTTAAAATTTTTTACTACCGACGCCACAACAATTTTTGCAGTTTCAGAAAATGGAGAATTAATACTTATGCAAACTTTGGATCGGGAACAAAATGAATCACATTATTTAGTTATCGTAGCTGAAACAACAACTATACCAACACTTTTTGCATACGCTGATGTACACGTACATGTTACAGATGAGAACGATAATTACCCTAAATTTGATAATTCAATTTACAGCTGCGATGTAGCCGAAAATACTGATAAAGTAGTATCCATAATGAAAATAACGGCACGTGATGCTGACACTGGATCGAACGGTGATGTGCGATACTACTTTGATGATGAATCTTATAACATAGGAAATATTTTTGACATTGATATATATACCGGCTGGATAACGCTTTTGTCGACCTTAGATAGAGAAGTACAGTCCGAGTTTAACTTAAAAGTAATTGCCACCGATAATGGCCATCCCAAGCATGTGTCAAAAGTGCCAGTATCCATTAAAATTGTTGACTACAATGACAACGGTCCCCAGTTTAAACTTCCTATTAATCCTATTTATATATTTGAAAGTGCCCTTCCAGGTACTGTCTTAATACATTTTTTGCTAATAGATCCGGACTTAGAAAAGCAATCTGTAGACTATTATATAATATCTGGAGACATTCAATCGCAATTTCAAATTGGTAAAACTGGAGAGCTATTTTTATCAAAGCCTTTGGACCGAGAGAAAATATCATTTTACAACTTAAGTGTAATAGCAACGGATGGAAAATTCACTACCAAAACTAATGTTCAAGTGTATATAAAAGATGTGAATGATAATATGCCATACTGCTTAAAACCTCGTTACCACATAACAATAAACGAATCAATTCCAATTGGGACAACAGTAGTTGAAATAAAGACAATGGATCTTGATTCAAGTAATGACTTTAAATTACGATATTACATTTCTGGTAATGGTTCAGAAGATTTTAATATTTGTAAAGAAACAGGAATATTAAGAGTGGCAAAGTTTATTGACCGAGAAAAAATTCCTAAGTATAAGTTATTTGCTCACATTCAGGATGGCAAAGAATTTATACGAGAATGTATTTCTGAAATATTAATTACTGTCAATGACTTAAATGACAATATACCCATATTTACTATGCTAAATTATGTAGTAAGCATAAAAGAGGATGCACAAATACAAACTCTCGTTACAAAAGTTCATGCTACCGATAACGACTTCGGAATTAACAGAAAAATCAAATACTCATTATCAGGTCGCAATAGTGATTATTTTGAAATTTCAAATTCGACTGGAATTATTAAATTAAATAAAAATCTTGATCGTGAAAGCATCTCGTTGTATAATTTGACAGTGAAAGCTGAAGACTTTGGTAAGCCAGCATTATCTTCATTAGCGAATATTGTTATAAATATTTTGGATATAAATGACAATCCTCCAGAATTTAGTTTGCGACAGTACCAAAGTCACGTACAAGAGAATGTCACTGAAGGATTTAGAGTTTGTGAGGTTCTGGCAACATCAAAAGATATTGGCGTAAATGCCGAAATATTATACTATATAGTAAGTGGCAATGAACAGCACAAAATTAGTATTAACTCGAGTACAGGCATGTTATGGATAAACGGAACACTAGACTATGAAAAAACAAAGTTTTATTTTCTCACAGTACAAGCTATTGATGGGGGAACACCCCCCCTAAGCAATATTGCTTTCGTAAATATATCTATAGTGGATGTTAATGACAATACGCCAGAATTCACGCAAAATATCTATCGAGTAAGTGTAAAAGAGGACGTTTTAGTAGATTCTCCAATTTTAGATGTGAAAGCCACAGATGAGGACTCAAAATTAAATGGAATGATTAAATACGATATTGTTAAAGGGGATAGCCTATGCCAATTTCGAATAAACAAAAACAATGGAAGCATAAGCGTAGTTAGACGACTTGATCGAGAAACTGTTTCAAGCTATTCATTAGAAATTGAAGCCTGTGATCATGGAAGTCCAGAGCGATGTAATAGTATACAAGTCAGTATTTTTGTTTTAGACACAAATGATAATGCGCCAGTTTTCTCACAGACAAATTACAGCATAGTTTTACAAGAAAATAGATCATTGGGATACGTATTTATTAAATTTGATGTATCTGACGCAGACGACTTACCTAATTCTATACCTTATACTTTTGACATTCGCTCTGGAAATGAAGGAGGAATTTTTCGTCTGGAACAAGATGGGTCTCTCAGCACGGCAACTCGATTCAACCACAAAATACGCGATGAATTTTTATTACAAATACGCGTTTTCGATAATGGGACGCCACCTCTATACTCGGATACTTGGGTGTCAATACAAATTATTGAGGAAAGCCAATATCCCCCAATTTTAACACCATTAGAAATTACTGTAAATTCATTTGAAGATGAGTTTTCTTCTGCTTTCCTCGGTAGAGTATATGGTTCTGACCAAGATCAATATGATGAGTTAATTTTTTCTATAAGTGCTACCATTAATGAAACATATCAAACTTCAAAACTATTTACAATAACTAATAGAACAGGGGAAATATATTCTATATCTAACCTTGATATTGGTCTATATAAACTAAATGTGTCAGTGCATGATGGAAAATTTACCGTATTCACCACTGTGAAAATCAATGTAGAACTCATAACAAAAGATATGGTCAAGGAAGCTGTTGTTATCAGATTTAGTAAAATTGGAGCATCTGAGTTTTTATTGAGTCAAAGAAAGGGCTTTATTCGGTCAATACGAAATGTGATGAGATGTCGACAAAAAGATGTGATTTTGATTTCATTGCAAGAACAAATTCAAAAACCCTTACCGAAGCAAAACGAGTATTTTTCTCATATAAGCTTAAATGTTGTATTTGCAGTTCGCAAGCAACAAATTATGCCAACCTCTGATGCTTTTTTAGCAGTGAAGAAATTCGTTTATCCATAATCAATAAAGAAATTGAAATCGAAAACGACACCAACCTTATCATTGAGGAAGTATTTCCAAGTTTTTGCCAAAACGAAGATAATATTTGTATGTACGGTATCTGCAAACAATCAATAAGACTCCAAAAAAATAATATAACAACTATTTTCACGGATGTAAAAAGTTTTGCTGCACCATCTTATAGTTTAACTAAAACATGTATTTGTAGACCAGGATTTGATGGACACAACTGTAGTGAATCAGTAAATGCCTGTTTTTCAGAACCGTGCCCCACTGAAATGAATTGCTTACCATCTGAATCTGCAAATCGATATCAATGTGTTTGCCCAAGAGGATATTCGGGATCATTTTGCGAGTTTAAATCCTCAAAGTGTAACAATGAAAGTTGCGATACCATTTCTGCAACATCGGTTTCATTTGGTGGAAAAAGCTATGCGCATTATAAAATTAACAAAGCTAAGGCCAAAAACATCTTAGAACATCAGTTCTTTTACTCATTACATATTAGGACAGTGCAACAAAGTGGTACGCTCTTATATGCCTGTGGAAAAGTAGATTACAATGTGTTGGAAATTGTAAATGGAGCTGTGAAATACAAGTTCGATTTAGGATCAGGAGAAGGTGTAGTAATCGTGTCAAGCCTTTATATTTCGGACGGCGTGTGGCATTCTATCACTTTAGAACGCACTCTTAATAGTGCCAGACTTACTGTGGATAATAAACATGTATCTCAAGGTAGTGCTCCTGGAGTCAATAGCATATTAAATATTCAATCTAATGATATTTACGTTGGAGCGGAGGTTCGAGCACATCCATCAATTATCGGCTATGAAGATATTCAACGTGGTTTTATTGGATGTATGGCTAATATAAAACTTGCTATGGAACCCCTACCATTGTACATTTCAGGAGGAAGCACAATCGCTGCTTTAAAAAGATTTACAAATGTAGAGTTTAAATGTGATCCAGCTAATGTTCTGGTGAGCTTAGGTGTTTGCGGTACTCAACCTTGTAGAAACAGTGGTGTTTGCACAGAGCTTGGAAACGATAGTTTTAAATGTACTTGTCATGTGCCATTTACTGGTGAATTGTGTGAAATTGACTTAGATCCTTGTTCATCAGCGCCTTGTTTATTTGGTGGTCGCTGTGATAACGAAGAGCCAAATAATTATACATGTACATGTCCGATACATTTGTCTGGAAAAGATGTGAATATGGAAAATTCTGTATTCCAAACCCTTGCCAAAATGGAGGAATATGTGAAGAAGGTGACGGAAGAGCACATTGTATGTGCAGAGGATTTACTGGACAAAATTGCGAAGTTGACGTCAATGAATGCGAAAATCAACCATGCGGAACCGGAGCAACTTGTATAAATGAAGCTGGTAGTTTTCGATGCATTTGTCCTTCATTTCTTTCTGGTGCGAGCTGTGGAGATCCTTTATACTCAAATTCTATTTCAACGAAATTGAAGAACTTTTCAATAGAACATATAAGTGGTATAATATCTGGAATAACTATTGTACTAATTATTACCACAGTATTACTTTGCTGTTATGCCTTTAAAAAAACCCCATCTGCAAGCGCTAAAAGTCGAATCGAAAAAAACAAAGCTAAACTCTCAATTAAGCAAGCAAATGTAAACTATCTGCTTGATAGAGATAATCTTTGCAAGTCGAACATAAAGATAAGCAATTTGGAAATAGTTCAAAGACCAATAAGCTATTCGCCTCCAATAAATGATGGTCTATTTATTAGTAACACAACGTTTGTTAATAATTTGGATATTCTACGAAGTTACGGTTCCGCTGGTGATGAGCTTGAAAATATACCATTTGAATATCAAAAAGTTAACCGTACTAATAAACAAAAAAATATTAATGCAAGTAATTTAATTGATGGAGAAAACGGACAAAAACAAGAGTGGTGCGAACAAATGCATTTTAAAACATTCAGTGAAAATAAACTTAATAACGGTAAGTATACTGTAAAAACAGTTTCAAAAATAACTAATCAACTGTCAAAATAATTAACGTCTTCGTATTTCAGAACGAATCACTGAATATGGCTTTTCAATTAACCGTCTTTCAAGTGGGAAACTCATTCAAGTTGCAATGCCGAACGTGGGTCACTCTACATCATGTGCAAGTTTTGTTGACTCTGCCTTTAATAATGGTCAATATCATTGGGACTGTTCCGATTGGGTTCGCAAGAGTCAAAATCCATTACCAGATATAACAGAAGTTCCTGGTGCAGAAGTGGCAGACTCTTCAAGTTTTCATAGTAGTGATAGTAATGAGTCTAAATCAAAGCGGAAATATTTAGTTCATGGTAAGTCTAAAAATCTGTTACTATTCATTGATTGTATAATATTCTTGTTGTTTGGTCAAATATCAATACCAAAAATTTTAATTATGAAGAAGGATTGTTGAATAATAAAATAAAATTAGTGTTTACATTTGAAGAATGGTGCATTTAATTGTTGCTAAATTAAATCTAATTTTTTAAAATACAAATAAAAATTCGACCGCTTTTTGTTTTGAATAGGAAATGAATAACAAGAAAGAATGCTGTAGTTAAGAGTACCCGACTATACATACATACACACAGGCTTACACACACATTTGAAGCTGAAAAGTGTGGGACATTCACCCAGTAACCCTACTCCCCGTTCCCTCCCGAGGTACTTAACCGCTAGATATAACTTCACGAGGTATGAAAGCCTCATCTAGAAACGCTTCTAGAGTCTAAATTTAGATTGAGCTGTCTTTCAGCGCGACGCAAGGATTGTATAAGGATTCAGTACCTTACTGCACATATGTTGCTAACCAATTGTTTTGCGAGCTAAGTAGGATGTCTAATAAGTCAGTGACTGAAAAAGGTCTCCCAATGCTTAGGGTTAGCTCTTCCCATTCAGCAGTAAGTCGAGGACAGCCAAAACTACCTGTTCTGCGTCTTCAATAGATTGAAGACATTACGTACTATCGAATAGGAGGACCCTGTCCGTGAAGTAACTGCAAAATCATACTTGTGAGGTATTCTGGTATGCCCAGCTGTATAAGTGCGCTAACTATTGATCGCCAGTTCGCAGAGTTGAATGCGTTCTTGACAATCAAGCGTCGTGACGAGGCATTAGTGGTTCGTGCAACCTTTCCAACGCGACCCTTCTATGGCCTCTTTAGCGACGCCAACGTTTCTTTTTTCGGAAATCATATTGCCAGTTGGAGATTCTTAGCCGTTTTTCTAGTTCGTCCGTCAGGCTTTTGCAGATAATCCGCTCGAACAGTTTGCCGGTCACATCAAGCAGACAGAGTGTTCTGTATGCTGATGGGTCTTCAAGGGACTTACTGCTCTTGGGTAATAGGACTAGCTTTTCTAGCATCCATCTATGCGGAAATACTCGTCTCTCTATGCAGACATTAGCGAGTATTACCGGCTGCAAGGTGGCAAAAGTTACTCGTGACGGAACTCCGTCTAGACCTGGCGCCTTACCAATTTTGATTCGCGTTGCTTCCTCAGTGATCTCCCTCGTGTCCGTGTACTTTGCATCCGCTCCGGTTGTAATACGTAGAAACGAGACAGGTGGCATACTCCGAATTCAATTGCAACAGCGGTCTTGCTTCCCGTTAACGGCTGATGCTACATTCTTCAAGTTGTTGTTTGAGTTCTGTCCACTTCAGTATGTCATACAACATTATTGCTTATCGGCCACCCGTGGTGGTACCATCTGCGTGTTCGGAGGAATGGTAGCTCGCTCGTATGCACTCCAGTCGGGCCGTAGCTATGTCTGCATTCCACCAGTAGACCGGTTTTCGCCTGTTGCTACCTGTGTTCCTCCTGGGCATCGATGCGTCACATGTGTTACTGAGTGCTAGAGCAACGTTGTTGGCGAAAGAATCAGGATCCGTGCTGGTCGCTACTTGGGTGTTGGTGATGAACACCTTGAGGGTTTCCTCATCAAGTCTTTTCTGGGACCATCGTGCGCGATTGAGCTGTTGGATATGTTGCGGTGGCAACCCCACCGTGCACATTATAGCCATTATATGTCGATGGTCGAGCATCGTCCAGCTTTGCAGTAAGTGTGCTCGGTGTTGCCGTTGCGTAACTTTCAGCGTTGCCAGACTTTCTGCGACCCTTGGTATCTTCTACAATGTAGCTGACTTTTGCAGCGAAGTTTTCCGTTGACACACTAGGAGCGAAGTAGCAATTGTTAACGTATGTCCCGTTTCACTTTGCCCTGACGTATCCAATGGCATATGCGATGTCGGTGAGATGCAGCGCAGGAATTACCAGTTGGTGATGCTAGTTATATATATATATATCGTCCTTCGAATTTGTTGCTTATACAAGTATATATATATCGACCTTCAGTTTTTGTATTGGAGAGCTTTAATAAATACAACCGTTTTGTTCTGAGTGTGAAAACTGACTGATTTTTATTTCTGGAGCTTGCCGGCTGGCCAGCTCTCGGGTACAAGTAAGTATTTTGTCAACGCCGGCTCCTTTGTGCGGATGCCGTGTATCGGGTTACAATTCTGTTTATGTTGCTGCTGTAGCATTTGGTTCTGAGTGGAGCCCAATTAAGTAATGCTGCACTAGCATTTTCAAGTGGTAGCGATGTGGCGGACAATGTCTGGGTTAAACGACTTGTGACGGATTTTCTCTGGTACGGATAGCCTATGGAGGCGTGGCCATCACCTCCGCAATTAAATTTTTTTTTTTTGGATATATCCACCTTGCTTCTGCATTTAGCTGCTTTGTGGCTAATCTCGAGGCACTTGTAGCAGTCGAAGATTCCCGCGTTCCTCCGGACGGAAAGACAAATTAATAGACGGACGTGGCTACATCGACTTGGCAATTGATACTGATCAAGAATATATATACCTAATCGGGTCAAGGATGTCTCGTCAAAAATTAGTTTTTTATTAAAGCAATTAAAATTTGTCATACTTTATTGACAACTTAGAATCTGTGCCTTTGTTTATATACACGTATACTTTAATAAGTGTTATTACTGTCAAACTCTCCTGAAGAACAAAAACGTCCTCAGTCGTCTCTAGTGTGAATTTATGCTGCCATGTCAAACTTGGTATTTTCGCTAAACTATCGCGTCTATGCAGAATGAAATTCAACAAGCATTGATACCACCATCTCTGTGAAGGTAAAAAATTACCAATCTAAAAACCTGAATACCAAGCGAGGTCTCAGGCAAGATAACTCGTTCTCCTATTTCCTCTTTAATCTTCCCATTGAGAGTATTATAGGAAATGCTAATTCAGAAGGGCGGCCAAATTTATCATTCATTTATTTTATTTATTAACACATTCTCGAGTCGACCAATAGCAGTCGACTACATAAAAAATTGTTTACAAATAATTCAACACTTGTTGCATGAACTGGAGAAATCGCAGAAACACCAAATCACAAAAATAAATGTTAGTAATTAAATTAAATAAAAAATTGAAATAACAGCTAAAAAGCAGGGGGTAGAATGAAAGACGCAAGTAGGATGTAAAGTGTGTGGAGAATGTTGTTTTCTTATTTTCATGAGTATAAATATAAAGAGGTTAATAGTTACATATTACATAGTATAAATTATTATTATAATAATTATGTAGAGCGTAATATTATTTTTACATAATAATTAAACAATGTTATTGATCTATATTATCTAAATCTTAGTTATATCCAATGGTGAGTATTGTGGTATTAAGTCTATTTCTGGTTTTCCATTTATTCCATATAATTATATAATTTTTGACAACTTTGTATAATGGTTGTTTCACCTAGATTTCATGTTAGAATTACATTGGGTTATTTTGTAGGTTTAGGTATAAAATTATAAATTAGATTTTTACGTTTAATGATATTAGTGATACATTCGTTATTGATTACTTTTTTGTTTTGATTCTAAGTTTTATTTTAATTTTCAAAGTAAGTATATGTAGCTAGGGTGTTACTTTAATCGTTTCAATTAGTTTATGGTTGGTAGGTATGTGTGATATAATTAGTATAATTATGGATGCTTTGATTATTAGAATGTTTTGACTGTTAACGTTTCTTAACATGTCATAATTTAGTAGCTTTGGGTTAAACAGTCTAAGTCGGGAAAGCTGCATACCCTTTTCTAAATCTTCAATGTACTCAATGAACTGCATGAGCTCGTACATGAGTGTATCAATGCTATTGCGGTTGTTTTCAAAAATTTTAATTTTTCCATTCCGTTATTTACCACTTGTATAACGTTATTTAATCCATAGAGTTGAACTGAATTTTGTGCGACTGCCTTCAGATTTTTCTAGACTTCCACTCGATCATCTTCGTCCAGTAAGCCAAAAAGAAATTTGTAAGCTGACCCTATTATGTTAAAAGGTCCTCGCTTCCGTCTATTTTCTTTGTGTATAGTTATGCCATTCAATTCCTTGAGTAATTTGTTGTAAATAAATTTGATTCGAAGTGTACCATTGTTATTGGATATCCTAATGCCAAAAAAAGTCTGTTATTGAGTAAATTTCTGCAAAATTAATTTTTAGGCAATGATGTTCAAATGCTGATGGCATCTGAATTAGTTTACTTGAAAATAGAAGGTAGTCACGATCGGTGTCAATGTTTTTTATTTAAATTTGTTGAATGTAACATGTGGCGATTAACAAGAGTTATATTATAATTGTAAGCCAGAGACCTGCGGAATTGAGATTGGATTAATTTTCTTGCGTTTCTGATTTATAAAAGTTTGTGATTCTATTTCTGTTAGCTATTTTGTAGTGGTCGCGGGCTGTTTGTTCTACATGTTTGTTTAGTTTAACTGGGTTTTCTAATTTTCCTTTTTGTAAGGGACCCTTTCTATACTCTGTGTCGACCTCATACTCCTTTCGGTCAGAATTATTATCTTCAATTTCGTGTTCTTTATTTAGTTGAGTGTTAATGCAGGTTGCCCAGCGGGAGTTTGTCCAGTAGTGTCATGTTTATTTTTTTGTGTTTGTATATGTAAAGTATTGTTTTTATTTTTCTTAATTTCGCTTCTTCATTGTCTGATGTTTTTATAAGAGTATACGAATTTTTTTATTTAGTGGTTTGTGTAGTCTTTCTATGTCAGCTATGCCTGTTTTTGTTGTACTTAGATGTAATTCAACTCCCTCGCTCTCGAGCCATCTCTTAAAAGCTAAACTGGAAAATGCACCACCTTTGTCTGAGTTTGTCAGAGTTGATCTGCATCGCTAGAGATGTACACGAAGATATTTTTATGAATAAAGTAATCGAGCAAGAGTCTTTTTGCACTTTTAAGAGTCATTTTGTCGTAATGGATTGTCGTTATTGGGTTGCCAAAAATAGTAGAATGTTGTAGAAATGCTTTAGTTGCCCAAACAATGGCGTGTAATTCCTTTTCAATGGCACTGATATTTAATTCGTGATCGGTTAGTGTTCTACTGATGAAAGATATTGGCTGACCACTTTGAGAGAGAACAGCTCCAAGAGCTACATTACTAGCATCTGTCGTCAATACAAACCTTTTCTCGATGTCAGGAAGTTTAGGAATTGATTCACTAGTAATTAAAGTAGGCCTATTATATGGTGAATTACTATCTCTAATTATTCCTTGTTCAATTATCTCCTCAACTTGTTTTGCAATTTATATTTTATGCGCTTGAGTTACCAGTTGCAGAGGAGTTTATTTGGTAAGCTATGTGGCTATAATATTTAAAATACAAGTATTATTTTAATGTTCTGTATATGAATATGTGTATTCCTTTTATTTTTGGATTATTAAAGAGTGAACTTCACTCTTCTGTATATGGATTAACACTCAAAAACTAAGATAAGATTCGTATTTTATGTAGACCTTCTTGGGTCGAGTCATTCGTAACGTTCCGTCCTCTCAGCATATAGCGTATTGAGTGGCCACAGCGGCTACGCTTCTTGTTGGCCGCTGATGCTGCATTTCTTCAAGTGGCCGATTGAATTCTGGCCACTTGAGTATGTCGTAAACATACTTTGCATTTAGGGTGGTCCCTATATACTTAGGCTGTAATATTTGGGCTTACGATTGTGGGTCGGAACCACGAATATAGATTTTCTCTTGAAGATGGCAATAGCAACTGCGACTAAGGCTAGGACCAATAACCAAATATAAGTGGATAGAAATTTGTTGTTATTTGCGTCCGTTATCCAGATAAGCTCCATGTTGCTCCGGTTTAGATGAAAATGTAGAGCTTGCAAACTTATATGGGGAGTGTGTTGTTTGATCGTAATGAATGATATTGGTGATAAACTTATTATGATTTCGTCTTTTATTTATTTATTTATTTAAGTCAACTAAAAACAGCTGACTACGATTTAAATTTAAAACAATAAACAAATTTAAATTATAAAGTTAAGATGGAATTCAAATTAAAAATAAATATAAAAAAATTAAAAATTTCAAATTTAAATCTAAATCTGGGAAATAAAAATATAAGAAAAATTGATTTAATTTAAATCGATCCAACATTTGTTGCAAAGATTGGGGAAACCCAGAAAAACCCAAACAGCTCAATAAGTCTTAGTATAATATAGGAGTATTAGAATATTGACAATATACTATTACTTAATATTAGGAGCAATAGTATATAGAAGCATAGTATATCGAAGTACGAGGGGTATTCAAAAAGTAAGTTTCCCTGTGTTGGGGAAAAAATGAAAAACAGGTTTTAGGCTGTAAAAATAAATTTATATTATTCTTTACCTCTTAAAATATTTTTCTACATAGTCGCCTTGGACATCAATACATTTTTTTTTATCTGTTTGAAAGCTTAAGTAAACCTTCCTTTAAAAATTGCGTGCCTTGTTTTTTGAGCCACGATTTGACGACTTGTTTGATTTCGTCATTTGAAACGAAGTGCTGGTCACCCAAGCTTTCTTTTAACTTTGGGAAAAGGAAAGAGTCACTTGGTGCGAGGTCTGGAGAGTATTTTTCGAACACTTCAAAAAACTTTTGGACGGCGTGAAGTCGTTATTTGTGATTATCGGAAAGCAGGCGTGGGACCCATCTTGCGCAAACTTTACTGTAACCAAGCTTTTTCGACACTATTGTATGAACTGAAGTTCAGTGAATTTGTCATTAAGGAGGCATCATTTCCAAAATATTGTCAATAGTCAATCGTCTTTCCTCCCTAATAATTTTTTCAACCGCTGCAATCGCATCGTACTAATGACGCTTTTTGGGCGTCCAGCACGCTGCTCATCGTGCACTTCTGCGCGTCCATTGAAAAAATCTGTGCGCCATCTTCGCACCATTTGGCCACTCATACAATCTTCACCATAAATAGACACCAAGGTATTCTCTTTGAGAACTCGTTCAGTACAGACGTATTTTATTAACGCTGCTATTTAATTTCGTTTTTTTTTACATTTTCTGTGTTTCTTAATTAATTTTGTTAATAAATTTTCAATTATTACTATTAAGCTTGTTAGCTTGAAGTGTAATGTTCTAGCTGTTGTGCCGTGATATTATTTTTTGTTTTAAATCTTATTTGCGGTGTTTGTTGTTTGCGTAAATAAACAATTTTGGCGCTTGCTTTTGTAATCCTCAGTGCATGCGTTTGTTTTTGTTTGTGCTCTATGTTTCACTGCGCTCTCACAGACTATTTTATTGCATTCTTGCTCATTTGTTTGCGCACGAAGCGTTGATATTTACAACAATTTTACTTTCGCGGTTTTTTTGCTGTACTCTGTTGTTTTTGCTTGTCTCTCACAATTTGTAATTTTGCTCTCTTGTCAAAGCGCACATCAGTGCCGAATTTATTTCGCCTTCACAGGACTTTTGTGCGCGTGTTTGTTTTGTTTTGCTTGTGGCTTTCGCTCAACCGATCTCCAATATGTCGCGTGTGTTGTTGAGTTTTTTCGCTCTCTTGTTTTAGTTTAAGTGTTCAATACTTCTGCAATTCCATTTTTCGGCTTTATTGCTGTGTTGTTTGTTAGTGCTTTGCTCTTTCAAGCTTTTTCCTTTTTTCGCTACTTTTGAGTGCAACTTGAGTGTATTTCACTTGCTCTATATATTTTTGAGTGCACCTCGACAAGTTTTAATCGCTATGTCGTGCTGCAAGATAGGCTGCAAGCTCGTTAATGAGTCGCCCCAACAGCAATTTGTCTATTGTTGGCTTTGCGAGAATATTATGCACCTTAAGTGTGCTGGTATTAATACTCGCGATTTTGAAAAGTTTTTAAAACTTAATACGAGTTCAAAAAAAGATTGCGGTGGCTCGAGATGGTCATGTCCATCTTGCTTCACCATGCAATTTAACTTTTCAAAAATGTATGATAACGTACGAAATAAATTTTTAAAATTGAATAGCGTGGCTAAGCATCTCTTGAGTGATTTTGACTCAAGCGCTGAGTTGCTTTGCCAATATAAATTTGAGTCCCCACCAAATCCTCAACCTTTGTTTTTAAATGTGCCCTGTTCAGTTAATTCTGTCCTATCGTCTTTATCGTCACGTCATCTGGATGTTTCGCCCATACTTTCATTATCGCCATCTCCAGGCAATATGTGTTCTATTATTTCTCCTGCGCCGTCGCCTGATGCGGCCTCGCCTATGTTAGATCCCGTCCGTAACTTAGTGTCGTCCCCAAAGTGAGTTTCTAGTAAAAAACGTAGACCCCTGCGTAATTCCGCTACAGCCGATAGTGGCGATAATGTTGCACTGGCAACTACACCAGCCCCTATGCTGTCGGTTGTAGCCCCTCGAAAGCAAATTTTTGTGTCTAGATAGTCCTCAGACACAACTTGTGGTTCCATTAAGGCGTATATTGCTAGCAAGTCTTCTGCTAGTGTATCCTGTACTAAATTTAATTTTGCTACGCCTCGTGAAATTGCGTTTTTCAACAAAAGTGTTCCATTTGATGCCTTTCCAATTACACCACATATGGTTGTTCATGAGTTCACACAAAAAAACGAACTCACGCCTTACCCATCACTCTTCCACCAGATAGTTCCTCTTTACAAGCCTCATCTAGTGTTTCAAAAAACTAGTTTCGTGCCCCGTAGCCTGTCGCATTCAGTATCAGAATATTAGAGGACTGTTAACGAAGCTTAATAGCCTCTACTTGAGTAATTTTGCCCTTCAATCGGACATCATTGCTTTATCAGAGACTTGACTGACTGCTGCCATATCTGATTTTGAAATTTTGTCAAATTGTTATCCTATCTACAGACATGATCGCTTCAATCGCCGAGGTGGCGGCGTGTTAATTGCCATTAAATCCTTATTCCAGTCTGATCGAATTGTACTTTCTGTACCTACCGGTGTTGAAATTGTTGTTCTGTATCACTTGCTCCTGTATACCTCCATCCTCCGATTTACAAGTTAACGTGCAACATATTGCTTGTATAAAGGAAGTACCTTTACGGGTGAAAGATACTGATCTTTTTGTTGTTTTAGGCGATTTTAATTTACCTAATATTTCTTGGTCATTTCTTAATAGTTCATGCTACCTCTCTCCTTCTAATCATCATGCTTTTTTGGATGGCATGCTCGATTTATCATTAGTCCAGATAAATTCAGTCAAAAATCATTTGGATAGAACTCTCGACCTTGTCTTTATTAACGACTTCGCTAAATCAGCCTTCTTTATATCTTCACCTCTTACAGCCCCTGAGGACAAACATCATCCGGCTATTGAAATTTTTATTTCACTTCCTGTGTCGCATAATTTGTCATTGGCACGTCAACAACTACCACGCCGGTGCTTTCGCAAGGGAAATTATTGCTTGCTGAATGAATGCATACTAGCAACTGACTGGTCATTCCTAAATAATGCGACTGACATTGATGTTGCTCTCAGTTCTTTTTATGATAGCTTAAATATACTCTTAGATGAGTGTATTCCTATCTATACCCCGTCATATTGCACAACAAAGACCCCTTGGTTTTCGCGTAGATTGTGCTATTTTAAAAACATAAGGTCCAAACTTTTTAAAAAATGTAAGAAATCTGGATCTAGTGTTGACTGGTACAAATATTCTGTAGCCAAGTCTAACTTTGTCCTTCTTAATACTTTATGTTACGAGAACTATTTATCTCGTTGTAAAAGACAGTTTACGAGTGACCCCAAGCAATTTTTTAATTTTGGTAATTCGAAGCGTAAATCTTCAAATTTACCTTCCTCTTTTTTTCTTGGGGAAGATGAAGCCTGCAACGACGCTTCTGCTGTTGAGTTATTTGCGAATTTTTTCCAATCCACTTACTCCCCTTTTCCACTATTAACTCAACTTACCCTTATAATATCTTACCTATTAACCATATAGCCATCCCTAATATTTCCTATTGTTCCCTAGTGTCCGCCATTAACTCACTAAAATATTCCTTTTCACCTGGTCCTGATAATATTCCCAGTTGTGTCCTTAAAAATTGCTATAGTTCTTTAGCTGAACCGTTGCAAATACTTTTTAATCTATCCCTTGAATCTGGAAAATTTCCATATCGCTGGAAGAATTCATATATCTTCCACAAAAAAGGTAGTAATTCTGATATTTTAAATTATAGAGGTATTGCAAAATTGTCTGCTATACCTAAATTGTTTGAAAAACTTATAGTTTCTGTTTTACAGCATTTCTGTAAATCAATCATCTCTCCTGCCCAACATGGTTTTGTACATGGTCGTTCCACCACGACCAATTTGCTGGAATTTACCACCTTGGTAAATGAAGCATTTTTATTGAAAAGGCAAACTGATGTCATATATACGGACTTCAGTAAAGCCTTTGATTCTGTAAACCATGAGATTTTACTCTTCAAACTTTATGGTATAGGTTTCCCTCCTTGTTTTATTAACTGGATTTCCACCTATAAAAGGTAGAACTCAAAAAGTACTGCTTAGGTCGTCTATTTCGAAGTCAGTTCATGCTACTTCAGGCGTACCTCAAGGTAGTCACTTAGGCCCCTTGTTATTTACCCTTTTTATCAACGATTTACCTTCTATTATCTCACATTCACATGTTCTCATGTATGCAGATGATGTGAACCTAATATTCTCATATTCTGATCCCCTTCTTTACAATCTCCTACAAGAAGATTTAAGCGCCATGCAACTTTGGTGTTCGGCCAATCAGTTGCATATCAATTGCGCAAAGTGCATGTTCATGACGTTTAGTCAAACTAGACCCTTCTTTTGTACTTATTCGATTGATAATACTCCCTTAAATCGTATATCTACAGTGAAAGACCTTGGTGTTTTATTTGATTGCAAATTGAAATTCAACTTGCACATCTCCACTATTATAAATGAGGCCAAGGGGGTACAAGGCTTTATTAAACGTTGGTCGAAAGAATTTGATGATCATTTCATCACTAAAATTCTTTATGTTTCTCTTGTTCGACCAATCCTTGAATACTGTTCGTGCATTTGGTGCCCACATTATAGCTCTAACCAGGATCGCATTGAGTCCGTCCAGAAACAATTTGTATTGTTTGCTTTACGGGGGGTAAATTGGGACCCTAATCTTCGTTTACCTTCGTATTCTAGTAGGCTTCTCCTTCTTAATCTCCCGTCGTTACTCAATCGCAGAAAAACTCTTGGTGTGGTTTTTCTGTACAAATTGATTAATGGTGATATTAGTTCGTCTTATTTATTAGCTCGTGTCAATTTTTCTGTTCCCCGTAGAACAACTGGGAATTTTATTCCACTAGCCCTGCCTACATGCACAACTGACTATGCTTTACACAGCTCGTTTCATGCTTTATGTGTAAACTTTAATTCGCTGTATCACGTCTTCATAAGAGAACTATCCCTCCTTTCTGTAAAATCCTCTATTCTCCTTTACCTTTCTAGAAATTCTCCCTCTCTCACCAACTAACATGTCCTTAAATTTTCTTTACTTCTTTTTTATCCTTTCTTTACTCCTTTTTATTAACCTTTTAATTCGTAACTTTACCTATTTATTATACTGCTACTTTTATATACTATTACTTCTAATAGTACATCAGTTAGTAACAGTGTAAGCCATATTTACTAATTCACTTATAAACTAATACTTTAATATATTATGCTTCTATATACTATTGATCCTAATAGTATATCTGTTAGTATTAGTGTATTGTCAATTTTCTAACTACTCCTATTCTAATACTCCTTTACTAATACTTTTGATCTGATTGGGTTTTTCTGGGTTTTCCCCAATCCTTGCAACAAATGTTGGGTCGTTTTAAATTAAATCAATTTTTCTTATATTTATTACTCCCCAGATTTAAACTTTAAAATTTTAATTTAAATTTGTAATTTTTATTATTTTTATTTTAAATTAAATTATTTTAAATTTTGCATTAAATTGTCAATATTTGTAGTCAGCTGCTCATAGCTGACTTTAATCAATTAAATAAATAAATTCACTGTGAATCGCATTACCGTTTAACCATTTTGCAGTTAAAAACCGAATAACTGAACGTAATTCACAATCGGACACGCTTTGCACTGGTAACTCCATGATTTTCGAGCTCGTATTACTGAAAACAGTATTCTTGGTCACGAAAACTAATTCCGTTGTTTTCGGTAGAGCCTGCACTGGAACTATGTTCAGCTAGAGTCCGCTAGGTGGTGTCGGAGTGAAACGCCAGACTAGAGAAACTTACTTTTTGAATACCCCTCGTATTTAGGTTTCCTCGATCTTGTGTCCTACATTTATTTTCATAATTCTAGACACATTGCTGCATGTAATTCTCTTTTTACCTCAATGGCTACCGAATTAGTTTATTTAAAATTGAATAGATCGCATAAAGGTTTTTGTATGTTTGTGATTTCTTTAAAGAACTCTTCGACTGTCAACTGTTTGTATTATAGTTGATTAAGGTCGCGTAATCGTTCTAAAAATTTTTATATTCGTTCGGGTTTGGTCCAATCTTTTTATGAGCATTAATACCTCCTCTAATATGTTTATGAGTTCGTATAGCTTTTCGGCACTACCTTCGTACGTCGGAATGGATTTAACTATATCTGATAAGTTGAACGATTAACATGCTCATTGATGCCTGTACCGCCATTTGTCTTGTTATGCTAGTACTTTGCTTTGCTTTCTAGGTAAGCTAGTACTTTGTCTTGTTCTATCCTAGACATTTAATTTACAAGTATATCTCCATCTTTGTTTCCATGTCTCCTCTGTTTATGTTTGAAAGAATATTGGCTGTGTGAATCTTATAACCTAAATGAGTGTGTTTATAAATCTTAATGCAATTCTTATAATCTAATATGTTTCGTTTAGCTTTTATTTTGAGTGTGTCTATGAGTAATTTGCGTTGTACTTATGTTCTATGATTCTTTATTTTATTATTTTATTTTTTTGTATGTACATATTTTATGATTTTTGAACTTTATTTTCTTATGTAGTGTAGAGATAGTAATTGTAAGTATTTTTTTGTGTACTTCCTGAATAAAAAAAATAGTAAATTGCATATATATTATGATTGCTCAATTTTGTAGTAGTACTATTTGTATTTGTACTTCTCTACTTTAGTATGTAAAATGTTTAAATCTTATAATAGTTTTCTCTTGTTTAAAGTATATCAGTTAGTGTTTATATGTTTCCTTATCTTTGATGACATTGAAGCGTGTGTGGATGAGTAAGTACTCAGTTGTTGTTGGCTATTGCCTTCAACAAATGTAATGTTATTATTATTTGTTTTCTCTTATTATGGAACCTCATATTAGGCAAATATGTGACTGGCCAACTGATACCCACTGCGCGATGAAGCAACTGTCTGTTATTACCAACGTCCGACTGTCAACGTTTTGATGCATATCATATTTGTATTTGTTCATTTTTTTTGTACATGTATTGCGTTACTTTTTTTTTGTTTAGTTGTGAGTGTTTCCCCTTTTTCCTCCCTTTTGTTACTAACTAAGCTATTGTGCGATGCAATAGTTGTTTGATACTGTTAGTATTTGACTAATGCACTTCACAATTTATATACATTTAATTTTTCTATTCTTCTTTTGGGATGATGGTGATCGATTATGGTTTCTGTGCGATACAGTACCCATAATAGTCAACATCTGATTCTCTTGGCAACGCATCTTGCGCTTTGCAAATTACAGATGTATTTACTCGATGAGTTACCTCCTATTGTTTTGAGTGTTTTTACAGTTAAGTTTTTTATTATATTTTAGTACGTTGAAGTTGTTGTTCAAACACACTTATTAATTCTTGTTCTTTTTTTTTGTATTATATAATAATGTTTACAATATTGTACAGGCTTACATACTACTTATCCTTTTATGTATTATGTATTACTACATGTGTTAAGTATGACTACAGTATGTAATTCTTTTTTTGATGTTATGTTATGAATCGGAATAAAAATAAAATATCAACTCTTCACTTTGAACTTCAAAATATAAGTGACATTTATTCTTATAGCTTGTCATCTGGCAAGCTCTAAGCTATTGATACAAATCCTAGCAGTAAAGAAATCAGCAATGAATTTTAAACGTAATAGTGTGATTGCATTATACATGTATTTAGCACAAAAAATCACAACCGGATATTGTTCGTGAGCCCAAACGCCTTAGAGTGAAGAAAGTTTTCGTTTATCGTTTCATAAGTCGTTACAATGATACTGGTAGCATCGCAAAACGTCATGGAAGTGCCAATCAAATGATGAAAGAACTGAAAATATCTAACCGTCGCATTCGCCGCATACTGAAAAATTATCTAAAGGTTAAGCCTTACAAGATCCAAAGGCGCATGGTCTCACATCAAAGCAGCAACAAGTCAGTCTTGAGAGAGCGAAGGAGTTGTTTCGCTTGGCCGAAAGTGGTAAATTTCCGAACATTGTGTTTTCTGACGAGAAAATTTTTACAATTGACCGATTCGTAAACCCTCAAAACGATAGGATTTACTCGACGGACTCGGCACCGTCTCATAAAGCTCGAGTGAACAAAGAATGGCTGAAAAATAACGTTTCGAACTTCATAACGTCCACACAATGGCTCTCGAATTCACCAGACGCGAGATTATTCTCTTTAGGCCATTTTGGAGAGCAGGGTTCGAACTAAAAAATACACCAGTCTGGAGGCGCTGAAAAAAACCGTTCTCCGCGAATGTGCCAAAATTCCTGTAAGTCACATTCGGGCAGCTTGCGATTCGTTTTTGGACCGTCTATTGGCCATAGTCAAGATAAAAGATGGTCATATCGAGAAAAAGTGAATTGTTTCTGAATTTTGTATTATTTTTAAACATTTTGTTTTTTGAATTGAATCAAATTTATTTATCAAACTGAATTTTGAATGGCCTTTTTAATTGGCTACACTTCGAGCGCTGGACCCTGTACATCTATTATGGTTCTGGAGGCTTAATACAAATATGAAGGATTTCTCCTATTTGGTAATGATTAGGTGTTTCACCAATTATTTGCTTTTGTAGATGTCGGTCATATTTTGCTCTGTAACAAACTTTACAGTTTGCTACTACATCATTTACTAAGCAAGTCATCTTTAGAATTAAATAGTCTACCAGTATTTTTTATTTTATATTTTCCTGAGCTGCTCTGTGTGCCCTTTTATACTCCGCCACTATTATTTCCTTTCGTTCATTTGTATCAAGAACATCAATTACCATTCGTTTAGTATAACAAATCTTTGTGGTCGGAAATGCCACAAGTTTTCTCTGAACAAACACCGAAATTAGTAGCTCATACACGATTGCGTTTTTTATTTGTTATTTTTGTTCTACACATACTGGACTTTCATAAAGCGATCTGGAAGGCCTTAATATGTCATCTTTTAACAAGCTGTTTCTTTTCATTATTTACGAAATTGGACACCCGCATTGGGTATGAGTATAATTTTGATTCGATTGGGCGTTCATTCTCAGTTCGTATGGGCGCGACAATATTTTTATTATATAGTAGGGCTTCGTTGGAGTCTGCGAAGGCAGCAATTCTTTCTTCTAGCACTTGCTGAAATTCTCTTCTTTTTTTTGTGGGACCTCTATATTCTTGACTTCTATAATGCAGACTCTAGGAACTGAATTTCCGCATTTACAGATTCAGTGTGAAATTTTTTATTTTAAAAATCCAATGTAGTTTTAATCTTATTGAGTACCGTCAAATGTTGCAAGATTTGGTAGAATGAAAATGTTGTAGTATTGAAAAGGTGCATAAAACTATTTTAACTGAAATAAAACCTTGAAGGGACTTTATTATGTTACCGGAGTTACGCCTTTTAAATTTTCCAGTGGTTTTATATAATTTTTCGAGGCCCTGTATTGATCAGTAATTGTATGGTTCTTCCTGCTATTGTTCGCTCTACGAATAGTAGCAGGGAGTCATGCCTAAAAAATTTACTATTTCCGAATGCAATTTAATTTCGCTATATTAGTATTCTAATTCCGCGGTATTGTTAATTATCTGTTATTTTAGGCCTGTGAACTTAGCTGTGCCACTATTTGCTCTCTTTTGATTCTGGAATGTTGAGTACGCAGTCAATTGTGAGCTATCTATAGTCTGTTGTTTGATAACGTTGCTCATTTCGCTGAGCTCCATCATCGACTTTTCGTATAATTATTCTCGAAATGAAAATTCTCAAGATTAGACTAGGCAGCTCTTTGGGACGTGCCGAAAAAAGCGTGTCACATATATCCAATTTACACTGAGGCCGGTAAGCAAAAGTCATTAGCTTAACGGCGAACCTGCTCACTACCTGAAAAGTCATTATAGTGACGAAATCAGTTGTTCTTTGCTTACATTTTAATATTAAAGTAAAATTGAAAGAACAGAACTCAGTCCGTTCGTTAAAAATATGGCAAATTAAAACAATTCAGATATAAAAATAATGAGAGACAATTATTACTTATAATCTTGTACAAATATATTAATAACAACAGTAAAACTAACTTGGTACGCTAATTTTTCTAATTTCTTGGAAGTTAACAGATAGTTGGATAGGTGTTTGTGCCAATTTTCAAATTTTGTTTACATTTATCAGCTGTTTTTATCGATTATTGGCCAGCGATGTCAAATTTATATTCAATAGTTTAGCTAGTATCTAAGCCGGTGTCATACTGACCTGGGTTGGGCCCTTAAGTTTAAACTTAACTGACAAAATGTTGTATCGTACCGACTTTTTATTTGCTAATGATTCTTTACCGGCGTCAGTGAAATTGGGGATTAGCTGTTTTTTTTTCTTTTTTGCTTGATATGCATACTTCTAAGGTATCCGCTCTGTATTTCTTGTTAAGAGAAACAGCCAGATTAGATTGACTGCTCATCAGCGTTTGTAAATTCCAATTTTTCGATTATGGCTTTTAAATTTAATGGTATGTCGTATGAAGACATCACTATATCAACAGGACCCTGGGTTGCGCGGCTTTTTGCCAAAGTACAAATGTCTCATGTGTCTTTTCAAAGCCGGGGATTGACTTTACCACATCAAGGGTCTAGCGACATACAACACTGCTATTAATTTCAGCATCTTTATAAACCTCAACTTTTATAACCTCAACGATGTTAGCTAACATCGATGTTACCGATGTTTTGAAGCGAAATCATCGATACATCGATACATTGAAGTTTTTCAAATAAAATTTAAAACAAAATAACAATTCTTTATTCTTCAAGAATTTACGAAAGAGATAATTTTCGAGATCACTTTTTTGATCCAAAAATAATAGGTAATAATAATAATAGGTAATAAAAAAATAATACTTTATATTTAATAATACGCACATATACTTTATTGCTATCAACTTTAAAACTTCTTCGTCAGTATTCTATAAAAACAAATTAATTAGATTTAGCAATTGTACTTAGTAGGAAGTGTATTACCTTCCAATAAATCAGGGGATCCACATCCTCGTCGGCATTTGGTTTTACCAAATACTGCCTAAGCATGATAATTGAATCAGCTCTGTTGGAGGTTGGCTTGGCCGCTATTTTATCCTTTAAAAATTCAAAGCGCGTACGTTTTGGTGGTTCAGGTGGAGGTGTAAGAGGCTCTAGTGACGCCTTTAAGGACAAATACTCGGATAACTCGTTTTTTGTTTGAAGCTTTTGTAGCTTCGTCGGCGTTGAAAGTATGAAAGAAACCATCCTTTTTGAAGCGAGCATCCATTAAAGTTGAGATTCGGGAATAGTCCTCTTTTCATACACTCCAAATCTCAGGCAATCTTTCTGCAATCATTTTTAAAGCTTCCAAAACATTATCGGATTTTATTACTTATCGCATTTTGTAAATTTTTTGGTGCAGTTCGCAAATTATCGGAATAATTAGTGAAATGGCAACAGTCTTATTTGCGGAAATTTGCTGAGTCGTGTCATAGAAGGGTCTTAGCAATTCGATTAGCTCCGACATAGTCCCAATATCATCGGCTGACAGTGGGTTTGGAGTTCTTGACGAATTGAGAAGCACTTTTCCAATGAAAGAGTTTAGCATTATTATTCGATCCATCATTAAAAAAGCACTGTTCCATCTAGTAGGAACTTCTTGAACAAGACCCAATGGATTCTCCACGTTATGACCTCTCTTAACTTGGCATTCGCAACTGTGCTTGATTTAAAGAAGACTACGATGCGTTTGCATTTAGAAAATATATCATTGAGGCTTGGCAATTTTAGAGCTTCTTGGACGATCAAGTTCAAAGTATGTGAACATCAAGGCAGATTTGTAAGCTGTAGTATCTCACACAATTTTTCTTATTGTCGCATCATTATCCGTCACAACACACACCACTTTTTTGTACACATCCCACTCTGTCATGACAGCCCGCAATGTTTCTGCCATGTTCTTGGCAGTATGATTTGTGGGCGTCAGTAGTTTTTGTGTTGCTAACACTGCCGACTTTAATTCAAATCTACTATTTATAAAATGGCAAGCTACTGTGATATAACCGCCAAGTGCCTTCGAAGTTCAGCAATCTGTTGTAAGCGCAACATAGGATACATTTTGTAAAATTGATTTCAGCAAATTTTTCATACCGTCGTACATATTCTCAATAAGGTCATTGCGAAAGAATTTTTTTTTTAGGTATTTACGAAAGCCTTTGTCTTCGACGACACTAAATGGTTGAATATCTATCGCTATCATGCGCATTATTGCTTGATCAATAGCGTTTTTGCGAGCTGAGCCTTTTTCGTAACTTTCGTAATTTTCTTTGGATGAATCCGCATGCATTTCGTTTGTTACAACTACAAGAAAATATATAACGATAATTAATGTGAAATAATTAATATCAACCAACAAAGCGGTTTTGGAGCCCAAAAAAAATATGTAGCATGTATACATTTATGTACGTATGTACATTGCGCTGATCTTACCTTTCAAGTATTTGTCCAATGTGTAGCTTCACTGTGGCCTTCACCACCACCACAATATTCAACCAAAGTAAAATAAAAACATAGCAAGAATCGATGTTGGGCAAATAAATAACATCGATGTTAATATCGATGTTGAAAATTATACATCAATATTTGATACTTTTTCTGAACATCGTTACATCGACGTTACATCGATGTATTTTCCAACCTCTACCGCAGTCTCGATTAGGAGTTTTAAGCTCTCAGCGTCAATACTTATTTTGGCTATTACTTTTTCATCGAACCACCAATTCTTGTATCTACTAGAAGTGCTTAGTTTGTCTGTAAGGTTGCTAAACTTTTGGGAAATGCTATCTATATCAGATACCAGCTCTTTTAACGGACTCATAAGGAAGCTTGATTTTTTTATGTTTGGAAAAATTGTTTATGTTCCTTATTTTTTGCAAAGATTGGTTTATAGCTACCCTTTTTTTTATTTGTTTTTACTCGTATTTTTTAAATCTGTCGCAAAATGAGCAATTTGCTCATGTGGTTTTCGTCTTTTTTAAGTCGCTGCTGCTGCTGCTATTGACGCCGCTGGGCTGATCTAGCGTTGCTGGCTGTTTTCCTTTGCTTGTTTTTATTTTGTTAGGCCGCGGGTCTCTGTACTGCAACGAAAACTTTTATTTTTTTTTAAACGCGGTTGAGGCTCTTACGGTCTCAGTTTTATTGTTTTTTCGCACTGCTGTATCGATAAAAATATTTTTCGACGCGGACGAGGGTCTTACGGTTTGATTTACTTTATGCGTTGGGCGCCAGTTATTTGGATACAATTTTTTTTATTATAAAATCT
>JAWNNK010000996.1:0-24399 GCA_035045065.1 Hirtodrosophila trivittata
TTGCCAATCAACATGTGGTTATCTTTAGAGAAATTATGTAAATAAGATTGTTCGGGAATTTGAAATATATTATTACTGGGTAAGATAACGGATTCATTAAGTGTCATGATACCATTTGATGTATAAACAACACATTTATTATTTTGGGTTGGGAGTGAAAAGATATTTTTTTGCTTCATATTTATTGTGGATCCTGTGTCGATTAAGCATTTGAATGTTTTACCATTGTGTTTTATTTCTAAGTATTGGTATTGTCCGGGGCTGGTAACTGAAAATTTTCGTCAAACTTTAATTCATTTTAGTTTGCTTCAGTTGTTGTCTCAGTTTCTTTTTGTTCGTGTTGGATTTGGTATTGATTGAAGTCAAAATAGTTTTGTTCGAACTGCTGTTGGTCATAATATTGCTGTTGGTCATGATTTTACTCATACTGGTGTTGGTCGTAAGTTTGTTCATACTGTTGTTGGTCGTAATTTTGTTCATACGGATTATATTCTTGAGAATTTTGGAATCTTGGTTCATCAATAGACATTTTTGTGTGCTGACTATCTGAGGATCTAGGTCGTTTAAATGTATGGTTTGTCTGAAAGTTGTTGTAATTGAACCAGTGCGTTTGTTGTGGTGTTTGAGGGGATGCATTGCATTCCTATTGAATATAAGTTGTGCATTTTGATTTGGATTTTGTCTGTTTGTCAGCTGATTGTGGAACATTGGTTGTCTATAAGTAGGTCTGGATGAGTATTGGTATGGGCTAGAGTTATATTGTATCGGCTGTAAATAATGTCTGGGTGCTTATTGGTATGAGTTAGGATTAAGTTGTAATGGTTGGGGATATTGTGGATACCTTGGTTGAAAATAAGTTTGATTAATTGAATTCGGCTTGAATGTATTTGGATTCGAGTTTATTTTATTTTTATTTTCATTATGTTTATTTATAGCAATAATTGAGTGTTCTTCATAAATACCCTCATTTTGGGCTATAGTAATTAAGGATCTTAAATCTGCTGTTATTATGATGTACCAAGGTAGGTAGTATATAATGTTAGTGGTAATCTTCGGATTAATATTTTAATGGAATTTTTTATTGCTTCGAGATAAATCATAAGATTATTACTCGAATAATGGAATAATGGAATGCTCGCAAATTTCCTTTGTATGGGATATCCCGGAAGTCTTCCAGCAGCTTGTAGTTGGGTGTCTGTGATTTGTACTCCGCAATAAGTTTTAATTTCAATGTGGGCCAATCCTGGATGTTCAAAAAACTGCTCCGAGTAGAATCCGTTGTTGTCGTACATCTTCAGTTTGATAGAGGGATAGTATGTAGTCGACTCTACTAACGAAGGTGTATAGTGCTGACGGGTCTCCAGTAAATACAAGGATGTCTTTCAATTGTCTTAAAGCTTCCGCTAAGTTGGTGTCGTTTAGCGTTGTCAATCAGGGTGGGGCAACGATTGGTTAGCCATTTTATTTTGTTTTATATTTTAATTTTTGTTGAATATATCACTTAATTTGATTTTCTGTTTTTTGTTCACGTCGTTAAATTTTCTGTTCTTTAATTTTCACTTAACTTAATTTTCTGTTTTTGTTCACGTTATTAAATTTTCTGTTCTCTTATTTTTTGTTTTTTATTTAATTTAATTTTCAGTTTTGTTCACTTATTTTAACTTATTTATTTGCCATTTGTTTCTTCAACTGTTGTAAGACAACCGTATTAAATTTATAATGTTTGTTAAAGTTATTTCAAATGAGCGTAATGTTGCGAGCTTGTTCACGGATTATGTAATTAAATGCATCTTCCACTCGCGGTTCTTTTGTCGGATACAATTATGTATCCTACTGGCTGCGCCAGTTAGATTAACGGTATTTGTTCGAGTCGAGTTAATGCCTCGTGGTAATCACTAAGCCCAACGCTAACACTTTGGGAAATGAAATAACAACGATTCACTTTGGGAAATAAAACAAAAACGATTCAAGCTTTGAACCGTATTTTATTTTTGTTAAAGGAATGTGTAGTGTCTTACTCGAGAGTTAGCTCAAGACTGATTTAAAGATGTTAAGATGATTCTAAGCGTACCACAAATGGTTTTTGTTTACAATTGATTGACATTGATATTGATGCTGCGTGTGGGCAATTGGCGCATCGAGTTACTTATTATTGTTTATATTTTCATGCAGAGTGTGAGATTTTCGAGTGGCATGTTATTGTTTACATTTTGATGCTGAGTCGGTTAGTTGGATTTTTCTTGCGGCAGTAATAACTGTCGCAGTTTATTATTGGTCTTATAAGTGGATATAGAGTGGACGATTACGTCACTATATATATATATACAAATGGTTTTTCAATAAGGACTTTCAACTTTTTAGCGCATCTTCTCCAGAGCCCAATCGGAGAATGTACGCCGCTTCAAATGGTCCATCGGTTTTAATTCTTGAGTCAGCTTGATCTTGTAAGGCTGTAAACCAAGATCCTTACGCAAATTTCACCATGAAGTGGTCTGGGCGATGCCCGTACGGCAGCGATATTTTCGGCACTTCGACCAACCCGTTGACTCACTGACACGGCAACATCACACAATGAAGCAGCTCTTAAAGTTGCGGTCACCGATTCCGAATTTCGGTAGTATTATTATTATATTATATTATATATTATATTTTATTTTTTCCATACGTTGTTCATTCGTGTAGTCCACCATGATAAAAATGTAGAGTTTAACAAAAAAAAAAAGGAACGGTTCAATAATCAGTGAAACAGTGTTTTCAAAAAAATCTGATATGAAGAAGAGAGCTTAATTAGCTGTAAGCAATCTAGAAAAGTAATATAAAAAGAACGAAAAATAAAATAATTAGCAACAACAACTAAAAATATAAATTATCTCCAAAAACAGGGAAATTTTAAATTCCAATAAATAACTCAAGGAAAAGTATAATTAAATTAAAGTGCATGACTTTAATTTTAATATTTTAACAATTCTAACAATTGAAACTTCATAAGAGATATTTTAGTACCTGCACAGTTGAACTTCGAGCAAAAAACTGCCGTCGCCTTTATTCTCTTCTGTCTCTTCTTGTGAATAATTTTAATGATAATTCTGTAAAGAGTCTAGTGCGAATTGCCAAACCGTACGCACGAACGTTTGCATCGCTGCAGTGCTCCGTATCGCGCATTAGTAAAATAAACAAACAAAATAAAGAGAACGTTAAACAGAGCCGTGCCGCTACGTCGCCGAAACTAATAAGAAATGTGCCGAAAATTGACTCTGGTCAGCGCCCGAGCAACAACAACTATTATTCACCGCTAGCACTAGATGCACAAGCAGATATCAAGTGCAGAAATTGTTGTCAATAACACCAAAGTACCCCCAATCACGCTACTTAAAATCAGATCAACTGCATAACATATGAAAATTATTAAGTATTAAAGATTAGTATATTAGCAAAATCTCTATAGGAGTCAAATTGCATTGTTTAAGTTAAAATGATTTCACTCAAGTCTGCGGCCACCAACAAAGAGGTAAACATGGGCTTTTCTCGTTTGCAACTAAGAACAGTTAGCTGTACAGCTTTGCACAGGCCTCGATGATATTAATGCAGAGGTTATGAATAGCTTGTTTTTCCGCATGGGTCTCCATTAACTGCGCTGGAAACCATAAGATATATATATTTTTTAATAAATAAATATCTTTATTAAGTGCAGAAGCCGTACATTCAAAAAGTACCATAACAACACAATTAAAAACCTATCTACAGACCAAACCTTATGCTAGGAAAATGATAGATTTAAAGGATGAGGAGTTTAGTGACAGCAAGTAGGATATCTCATTGCTGAGTGAAGTTCTTGGCGAAACCTTTTCTCTTTAGGCGCCTGAGAGGTCTAGCAGAGTGTAGGGTGGAACCACGGACGTACCAGGTACAGTTGGCTTTCTGCCTTAGGGCAAGATTCTGGAGTACCTGGATACGTTTTTAGGATGTCTTTGAAGCGACCCCCAGATCTGTATTCCGTGTAGCCATATGGGCGTGATACAGTGGACATATACTGCTGTTTAAGCACCCAGTGACATTGTGCTTCTCTTGTTGGCCAGCCAACGCAGCTGTTGCATTTTTTGGCTAATTATTTTGCTTACCGATTTCAGGTGTGGGCCAAAGGTGAGTCTCTTATCAAGTGTGATCCCCAGGTATTTGGTTTGCAGCGGCTGGTTTATAGTTACTCCCTCCAGTTGAATGTTAGGGGTGAATGTGATTGTAGTTTTGAAGGTGAAACAACGGTTCAAGGTCTTTAGGGGCTGACCTTAAGGTTCCAGCTTTTGCACCAGGTTGCGAGAGAGTCGATATAGTTCTGAAGTCCACTTGCGGCCTCAAATGGGTACTTTGATGTAAAGAACAGCAACATCGTCAGCATCAGTTGCTTAAGTGCCTTCGCTGGAGACATCCTGTGATCGGTACTGGGGCCAGATGGGAATGAATAAATAAATGGAGTAACGCAGGGGGCCAAGTACGCTGCCTTGTGGGACTCTGCTTTCATTAGGTGGAAGGAGGAGTATGCGTTCCTGATCCTGACCTTAAAAACACGATCGTTTAGGTAGAATCTTAGGAGACAGAATTACGGCGCTGGCAGGAGCATTTTGATTTTATGTAGGAGCCCATCAAGCCAGACCCTATCGAATGCTTTTTGCATATCAATTAAAACTGCATTACAGTACTCAAGTTTATCAAAGGCTTGCAGAATGTGCTTGGTCACTCTGTGAACCTGTTCCACAGTGCCATGTCCTTCACGGAATCAAAACTGGTGATCAGGCAGGATTTCATATTGGATGATGATAGCTCCAAGCTATTTGGCAATGAGCCTCTCCCAAACCTTAGACACGGTAGGTAGGAGACTTATTGGTCGGTATGACTCAGGATCATCATCTGGTTTACCTGGCTTGTGCATCATAGTGATCGCAGCAATTTTCCACTGCTTTGGGCAATATTGTAGCCTTAGCATTGCATTAAGGATTAATGCAATATATAGTATTGCCGTAGTGGGTAAGGCCTTAAGGGTTGCATTATATATCTTGTCCAAACCCGGTGCCTTGTTCTTAGGTAGTGATTTAATGATGTCGGCAATCGGAAGGGCCATTTGAAGCGGTTCTAGGCTTTGGTGGGTCTTCCTGATCTCCTCCCGTGTGGAAAAGTCATGTGAGGTAAATCTTATCTCCATGTGGTGTGCAAACGCGTTGATCACGACTAGGACACCGAACTGAAACCTGCCTTAAGGGGTGTCTTTTGAGTGACCTGGTGCACTTCCATAGTGAATAGTTGGCATCCGCAGTGTAGTCCAGTGCAGCCAACTTTTGCTCAAAAAAGTCACTCATTATTTCTCTGAGCAGGTTTCGTAGGTGTTTAGCTGCCCGATTCCACAGAGTTGTGTATGTTTATATTAAGGATGTCAACTGCCTGTTCAATATTTTCTCCTCTGTTGCGAGGAGCACGGACCTCTCCAGGTGCTGCCTAAAGGCTGTCAAATCCGTGCGATTCGTGACCAGTTGAGCGCAAGGGTAAGAATTGCCAGCATCCGTTTTTAGCGTGATAACAAGCGCAAGATGGTCGGAATCTAAGTCCCAGTTTGGCTTATGCTTTCGCAATTATCCGGTATCCCATGGTGTATAGCAAAGTCAAGGCAGGAAAGTGTATGGGTTGGCACATATGGATACCTGGTTGGTGATCCTGTGGCGAGAATTTTGGCTCCACTAGCGGAGATTGCTTCTGCTAGTTCTTGTCCCTTGGGGGAATTGTATTTATCACCCCATAGCCAATGCCGTGCATTCCAGTCGCCACCCATAAGGTATATTTGTCTGGAAGCACGAAGAATATCAGTGAACTGTCGTTCTTCTATTTTGTTTCTGGGCTGGCAGTAAATAGCACTGAGCTCCTTTTCACCAAAGCCAAAGGATGGTATGCGTCTCGATGACCCTTTGTGGGAAATTGCGAGTTGAGCCCTTCACCAACTCTGCAGCTCGACCACCGCTGCGTGCATTCCTGATAGCTTATAAGCTGGATAAAAGGCATATCCATAAATACGGACATTTTCTCTGCGAGAGCTCCACTTCTCTGATTTTTCCGGAAATGTCAATATCATTACAGATAAGGACCTTAAGGAGTTCATTGTACGTTTGAAGCTTTGTTATGGAGCAGGAAACTTGGAATAGCCCCAGCCAGTTGCTTCAGTGTGCTGGTAATGTCGCATACCATTTTTCCTAGCCTTTCGAGGCGCTTATTTGTGTTCTGATTTTGCTGCTGCTGTTCTTGTTGTTGTTACTGCAGCTATTAGAGAAATTGTTGTTGCTGGAGTTGTTGTTGCCATTATTGGAACTGTAGTTGCTGCTGGTGTAGAAAGGACTGGATATCCATCGAGTGTTGTTGTTTTTTTATTGGTATCTTGTTGCTCTGCTGCGTATTGCTCATTGAGATTATGCAATCGTCGCTGAGCTGATTCGCCCTAGGCTGGCCTTGCTTCTGTGGCATAAGAAGCGGTAGAGTTGCCTCCAGTCCTGGAGGTGGTTTGCTGCCATATTGCTGGTTCCTAATGGTTTTTTTGTGTTTGCAGTCGTTGCTGTTCGGCTGGTTTTTTTTGACACTTTTTGGCCAAATTGCAGGATCCAGACAATAAAGTAGGCAAAGTGGCAGATGCGTCTGGCTGCGGTGTTGGCTAGGTTTCTACAGTGGCATGATTTGTCCGTCTTGCATTTTGTAACTGTCCCCATGGATCGACGAAGATAATTTTGATTCCATTAACAGCCTTTGTAGGTGGCCATGTAGTTTTCAGTGCAATTGATAGAGGTAGGCTGTGCATCAAGTCTATGTTACTTCTGGCGTACCTCCAAGGAGCCACCTTGGTCCCTTATTTTTTACACTTTTCATTAATGACCTTCCGTCCACTGTATTACACTCGCGTATACTAATGTGTGCTGATGATGTTAAACTAATATTATTATATAAAGCGCCTTCTCAACTTGGTCTTCTTCAACATGATCTTAAGTCCATGACACTTGGGTGCTCAACCAACCATCTTCCTCTAAGCTGCTCTTAGTGCACGTGTATGACTTTTAGCCGTCTGAAGCCAATGGTACATATACCATTGGACGTTTATTTACTGTCAAAGACTTAGGTGTCCTTTTCGATCCTAAGCTCAATTTTAACTTACATATTGCTTCTATTGTCAACGCTGCCAAAGGCGTTCTAGCGTTCATGAAGCGTTCGTCGAAGGAATTTAACGATCCTTTCACCACGAAATTACTTTACGTATCACTAGTACGGCCTATTCTCGAATCTGCTCTTGACACCTACAATATCAATAAGGCCCGCATAGAGTCAGTCCAGAAGCAATTCCTTCTCTTTGCCCTTCGCGGTTTCAATTGGGATCTAATCTTCGTTTGCCACCCTATTCTAGTAGACTTCTACTACTAAATCTTCCCTTTTTAACCGTAGAACAACTGTAGCTTTTATTTATTCAAAAATTAATAAACGGCAACAAAGATTGTTCTACACTCTTAAGTCGCCTAAATTTTTCTATTCCTTATAGACCTACTAGAAACTATCTTCCTCTATATCTTCCGGTATGCTATTTTCTCTGATTATGCCCTGCACAATCCTTTTCGCATTTTATGTTTTCTTTATAACTCTCATTTCCATGCTTTTCTTCTGAACATTCTCTTCGTTCAATCAAACTTTCGCTTTTCTATCACCTCGGGTAATACCTTTGGCATCTACTAACACTAATACTTATTGTTCCGATTGGGATTTTCTGGGTTTTCCCCAATCCTTGCAACAAATGTTGAAACAATTCAAATTTAAAATCATTTTTAATATTACGCCACCCTTTTTTAACTTTTTAATTTCTAGTCTACTTTTAATATTTTAGATTGTACAATTTGTGTTCTACTAGTCCCCTTTTTTAAGTCGTTACAATTATTACAATTATAATTATTCTTACTAAGGGATATTCATCTAAAATAGATTTCAAATCTTGTGATCGAAACTGTAGGATTTTTGATATTAGAGTTGCCATGGTTATTGTGAGTATTAACTTGCATTTGCCTTATTAACATTATATTTTTGGGTTAGAGTGCTTCGTATAAGTGCGGTGTATCAACAGAATCATTCTTTGCTTATTTTATTTACTTTTTCGGTAAGTTCACTAATTTGCTTCTGAGTGTTGATGTCTACATCTAATGATTTTTGCATGTGAGCCACTGTTATTTTAGGTTGTCCTTCTGTACTATCCTTCCTACACAATCTCGCCTACATCAAAAACTCTAGTCTGCCTAGATGGGTTGCATTTGTTTAGGTTAGCTTTCCGTGCATTCGTTAACCATTCCCTGATAGTTTCATTGACTTTATCGGACGTCGAATGTATTATCTTGATCGGTATTCTGTCTGTGACTGAGTGTATTGACCTATTGTACAGAAATGTGAACATAACAGTTGATTTGACCGTGTCATGGGTTTTTTTTTGTCCATTACATACGTTCTACTGATTTCCATCAGTGTGCTGTGGAAACGTTCTACCTGGCCGTTTGAGGTGCTGTGTAATGGCGTAAGTTTACTATGTCAATGTTGTAGTTGTTCTTCAGGAGAGATCTGATAATTTCCGAATTTAAAAATTTAATTAAATTTAAAAGTCCTGTCATGCAGGTAGTAAATTTTTTTCAAAACACGAAAACAATATTCTGCGACAATGAAGCATCGCTGAATTCGGAAACCGTAAGATCACTCCTAAAGAACAACTACGGCATCGACATAGTGAACTCCCCGCCATTACACAGCACCTCGAACGGCCAGGTAGAACGTTTTCATAGCACCTTGATGGAAATTAGTGTAACGTCCTGTACAACAGGTCGATACACTCAGCTACGGACAGAATGCCGATCGAAGTAATTTATTCGACGTCTGATGAATTGAATGAAACCATCAGAGCGAGGTTAGCGAATGCACAGCAAGCCAACCTGAACAGATGCAACCCGTCTAGACAGAATAAGGTTATTGATGTAGGCCAAATTGTATACGTAAAAAATAATAAGAGAATCGGCGACAAACTCACACCGCTTTACAGTGAGGCAAAAATACAGGCAGATTTGGGAACTTCCGTTCTCATTAAAGGGAGGGTGGTCCATAAGGACAACCTCAAATGATAGGGACTCACATGTGAAAAATTCTCTTAATACACCGCACTTTCACGAAACACTCTTAGCACGAAATATAATGTTCATTGGGCAATGCAAGCTGACACTCACGAACCCACAATGTCGATCACAAAATTTGAAATTGATTTTAGATGAACATCTCATAGTTAGTGTAGTTATAAGCGTAATATAATTGTAATATAAGTAATTAAGGCATCCGAGATCAAGTCCCTCCAGTTGGAAATAGTATCCACATAGCTTTCCAGCTAAAACGACAATCTTAACAAGAGAAACACACCTCGTCACCTTTCGTCTCTCTGTGATCATCAATTCAGCGTCTTTAGCGGCTTAATCGTCCCCTGCCACATGCCAAGGAAATATGAGCTTCGAAGGAAACTTAAGAAGTATTAATGGATGTAAGATGACTGAGGACAGTCACGAGCTTGAGGGGGGAGTACTTAACAATAAGTATTGTACAATCCTCATAGCCAAGTCAACCTGTATCTCTCGCATCAGTAGCTTTCTCAGGCAGCGCGAGAGCGTAAAGAAATGACAAACGGTAATCATGCCACACCGCCGTTATGTCCTTTTAACTCTCTTTGTGCCGCATCTAAGTAGCTCTCAGGCAGCGCGAGAAAGTAAAGAAGACCGAACGATAATAATGAAGCATAGCCGTTATGTCCTTCTTAACTTTCTTTGCGCTGCATTCTTGGAAAGTAAAGCAGGCACATAGGCCCTCTAGCTCAATTTCGTTCCTTCTTCTGAATTCAACCTCGAGACGAGCTAGACGTTAACATAAGACCGAATATAGTGAATAAATTATAATTTAATATAATATCACTTTGCGTATTTATATTACATTGCTGAGCCACAAGGCCAGCAATAAAAGGGTGAAGTCAAACCCCAACATAAACGTCATAAGAAGTGAATACTATCATCAGCTTGTTCCTCAAGCTGCACCTGGACAAGTAGCAGCGAAGATTAGTGCCGACGACGCGGGACTTACACAGACTAACCAGTGCCGACGACGCGGGACATATATTACATAACTGGCGCCCAACGGGAATAGGATCAACGTCCCTAATTTAAAATTAGTGTTCCAAAAAATTGTAAGTTCACTAAAATTTATTTCAAATTATATATCCTAAACGTGAATGTGTCGAAATAAGCGAGCTTATGCAAGTGCACCAAAAGTGATAAATAAATCAAATATAATTTCACAAAATTTGTTGCCTAGTGTGCGTATTTGTGCGGTGTAACAAGCCAGATATATTTTGTCACAAATAGGCCCATCTGTAGGTGTGTTAGTGCATATGAGCCGTTTTGACGAGTTCAGGGTCTAAGGTCTAGTGCGATAGTGACGTAGAGTGGGAAACAGAAGGTGATAGCCGAGTACAGAACCTAGAGCTTGACTTTACCCAAGCACCAAACCAAAAAAGGCTTCACCATGGACGCGAACCAAATGCAAGTGTTAATTGATAATGCTGTCAGCCACGCTCTGGCGCAGCAAGCAGAAAGGTTCCAGTCTCAGCTAAACGCTATGAACGCAAGACTCAACAATTTGCACATAGACGCACCGCGAGTTGAAATCTACAGAAGAATCTCAGTAAACCCAGAAATTAGGTGCGACATCCCACTAGACATAATCAAGTCAGTTCCTGAGTTCAATGGGGGCTCTGACGAGTACGTAGCTTGGAGGCAGTCTGCCACCGACGCCTACGAAATTTTTAAGCCATTCGAGGACAGTAGTGGCCATTATCAAGCTGTTACCATAATTAGGAATAAAATTCGGGGATTAGCAAGATCATTGCTGGTATCCCATAACACAGTTCTTAATTTCGATGCCATTATAGCAAGATTAGATTGTACCTATGCGGACAAAACTTCGTTGCGCCTGCTGCGACAGGGGCTAGAGATGGTTAGGCAAGGTGAGTTAAGCCTTATGAGTTACTATGACGAAGTCGACCGTAAGTTGACCTTAGTGACGAATAAAATTGTGATGGCACACGAATCTCAGCAAGCTTCATTGCTCAATGAAGAGGTAAGAGCCGATGCATTACATGCATTCGTGTCGGGACTAAAGAAGTCCTTAAAAGCAATTGTCCTTCCAGCACAGCCAAAAGACCTGCCGTCCGCTTTGGCACTGGCCAGAGAAGCGGAGGCAAGTATCGAACTAAGCGCCTTCTCAGCTTCATATGCAAGGGCTATTGAGGAAAAAGCGCAAGCAAGCGAAGCTAACAAATGTCGCGCATACCCTAAGCAAGGCAGAGTTAACAGGGATGATAGGAACCAGGAAAGGAACCCACATTTTTTTAAAAAGACACGCAGTCACTTAGAGAGTGGCAAAAAACACGGTCAAGAACAGCCACCAGAACCAATGGAGATCGATTCTTCGTCGAAATTTAGACAGCGCCATGATTATTGGCATCCCCAAAGCAGCAGCGCTCATGGTCAGAAGCGGCTAAACACGTCGGACAGGGTAACAGGCGCGAGACGCCAGCGCGTTAACAACGTGATTCAAAACGCCCCTGCTGACCAAGACCAAAGGTATGAGGAGATGGCATCAGATGCTGTAGCAAAAATTGATGATGATATAGAGTCTATAGGTGACGACGACTCGTTGCATTTTTTAGAGAACGCTCCCAGCTGCCGTTCATCAGGCGACAGTTGGCTGGGAGAACTTTAAGAATTCTAATAGACACGGGAGCGGCGAAGAACTACATCAGGCCCGTAAAGGAGCTGAAAAAGGTAGTGCCAGCCGATAAACACTTTACTGTGAGCTCAATCCATGGCTCCAGTAAAATCAAAAGTAAATGTCTTATAAAAATGTTTGGACAAGTCTCTCCATTCTTCCTCCTAGACACGCTGACGTCGTTTGACGCTATCATAGGCCTCGACCTGCTAACGCAGGCTGGAGTAAAGTTAGACCTCGGGAACAACCCCTTAAAATATCTGAATAAACTAGAAGAAATAGAGTATCATGACTGTGCTAGCGTCAACTTCACTAACGTCAATGATATAGTAGTGGCAGATTTAGTCAGAAAGGAGTTTAAAGACATGATTCTCAAAAGAAACAAGGCATTTTCGACCTCTAACGAGGCGTTAGCCTTCAACACTCCAGTTGTAGCCACAATTAGGACAGAGACGGACGAACCCATTTACTCAAAACTTTAACCACACCCAATGGGTGTGACAGAGTTCGTAAATAACGAAGTAAAGCAGTTTTTAAAAAACGGAATCATTAGACCGTCGAGATCCCCATATAACAGCCCAACTTGGGTTGTCGACAAGAAACGCACCGATGACAAGGGCAACAAGAATAAACGCCTGGTTATCGACTACAGGAAGCTAAACGAGCGTACTGTAGCCGATCGTTACCCAATGCCGAGTATTCCCATGATCCTAGCGAATTTAGTAAAGGCCAGGTATTTCACAACCTTGGATCTGAAATCGGGGTACCCCCAAATTTACTTGGCAGAACAGGATCGCGAGAAAACATCCTTCTCGGTAAACGGAGGGAAATACGAGTTCGGTCGCCTACCTTTCGGGTTGAAGAATGCGGGAAGCATCTTTCAAAGGGCCATTGACGACATCCTTAGGGAACAGATCGGCAAAACCTGATATGTTTACATAGATGACGTAATCATATTTTCCGAGAATGAGGTCGACCATGTTAGGCACATAGACGTCCTGTACAACAGGTCGATACACTCAGCTACGGACAGAATGCCGATCGAAGTAATTTATTCGACGTCTGATGAATTGAATGAAACCATCAGAGCGAGGTTAGCGAATGCACAGCATGCCAACCTGAACAGATGCAACCCGTCTAGACAGAATAAGGTTATTGATGTAGGCCAAATTGTATACGTAAAAAATAATAAGAGAATCGGCGACAAACTCACACCGCTTTACAGTGAGGCAAAAATACAGGCAGATTTGGGGACGTCCGTTCTCATTAAAGGGAGGGTGGTCCATAAGGACAACCTCAAATGATAGGGACTCACATGTGAAAAATTCTCTTAATACACCGCACTTTCACGAAACACTCTTAGCACGAAATATAATGTTCATTGGGCAATGCAAGCTGACACTCACGAACCCACAATGTCGATCACAAAATTTGAAATTGATTTTAGATGAACCTCTCATAGTTAGTGTAGTTATAAGCGTAATATAATTGTAATATAAGTAACTAAGGCATCCGAGATCAAGTCCCTCCAGTTGGAAATAGTATCCACATAGCGCTCCAGCTAAAACGACATAGTGCGAAATGTAGCAACGATATCCTGGCAGTCAACGAGCGCCACGACAACCCACGCAGCAGTTGTCAACGCAAGGAACTCACACCGCCGTTGCCGCACGTAACCAAGCTACCTGAATCCATCGCACAAGCAAATGAAGGCATTATCATCACAGGAAAGAATTCATCGATGGCTGGCGCTGACGATGGCCCGAAATCTTAACAAGAGAAACACACCTCGTCACCTTTCGTCTCTCTGTGATCATCAATTCAGCGTCTTTAGCGGCTTAATCGTCCCCTGCCACATGCCAAGGAAATATGAGCTTCGAAGGAAACTTAAGAAGTATTAATGGATGTAAGATGACTGAGGACAGTCACGAGCTTGAGGGGGGAGTACTTAACAATAAGTATTGTACAATCCTCATAGCCAAGTCAACCTGTATCTCTCGCATCAGTAGCTTTCTCAGGCAGCGCGAGAGCGTAAAGAAATGACAAACGGTAATCATGCCACACCGCCGTTATGTCCTTTTAACTCTCTTTGTGCCGCATCTAAGTAGCTCTCAGGCAGCGCGAGAAAGTAAAGAAGACCAAACGATAATAATGAAGCATAGCCGTTATGTCCTTCTTAACTTTCTTTGCGCTGCATTCTTGGAAAGTAAAGCAGGCACATAGGCCCTCTAGCTCAATTTCGTTCCTTCTTCTGAATTCAACCTCGAGACGAGCTAGACGTTAACATAAGACCGAATATAGTGAATAAATTATAATTTAATATAATATCACTTTGCGTATTTATATTACATTGCTGAGCCACAAGGCCAGCAATAAAAGGGTGAAGTCAAACCCCAACATAAACGTCATAAGAAGTGAATACTATCAGCAGCTCGTTCCTCAAGCTGCACCTGGACAAGTAGCAGCGAAGATTAGTGCCGACGACGCGGGACTTACACAGACTAACCAGTGCCGACGACGCGGGACATATATTACATAACTGGCGCCCAACGGGAATAGGATCAACGTCCCTAATTTAAAATTAGTGTTCCAAAAAATTGTAAGTTCACTAAAATTTATTTCAAATTATATATCCTAAACGTGAATGTGTCGAAATAAGCGAGCTTATGCAAGTGCACCAAAAGTGATAAATAAATCAAATATAATTTCACAAAATTTGTTGCCTAGTGTGCGTATTTGTGCGGTGTAACAAGCCAGATATATTTTGTCACAAATAGGCCCATCTGTAGGTGTGTTAGTGCATATGAGCCGTTTTGACGAGTTCAGGGTCTAAGGTCTAGTGCGATAGTGACGTAGAGTGGGAAACAGAAGGTGATAGCCGAGTACAGAACCTAGAGCTTGACTTTACCCAAGCACCAAACCAAAAAAGGCTTCACCATGGACGCGAACCAAATGCAAGTGTTAATTGATAATGCTGTCAGCCACGCTCTGGCGCAGCAAGCAGAAAGGTTCCAGTCTCAGCTAAACGCTATGAACGCAAGACTCAACAATTTGCACATAGACGCACCGCGAGTTGAAATCTACAGAAGAATCTCAGTAAACCCAGAAATTAGGTGCGACATCCCACTAGACATAATCAAGTCAGTTCCTGAGTTCAATGGGGGCTCTGACGAGTACGTAGCTTGGAGGCAGTCTGCCACCGACGCCTACGAAATTTTTAAGCCATTCGAGGACAGTAGTGGCCATTATCAAGCTGTTACCATAATTAGGAATAAAATTCGGGGATTAGCAAGATCATTGCTGGTATCCCATAACACAGTTCTTAATTTCGATGCCATTATAGCAAGATTAGATTGTACCTATGCGGACAAAACTTCGTTGCGCCTGCTGCGACAGGGGCTAGAGATGGTTAGGCAAGGCGAGTTAAGCCTTATGAGTTACTATGACGAAGTCGAACGTAAGTTGACCTTAGTGACGAATAAAATTGTGATGGCACACGAATCTCAGCAAGCTTCATTGCTCAATGAAGAGGTAAGAGCCGATGCATTACATGCATTCGTGTCGGGACTAAAGAAGTCCTTAAAAGCAATTGTCCTTCCAGCACAGCCAAAAGACCTGCCGTCCGCTTTGGCACTGGCCAGAGAAGCGGAGGCAAGTATCGAACTAAGCGCCTTCTCAGCTTCATATGCAAAGGCTATTGAGGAAAGAGCGCAAGCAAGCGAAGCTAACAAATGTCGCGCATACGCTAAGCAAGGCAGAGTTAACAGGGATGATAGGAACCAGGAAAGGAACCCACATTTTTTTAAAAAGACACGCAGTCACTTAGAGAGTGGCAAAAAACACGGTCAAGAACAGCCACCAGAACCAATGGAGATCGATTCTTCGTCGAAATTTAGACAGCGCCATGATTATTGGCATCCCCAAAGCAGCAGCGCTCATGGTCAGAAGCGGCTAAACACGTCGGACAGGGTAACAGGCGCGAGACGCCAGCGCGTTAACAACGTGATTCAAAACGCCCCTGCTGACCAAGACCAAAGGTATGAGGAGATGGCATCAGATGCTGTAGCAAAAATTGATGATGATATAGAGTCTATAGGTGACGACGACTCGTTGCATTTTTTAGAGAACGCTCCCGGCTGCCGTTCATCAGGCGACAGTTGGCTGGGAGAACTTTAAGAATTCTAATAGACACGGGAGCGGCGAAGAACTACATCAGGCCCGTAAAGGAGCTGAAAAAGGTAGTGCCAGCCGATAAACACTTTACTGTGAGCTCAATCCATGGCTCCAGTAAAATCAAAAGTAAATGTCTTATAAAAATGTTTGGACAAGTCTCTCCATTCTTCCTCCTAGACACGCTGACGTCGTTTGACGCTATCATAGGCCTCGACCTGCTAACGCAGGCTGGAGTAAAGTTAGACCTCGGGAACAACCCCTTAAAATATCTGAATAAACTAGAAGAAATAGAGTATCATGACTGTGCTAGCGTCAACTTCACTAACGTCAATGATATAGTAGTGCCAGATTTAGTCAGAAAGGAGTTTAAAGACATGATTCTCAAAAGAAACAAGGCATTTTCGACCTCTAACGAGGCGTTAGCCTTCAACACTCCAGTTGTAGCCACAATTAGGACAGAGACGGACGAACCCATTTACTCAAAACTTTAACCACACCCAATGGGTGTGACAGAGTTCGTAAATAACGAAGTAAAGCAGTTTTTAAAAAACGGAATCATTAGACCGTCGAGATCTCCATATAACAGCCCAACTTGGGTTGTCGACAAGAAACGCACCGATGACAAGGGCAACAAGAATAAACGCCTGGTTATCGACTACAGGAAGCTAAACGAGCGTACTGTAGCCGATCGTTACCCAATGCCGAGTATTCCCATGATCCTAGCGAATTTAGTAAAGGCCAGGTATTTCACAACCTTGGATCTGAAATCGGGGTACCCCCAAATTTACTTGGCAGAACAGGATCGCGAGAAAACATCCTTCTCGGTAAACGGAGGGAAATACGAGTTCGGTCGCCTACCTTTCGGGTTGAAGAATGCGGGAAGCATCTTTCAAAGGGCCATTGACGACATCCTTAGGGAACAGATCGGCAAAACCTGATATGTTTACATAGATGACGTAATCATATTTTCCGAGAATGAGGTCGACCATGTTAGGCACATAGACATGGTGCTGAAGTGTTTGCTTGATGCCAACATGAGGGTGTCACGGGAGAAGACAAAATTCTTCAAAGAGAGCGTTGAATACTTGGGCTTTATTGTTACCAGAGGTGGGGCAAAAACTGACCCCGAAAAGGTCCGCTGCATTCAGGAATATGTTGAACCAAAGAGCTTATTTGGCCTCAGGTCGTTTCTTGGCTTAGCAAGCTATTACAGAAGGTTTGTCAAAGATTTTGCAGCAATAGCAAAACCTTTAACAGACATTCTCAAAGGCGAGAACGGCACTGTGAGCAAACACCGGTCCAAAAAAGTTACGGTTGAGTTTGATGAAACTCAACGTAATGCTTTCGAACGTTTGCGGAACATTTTAGCATCAGAAGACGTCATTCTCATGCATCTAGATTTTAAGCAGCCATTTGATTTAACTACTGATGCGTCAATGAGTGGAATCGGGGCCGTTTTGTCCCATGGAGGTAGGTCTTTCACAATGATTTCCCGAACACTGAAACAAAGTGAGGCTCATTACGCAACAAACGAGAGGGAATTGTTAGCAATTGTATGGGCCCTGGGTAAACTCCAACAATACTTGTATGGAGCGAGAGAAATCCACATTTTTACCGACCACCAACCGCTAAGCTTCTCAGTCTCTGATAAGAACACCAACGCCAAAATTAAAAGGTGGAAAGCTTTCATAGATGAGCACAATGCGAAAGTACTTTACAAACCAGGCAAGGAAAACTTTGTGGCAGATGCATTGTCAAGGCAAAATGTAAATGCCTTACAACACGAGCCTCAGTCAGGCTGCAACAATTCATAGCGAAATTTCGTTGACCTACACGATCGAAACGACTGACAAACCCCTTAATTGCTTCAAAAATCAGTTAGTATTAGAAGAAGCACGTTACGCGTTAAAGCAGGACTTTATATTATTTGGCAAAAAAGTACGTCACTTGATAAAGTTCACAGACAAAGAAAATCTAGTAAAAATACTCAAGCCACTAATTCTTACTGATGCAGTAAATGAATTTCATTGCGATTTCCCAACCTTAGCCAGTTTTCAACACGATTTAGTGTTAAGTTTTCCCACAACCAAGTTCTGGCATTGCAAGAGTCTGTTAATAGAAGTTACAGACAGAAATGAGCAAATCGAGATAATAACGACCGAACATAACCGTGCACATAGAGCTGCACAGAAAAACATTAAACAGGTACTCCGTGACTACTATTTTCCCAAAATGATAAAAATGGCCAATGAAATCGTTATGAATTGTAGGGTATGTACGAAATCGAAATACGACAGGCACCCTAAGAAACAGGAAATAGGCACGACACCGATTCCGTCATATGCAAGCGAAATTTTGCATATCGACATATTTTCCACAAATAAAAGGCTTTTTGTACTTTGTATCGACAAGTTTTGTAAATTTGCGATAGTACAACCACTAGTGTCACGGACAATAGTGGATGTAAAAATACCTGTCATGCAGGTAGTAAATTTTTTTCAAAATACGAAAACAATATTCTGCGACAATGAAGCATCGCTGAATTCGGAAACCGTAAGATCACTCCTAAAGAACAACTACGGCATCGACATAGTGAACTCACCGCCATTACACAGCACCTCGAACGGCCAGGTAGAACGTTTTCATAGCACCTTGATGGAAATTAGTGTAACGTCCTGTACAACAGGTCGATACACTCAGTTACGGACAGAATGCCGATCGAAGTAATTTATTCGACGTCTGATGAATTGAATGAAACCATCAGAGCGAGGTTAGCGAATGCACAGCAAGCCAACCTGAACAGATGCAACCCGTCTAGACAGAATAAGGTTATTGATGTAGGCCAAATTGTATACGTAAAAAATAATAAGAGAATCGGCGACAAACTCACACCGCTTTACAGTGAGGCAAAAATACAGGCAGATTTGGGGACGTCCGTTCTCATTAAAGGGAGGGTGGTCCATAAGGACAACCTCAAATGATAGGGACTCACATGTGAAAAATTCTCTTAATACACCGCACTTTCACGAAACACTCTTAGCACGAAATATAATGTTCATTGGGCAATGCAAGCTGACACTCACGAACCCACAATGTCGATCACAAAATTTGAAATTGATTTTAGATGAACCTCTCATAGTTAGTGTAGTTATGCGTAATATAATTGTAATATAAGTAACTAAGGCATCCGAGATCAAGTCCCTCCAGTTGGAAATAGTATCCACATAGCGCTCCAGCTAAAACGACATAGTGCGAAATGTAGCAACGATATCCTGGCAGTCAACGAGCGCCACGACAACCCACGCAGCAGTTGTCAACGCAAGGAACTCACACCGCCGTTGCCGCACGTAACCAAGCTACCTGAATCCATCGCACAAGCAAATGAAGGCATTATCATCACAGGAAAGAATTCATCGATGGCTGGCGCTGACGATGGCCCGAAATCTTAACAAGAGAAACACACCTCGTCACCTTTCGTCTCTCTGTGATCATCAATTCAGCGTCTTTAGCGGCTTAATCGTCCCCTGCCACATGCCAAGGAAATATGAGCTTCGAAGGAAACTTAAGGAGTATTAATGGATGTAAGATGACTGAGGACAGTCACGAGCTTGAGGGGGGAGTACTTAACAATAAGTATTGTACAATCCTCATAGCCAAGTCAACCTGTATCTCTCGCATCAGTAGCTTTCTCAGGCAGCGCGAGAGCGTAAAGAAATGACAAACGGTAATCATGCCACACCACCGTTATGTCCTTTTAACTCTCTTTGTGCCGCATCTAAGTAGCTCTCAGGCAGCGCGAGAAAGTAAAGAAGACCGAACGATAATAATGAAGCATAGCCGTTATGTCCTTCTTAACTTTCTTTGCGCTGCATTCTTGGAAAGTAAAGCAGGCACATAGGCCCTCTAGCTCAATTTCGTTCCTTCTTCTGAATTCAACCTCGAGACGAGCTAGACGTTAACATAAGACCGAATATAGTGAATAAATTATAATTTAATATAATATCACTTTGCGTATTTATATTACATTGCTGAGCCACAAGGCCAGCAATAAAAGGGTGAAGTCAAACCCCAACATAAACGTCATAAGAAGTGAATACTATCAGCAGCTCGTTCCTCAAGCTGCACCTGGACAAGTAGCAGCGAAGATTAGTGCCGACGACGCGGGACTTACACAGACTAACCAGTGCCGACGACGCGGGACATATATTACATAACTGGCGCCCAACGGGAATAGGATCAACGTCCCTAATTTAAAATTAGTGTTCCAAAAAATTGTAAGTTCACTAAAATTTATTTCAAATTATATATCCTAAACGTGAATGTGTCGAAATAAGCGAGCTTATGCAAGTGCACCAAAAGTGATAAATAAATCAAATATAATTTCACAAAATTTGTTGCCTAGTGTGCGTATTTGTGCGGTGTAACAAGCCAGATATATTTTGTCACAAATAGGCCCATCTGTAGGTGTGTTAGTGCATATGAGCCGTTTTGACGAGTTCAGGGTCTAAGGTCTAGTGCGATAGTGACGTAGAGTGGGAAACAGAAGGTGATAGCCGAGTACAGAACCTAGAGCTTGACTTTACCCAAGCACCAAACCAAAAAAGGCTTCACCATGGACGCGAACCAAATGCAAGTGTTAATTGATAATGCTGTCAGCCACGCTCTGGCGCAGCAAGCAGAAAGGTTCCAGTCTCAGCTAAACGCTATGAACGCAAGACTCAACAATTTGCACATAGACGCACCGCGAGTTGAAATCTACAGAAGAATCTCAGTAAACCCAGAAATTAGGTGCGACATCCCACTAGACATAATCAAGTCAGTTCCTGAGTTCAATGGGGGCTCTGACGAGTACGTAGCTTGGAGGCAGTCTGCCACCGACGCCTACGAAATTTTTAAGCCATTCGAGGACAGTAGTGGCCATTATCAAGCTGTTACCATAATTAGGAATAAAATTCGGGGATTAGCAAGATCATTGCTGGTATCCCATAACACAGTTCTTAATTTCGATGCCATTATAGCAAGATTAGATTGTACCTATGCGGACAAAACTTCGTTGCGCCTTCTGCAACAGGGGCTAGAGATGGTTAGGCAAGGCGAGTTAAGCCTTATGAGTTACTATGACGAAGTCGAACGTAAGTTGACCTTAGTGACGAATAAAATTGTGATGGCACACGAACCTCAGCAAGCTTCATTGCTCAATGAAGAGGTAAGAGCCGATGCATTACATGCATTCGTGTCGGGACTAAAGAAGTCCTTAAAAGCAATTGTCCTTCCAGCACAGCCAAAAGACCTGCCGTCCGCTTTGACACTGGCCAGAGAAGCGGAGGCAAGTATCGAACTAAGCGCCTTCTCAGCTTCATATGCAAAGGCTATTGAGGAAAGAGCGCAAGCAAGCGAAGCTTACAAATGTCGCGCATACCCTAAGCAAGGCAGAGTTAACAGGGATGATAGGAACCAGGAAAGGAACCCACATTTTTTTAAAAAGACACGCAGTCACTTAGAGAGTGGCAAAAAACACGGTCAAGAACAGCCACCAGAACCAATGGAGATCGATTCTTCGTCGAAATTTAGACAGCGCCATGATTATTGGCATCCCCAAAGCAGCAGCGCTCATGGTCAGAAGCGGCTAAACACGTCGGACAGGGTAACAGGCGCGAGACGCCAGCGCGTTAACAACGTGATTCAAAACGCCCCTGCTGACCAAGACCAAAGGTATGAGGAGATGGCATCAGATGCTGTAGCAAAAATTGATGATGATATAGAGTCTATAGGTGACGACGACTCGTTGCATTTTTTAGAGAACGCTCCCGGCTGCCGTTCATCAGGCGACAGTTGGCTGGGAGAACTTTAAGAATTCTAATAGACACGGGAGCGGCGAAGAACTACATCAGGCCCGTAAAGGAGCTGAAAAAGGTAGTGCCAGCCGATAAACACTTTACTGTGAGCTCAATCCATGGCTCCAGTAAAATCAAAAGTAAATGTCTTATAAAAATGTTTGGACAAGTCTCTCCATTCTTCCTCCTAGACACGCTGACGTCGTTTGACGCTATCATAGGCCTCGACCTGCTAACGCAGGCTGGAGTAAAGTTAGACCTCGGGAACAACCCCTTAAAATATCTGAATAAACTAGAAGAAATAGAGTATCATGACTGTGCTAGCGTCAACTTCACTAACGTCAATGATATAGTAGTGCCAGATTTAGTCAGAAAGGAGTTTAAAGACATGATTCTCAAAAGAAACAAGGCATTTTCGACCTCTAACGAGGCGTTAGCCTTCAACACTCCAGTTGTAGCCACAATTAGGACAGAGACGGACGAACCCATTTACTCAAAACTTTAACCACACCCAATGGGTGTGACAGAGTTCGTAAATAACGAAGTAAAGCAGTTTTTAAAAAACGGAATCATTAGACCGTCGAGATCTCCATATAACAGCCCAACTTGGGTTGTCGACAAGAAACGCACCGATGACAAGGGCAACAAGAATAAACGCCTGGTTATCGACTACAGGAAGCTAAACGAGCGTACTGTAGCCGATCGTTACCCAATGCCGAGTATTCCCATGATCCTAGCGAATTTAGTAAAGGCCAGGTATTTCACAACCTTGGATCTGAAATCGGGGTACCCCCAAATTTACTTGGCAGAACAGGATCGCGAGAAAACATCCTTCTCGGTAAACGGAGGGAAATACGAGTTCGGTCGCCTACCTTTCGGGTTGAAGAATGCGGGAAGCATCTTTCAAAGGGCCATTGACGACATCCTTAGGGAACAGATCGGCAAAACCTGATATGTTTACATAGATGACGTAATCATATTTTCCGAGAATGAGGTCGACCATGTTAGGCACATAGACGTCCTGTACAACAGGTCGATACACTCAGCTACGGACAGAATGCCGATCGAAGTAATTTATTCGACGTCTGATGAATTGAATGAAACCATCAGAGCGAGGTTAGCGAATGCACAGCATGCCAACCTGAACAGATGCAACCCGTCTAGACAGAATAAGGTTATTGATGTAGGCCAAATTGTATACGTAAAAAATAATAAGAGAATCGGCGACAAACTCACACCGCTTTACAGTGAGGCAAAAATACAGGCAGATTTGGGGACGTCCGTTCTCATTAAAGGGAGGGTGGTCCATAAGGACAACCTCAAATGATAGGGACTCACATGTGAAAAATTCTCTTAATACACCGCACTTTCACGAAACACTCTTAGCACGAAATATAATGTTCATTGGGCAATGCAAGCTGACACTCACGAACCCACAATGTCGATCACAAAATTTGAAATTGATTTTAGATGAACCTCTCATAGTTAGTGTAGTTATAAGCGTAATATAATTGTAATATAAGTAACTAAGGCATCCGAGATCAAGTCCCTCCAGTTGGAAATAGTATCCACATAGCGCTCCAGCTAAAACGACATAGTGCGAAATGTAGCAACGATATCCTGGCAGTCAACGAGCGCCACGACAACCCACGCAGCAGTTGTCAACGCAAGGAACTCACACCGCCGTTGCCGCACGTAACCAAGCTACCTGAATCCATCGCACAAGCAAATGAAGGCATTATCATCACAGGAAAGAATTCATCGATGGCTGGCGCTGACGATGGCCCGAAATCTTAACAAGAGAAACACACCTCGTCACCTTTCGTCTCTCTGTGATCATCAATTCAGCGTCTTTAGCGGCTTAATCGTCCCCTGCCACATGCCAAGGAAATATGAGCTTCGAAGGAAACTTAAGAAGTATTAATGGATGTAAGATGACTGAGGACAGTCACGAGCTTGAGGGGGGAGTACTTAACAATAAGTATTGTACAATCCTCATAGCCAAGTCAACCTGTATCTCTCGCATCAGTAGCTTTCTCAGGCAGCGCGAGAGCGTAAAAAAATGACAAACGGTAATCATGCCACACCGCCGTTATGTCCTTTTAACTCTCTTTGTGCCGCATCTAAGTAGCTCTCAGGCAGCGCGAGAAAGTAAAGAAGACCAAACGATAATAATGAAGCATAGCCGTTATGTCCTTCTTAACTTTCTTTGCGCTGCATTCTTGGAAAGTAAAGCAGGCACATAGGCCCTCTAGCTCAATTTCGTTCCTTCTTCTGAATTCAACCTCGAGACGAGCTAGACGTTAACATAAGACCGAATATAGTGAATAAATTATAATTTAATATAATATCACTTTGCGTATTTATATTACATTGCTGAGCCACAAGGCCAGCAATAAAAGGGTGAAGTCAAACCCCAACATACACGTCATAAGAAGTGAATACTATCAGCAGCTCGTTCCTCAAGCTGCACCTGGACAAGTAGCAGCGAAGATTAGTGCCGACGACGCGGGACATATATTACATAACTGGCGCCCAACGGGAA
>JAWNNK010001000.1:0-91236 GCA_035045065.1 Hirtodrosophila trivittata
CGGCATCCCAAATCGCGCCCTTAACTTGGCGATGTCACTACGAGGAGATATTATTATAGATACGTACAACAAATGTTTAGAAGAGGGGTTTTTCCATCAGTGTGCACCTTATCCTCATCCCAAAAGCGGACAAGCCCATCGATGACCCTTCAGCCTACAGGCCCATCTGCAATCGATACGGCCGGATGGTGCTGGAGAGGATAATTTATAGCCGACTTGGGAACTTAGCAGAGGAAAGAGAGGCACTTTCCGAAGCTCAATATGGTTTCCGAAAAGCGCGCTCCACAGTAGACGCTATCAAAGCAGTAGTCGACATAGCAACTAAGGCGATTGAGGGAACTAGATGGAGGAGGGCGATAAGGAGTACTGTGCAGCTGTCACGTTGGACATTCGCAACGCGTTCAACTCGGCCTGCTGGACTCGCATTCAAGCAGCTGTCGACCGGATCGGAATTCCAGGGTACCTGTCGGGGATGATATCCAACTATCTGTCCGACAGGATACTGCAATACGATACGGAAGATGGCCCCAGGCGATACAAAGTCACGGCAGGCGTTTCACAGGGGTCGGTACTAGGACCACTCCTATGGAACTTAATGTATGATGAAGTACTCAGACTACAGCTACCAAGGCGCTGAAGTCTAATCGGGTTCGCAGACGACCTGGCCTTAGTAGTAGTGGCCAAAGAAGTAGTAGATGTCGAAACGGCTGACAATGAAGCCAATAAGATAATTAGTGAGTGGATGCGGAACGCCGGCTTAGAGCTGGCCGGACATAAGACAGAGGCGGTGCTTATCACAAGTAGAAATAAAGTAGAATTCATGACCATACGGGTGGGAGACGCGACGATTAGGTCGAAGGACTCAATTAGGTACTTAGGAGTCCTTATAGATAACAGGCTTAGTTTTAGACAGCACATCGAGTATGTCAGTAGGAAGGCATCAAAGATGCAGGCAGCTCTCTCCCGGATGCTGCCCAACGTCGGGGGACCCAAGCCAGGAAGGCGACTGCTCATGGCAGTAGTAGTAGCCTCAGTCGTGGTATACGCAGCCCCAATATGGGCTCCTGTTTTAGACGGCAGCCAACAGCTTCGCAGGAAGCTAGCTGCACCATACCGCCTTAGTGCGCTTAGGGAAATTTCTGGTTTCAGAACCATTTCTAGCGATGCTGCCCTTGTTGTAGCGGGTATGCTCCCAATAGATCTTTTGGCTAGGGGAATCCATCACTTATACGGCTGGCGCACGACCAACAATGGTGCACCGCCAAGTGAGGCGATCCGTAGGATGGAGAGGAGAATAGCAATAGGCAGATGGCAAGTTAGGTGGGACGCGGCAACCAAGGGAAGGTGGACGCATAGGCTAATCTCTAGAGTAGACGAGTGGCTTAATAGGCGGGGAGGGGAACTAAACTTCCACGTTACCCAGTTCCTCTCAGGCCATGGAGGGTATAGAAAATATCTACATAAATTTAAACATGAGGAGACCCCAGTCTGTCCGCATTGTCCGAATTTCAACGAAGACCCGGAGCATATCCTCTACCAGTGTTTGAGTTGAGCGTAGTTAACGCGTTGGGAGGCACAGGTAGACTGGATTAGAGTCCCCATGTCCCTTTTTATTGTTGCTTCTTCTAATAAAGGAGAAAATTTTACAACAGTTTTGGTGTAATTTAGCTTAAAAATTAGTGGCAACGCTGTTTTTTGAATTTCGACAGCTGTGGTGGCACTTAGATAGCTTATCGATAGCTCCTAACCTTAGGCAACACTAAATTGGTCGTTTCCTTTTTAAGCGCGTGCTTTTCTAAGAAGTTGAACAGCTATGGGAATACAATTTGAACTTAATTTAGAATCCGTAGAAACTAGGTATCTTAAGGTGTTAACATTTGTTGTGAGTATAAATATATTACTAAGGTATTGGCTAAGTGGAACCAGCCACTATTTGGTTTACAATTAGTATCTGTTGAGATTATGTGGCTGCAATAGTAATTGCTGGATAGCGCGTGCTTTGTGTGATTTTGGTAAATGCAAATTTCTTATATAATACTTATAAAAGCTATGGAAATAATATTTGATATTAGTTTAGAATCCGTAGAAACTAGGAATCTTAAAGAGTTAACATTTGTTGTGAGCATACATATAATACTAAAATATTGGCTAAGTGTATATAAATTATTGGCTATTATTAGTTACTTTAACATTTTTTATCTATTTACATGTTTGACTGAGACTGGACATGACAGGGTAAGTGATATTATGGATTAACAATTATTTGGCTACGACTTACTTATTTTATATTGCAGGTGGCGTGTGGCTTAGAACAGCATCCCGTCGGCGCAGCTGCTAGTGGTGCAGTATCCCGTTTGAGTTTGCTCTGGCTTTTGGCATGAAGTTCAAGAGCTGGCATATATGCAAAATTCCGTCGGCAAACGACAGAATGCAACAGGACTCAGGCGATCAGCTGCAGTCCTGTAGAGCTTCGTGTGATGATTTTTGGATAGATCCAGTTGAAAAGGCGTGTGATAGTGTGGCTGGCGTTGAGTCGGCAGATTGTGTAGAAGCATCGGCTTGTTTCTAATTTTATTTGTTTTTATTTTTGTTTCATTTTATTAATTTCAGGTTTTATATGTATTATTGTGGCGGCTTAATGTGATGTGTTGGAATTGGTGAGTATTTTAACTTTTCATTAGTCAATTTATTTTGTTATATATATATTTTATTTATTCTGTTTACAGGTATTGAGTTATTACCATAGTGCTGGCAGGCCATCCCTGCGAGAGGTATTTTCAGGTGGTCGACCAGTATTGCTTGGATTGAGATATCAGGTATGTATTAATGGTTTGGCTTGTTACTTACATGAGGAAGTTGTTTGACAAGTCACTTATGGTTCGGGTGAGTATATGTTTATTGTAACCAGTTTGCAGATTGCTTAATATTTGTTCTGTTTTCCAGATTCAGCGTTGTTGCGTGGCAGTTGCAGCAGGAAGCTTCCAGTTGATGATTTGGTCTAATTTTTATTTTAAATTGTGTAAGTATTTATATATTGTTATCTTTCCTTAATGGTTTATATATTAATTATGTATTATCTTTTTTTATTACAGATTAGTTAATTATACGACGTTAGGCCAGTGTTGATTTAAATAAAAGTTGTCAATATGAAATTATGTTGGTTTTATATATAGTTATATTGCAGCTGTAATTTTGTAATGGCGTTTGCATAATTTAAATTGCGTGTTGTATTAATGATTCTTTTTAGTTTTTAGGTTGTATGCTTCATGGCCGTCTCACTTGGAGTACAAACATTCTTTGCGTTGTTTAAATAATTTTAAAACTATACGATGTTGTCAATCCAAGTGTTATAAAGTAAAGCAGCAAGTGTTTCGTGCAATATACTCGTCGGGAGCTTAAATAGCTATGTTAATATTCCCAAAGAGGAAAACGCGTTGGCGATATGTATAAGAAAAAGTATATATTCATGTTCCTGTAGTTGTTATTTAAAAAGCAAGTTACAAAGGACTGTTAGCTGTGTAAAATGCTATAAACATTATTGTCTGTGCATGCTGCAAGAGATATGTGGCTTATTTTTGTTTTTAAGTTATTTATTTTGTTTTGTGTGAAGTGAATTATAATCCGTCATGTATAAAATTCAGTATCCTGATATCTGCTGGGTGATTGTATTTATTAATTCAATATTTTGTTTAAATTTATTTGTTTGGTGATAGTGTGTATTTGTTATATTTTATTTTTTTTTTTTAGTTGTGTTATAGTTATGGTCAAGTTGGCATCAAAAATGGCTAGGTGTTGTGTGTAGTATTGTTGCTGTATGAGTGCAGTGGAGGAGCAGTATGAAGCAGAGGTGTCGTGGTGAAGTTGTTGCCATGGCTTTTGGTAGTTGTTGCTGCAGCACTCGTAAATTATTGGCGGTTTACTTGGCATAAGATGGCTAGGTGTTGTATGTGATATTGTTATTGTAGCAGTGCAATGGAGGATCAGTGTAAGACAGAGATGTCGTGATAAAGTTAATGCAATGGCTTTTGGCAGTTGTTGTTGTTGTGCTTCAAGTAAATTATTCGGCGGTTAAGTTGGCGTTCGAGATGGTGAGGTGTTGTGTGTAATATTGTTGTTGTAGGAGTGCAATAAAGGAGCAGTGTGACACAGAGATGTCAGGATGTTAAGTTTTGTTGCGTTTAGGTATTGTGTTATGGTAGGATGGTGTATGCATCAATTTTGGGCCGTGCGTAGTAAACCTACTATAGAGTGCCAATTTTTGTGCCATGTCATGAATTCCTTTCATGAGCAGTGTTATATTGTTATTGACAGAGAAATCAGTTGGACTTTGATTTACGAGGGAATGGTTTTGGGAAGCAACAGAATCATGAGTTGGATTCCTTTGATAAATATTTGTGACGGCGTTGTGTCTTTGTTCAGGTCCGCGCCAGTTAGGTAGCCTTTTCAGATTTTGGATTAGAAACGGTTGGGGTCTGTTTGGCGTGTCCTTATAGTAAACTCTCTGTCTAGCGTGATTAGTATTATGTTGTGTGTTATGAAGATCAAGTTTAGGATTCATTCTTTGATGTGGATTCTGTAGGTGTGAGACTTGGTTTGGTTGCTGTTGTTGTGGGCGTTGGCGTTGCAGTGTATTCATTGTTGCATTGTTGGCTAAGTTTATAGTTTGTTGAGTGTGGCGGTTGATATGAATGTTTTGTTGGTATTGTGATATCGGTTGTTAGTGTATAGTTGCTGGATTTGGCATTTCGGGTGGAGGTTGGCTTTGCTGGTTGATAATGTTATGGTGAGCAGACGCTAGCATTTTATTCTTAGCGGCTTTGTAGGCGGGACAGCCTTTGTAACTGGCTATATGGTTACCGTTGCTGTTAACACAGTATCCTTCTGTGTTTGGGGCTTTTGGCAATTAGATGTTGGATGGCTACCAGCACACTTGAGGCAAGCGTGAGGTCTGGAGCAATAGTTTTTACTATGGCCAAAATCTTGGCACCTGTGGCATTGGATTGGATCTATTCTTTTTATTTGCCTTTCGACCGAAATGTCTTGGGCCTCCATTGAAGTTAGGGTATAGAGGTCTTCGTTATGGCCATCGGGATTTGGTGTTATTTCAACCTGGAAGAGGTTCACTGGCTTGCCAGTGAGTCGGTTTTATAACTGCTATATATCTGACAGTGTAACCTAGTTGTGCTAGTTGGCTTCGTACCCAGTCTGTAGGCGTTGACCAGTGAAGATTAAGATGAAGGCGAATTATAATTCTGAAGAGCGTGTGAAGAGCGCTCTAAAGAATACTATCACAGCCGGCACTGCTTGTCGTAAAAGGCGACTAAGGTGTCACGGTGATGTATCTGTTAAGAGAGTTGTCTCTAGTAGGCTTTATGCCCTGATCGCCATTGAATTGGATAAAACCAGGTTATTTCTCTTTTTAAAAGTTAAAGCAGCTCGCAACCTCCGGCCAGCCAGAAGAGTGGCTAGTAGAGTTGTCCCTAGTGGGCTTTATGACCCTGTTTTCCATTATCTTGGTAACCAGGTAATTACTCTTTCTGGCAGCTCGCACCCACTGGGAAGATGCTAGGTATCCCCTGGATAGACGTGACACTCTGTGAAACGACTAACTAATGCGTGAAGGCGACTAGAGTCGAGACCAGTAAGGCTCTAGATATGACCACTGGAAACCCCTTTTTTGTTTCAGAAGACCCCTGGGCTGACGGTCATCAGTATTCTAGCACCTTAGTAAGCGGAGTGAAATCTTGCTGAAATGGCTGCTGGGTCGGTCGGCAAATTCGGTTTTTTGTAGACACTATGATAAACAAAAACAGGCGGTCCATTAATAAGGAAATGAGGGATGCTGTTGAGCAGTCAAAAGTGTTGTATGAGCTGGTAGCCATCCAGGTTCATGACAACACTGCAAAGGAGGTAATCCGTGCAAGCCAGTCGTCGCAAACTTCGCCGTTGTTTCGAACAATATTCGAAACAAAGATAAGACAGCCTACTAAGGCTCCTACGCCGCGTACTAAGCGTAGCAAATGCGATCTCGTTACGCAGACGGAGGAGCAAACAGTGTCAGCGGCTGACTCGTCTTGCGTCTTGCCAGGAGACAACAAGCAGTCCGGGTGGCATAAGGTCACCTCGAAAAAGAAACCGCCGAAGGCAAGAAAAGTGCTTAGCGAAAAAACGCGATCCGATGCGATTGTTATAGCGGCGAAGGGTGAGCTCAGCTACTCCGATATTCTCCGGAAGGTGAAAACGGATAAAAGGCTGAAAGGTCTTGGGGAAGCAGTCTCAAAGATAAGAAGAACCCAGAAAGGCAAGCTCTTGTTGGATCTTAATAAATCTGGAGAGTAGACAGCTGCCTTCAAGACCCTTGTATATGAGACCTTGGGTGACCAAGCTGCTGTGCGTTCGCTAAGCCACCCGGTTTCTATCCAGTGCAAGGATCTAGACGAGATCACCACAATAGATGATGTCTTAAATGCTCTGAAATTGTAGGTGAAATTGACCGATGTCTTTACAGGTTGGCAGACTCAAGGTGGGCTGGTCAAGCTGTCGTCTCCGTGAACAGGTAAGCATCACAAAATGCTTCCGGTGCTTGGAGTTCGGTCACATGACCAGACACTGTAAGAGTGACGTCGACAGGTCAAACTTGTGCAGAAAGTGCGGAAAAGAAGGACAATGCATGTTCTGCAAGGACAAAAGGAAGGAGTGGAAACACGTAACTGGAAGTGGGAGGTGCCCCCTATTTAGGAGCGCGCTCTCTAAAAAATCATCATGAAGTACATACAGTTGAATCTTAATCACTGCGATGCGGCATAGTCCCTCTTGAGCCAAACCGTCAGGGAACACAACACCGACGTTATACTTTTATACGAGCCATATAAACCAATCCAAGGAAGTGGTTGGGCAGTCAGTAGCTGTAAAAAAGCAGCTATCTGGTCCATGAAAACACCACCCCAGGAAGTTAATAATACCTTTGAGTAACGCTCTATAGCTGCTATGCTCCGCCAAGCTGGGACCTCGAAAGGTTTAAGCGAATGCTTACTATTGGTCGTGCGCCAATAGTAATCGCAGGAGACTTCAACGCCTGGGCTGTAGAATGGGGAAGCAAAGAGACAAGAGCCAGAGGATCCATTCTGCTGGAACAATTTTCAGCGATAGACTTAGGATTAGCGAATGTCGGCGATGAATTCACATATTGGAAGGTTGGAAGAGTTTCTACTATTGATCTCACCTTTCTGAGCCCTTCATTATACAGAAAAACTGTGTGGAAGGTTAGTGAAGAGTTCACGGCCAGCGACCATAAGGCGATCTTCTTTGTAGGCGTAGAGTTCAGCGGATAACCGTAAACGGCGCCCAGTGGAAAGAAAACTGTCTTGATATGGAAGTATTCTCAGACTTTCTTTGTCAAAGCGAGTGGAGACCGGTTGGTTCAGCAGATGATATTGCACAATGTTTTGTGAGCTTGGCTAATGCGTGCGAATCCGCCATGCCTCGCCGTAACCATGTAGACGTGGGGCACCCTGCTACTGGTGAACGGAGGAGATATGCTAACTCAGGAAAGCTTGCCTGCGAGCAAGGCGATGTTGCCAAAGAGCCCGAAGTCGCTCAAACTTCGGTGTGCTCCTTGAAGACTTCAGAGTAGCTAAGCGAGCACTAAAGCAGTCGATTAAAGCTAGTAAAGCCGAAAGCTTTATAAGTATATGTCAAGATGAAGACATTGACCTTGGGGTACGGCCTACAAGGTTGTCACTAAGACATTTAGAAGTCAGGAGACACTTATAGTGACTTGCCATAAACTGCTTAGCAATATCGTAGCGGCGCCCCCGGTCCAGATGGAGTTCCTAACCGCGCTCTTAAGCTTGCAGTGGCCACTACACTAGCGGCTTTTGCACGCACCCTTAATAGATGCCTGAAGGATTGACTTTTTCACCAGCGATGGAAACAGCAGCGTCTTATTCTTCTCCCAAAAGAATAAGACGCCTCTAGAGCTATTGAAGGTGTACGCTGGAGATGGGGTACCAAAGAGTATTGTGCTGTTGTGACACTAGACATTCGCAACGCTTTTAACTCGGCGAGATAGGCACGCATAAAAGGTGCTCTTCTCAGAATTGGTATACATAGCTATCTGCTGAGAATAATATCGAGCTACCTCTCTGATAGAGTGCTGGAGTACGACACAGACAGAGGCCTAAAACACTATAAGGTGACGGCCGGTGTTCCACAGGGATCGGTCCTAGGACCACTCCTGTGAAATATAATGTACGATTATGTCCTAAGAGTCGAGCTGCCTCTGGAGTGTAAACTCATTGGCTTCGCTGACGATCTTGCACCTTGTGGTAGTGGCAAAGGAGATCAGAGAGGTGGAAGCGGCTGCAACTGCCTCCATAAAAATCGACGCAAGATGGATGGAGGAAGCTGGGCTTGAGCTAGCAGGCCATAAAACGGAAGCTGTGCTTATAACCAGTAGAATACATGTAGAGTACATGAGCGTTAAAGTGGGCGAGTCAACGATAAAGTCCAAACCGTTTATCAAGTATCTTGGTGTCATGCTCGACAACATATTAAGCAATCATCCACATATGAAATATGTCAACGAGAAGGCGTCCAAAATGCAGGGAGCTTTTTTGAGGATGCTTCCAAGCATTGGTGGACCGAAACCCGGAAGACGTTTGCTTATGGCGAATGTAGTAGCCTCACTACTGCTGTATGCTGCACCAATATGGGCATCAGCAGTAGCCAAAAAGAAGTGCTTGGCGAAGAAGTTCAAGACGCCGTACAGGTTGGCGGCACTTCGAGTAATATTCGGATTCAGAACAGTTTCCGCGGATGCTGCACTTGTTGTGGCAGGTATAATCCCAGTGGACATACTAGCGACGGAAATGCTGGCGATATACAAATTACGCACTCAAGAGGGGAACATAGTACCCCTTGAGGCCACTCGGAAGAGGGAGAGGCAAATGTCTGTGGTTACATATTTTGTTTTTTGAATGTGCCGCACTGACGTTGGAACTGGAGCTGGAATTTTTGTCGATTAATATTCGTACCAGGGTCTCAAAGTCCACTAAAAAGAAATGCTACCAGGTAGTCGAAAGTCGTGTAATCTTTCAATTGATTATATACAAGGCATGTATATTTATTTATATATTTAGTTTCTTATTCTTATTTACAATATGTTTTTGAAGGTACCGAACAAACTTTACTTGGAAGTCTGCGTCTGCGTCGAATCGGCCGGCAGTTTTACAATACCCAGTGCAGGTTACAGCAGCACAACCTAGCAGAAGGTATAAAATGCAAAAAAATGGAATAGTGGTTGATAATAACGACACTACTCCAGGTGGCAGTCATTTAGGTGAAAATCCACCCGTGGAACATACCACGGCAGGGGCACGGATTCTGGAGTCCATTCCAAGCAGCTCAGAATCTTGCCAAGAGCGCAAGCATAACTGCAACGCGCCCAAGCAAGGATAGCGAGTCAGTACCGCAACCTTCAACTGTCGACAGAAAAGTCAGCCAAAGCTGACAGTAAAAAGGAGCACAGCACATGGCAAAAAGTGCAGGCTACGGCGAAACCAAAAGCGAGGAAAAAACAGCGTCCTGATGCCATATTGGTAAAATGCAGTGATCCTGCCAACTACTCGAAGTGTTGGCCGCTGTGCAAGGCAACGCTGGGTTACAACAGTACAAGGAGAGCGTGCAAGGAGTACGGCGTACTGCAGCAGGAGAACTTTTATTGCAGATGAGCAAGCCAGCAGACGAGCTCACTGCTAAATTGCAGCGCGCAGTACAGGATGTCCTCGGAGAAAGTGCTTCCGTAAAGACGATCACGGAAAAGGTCCTACTAGAGATCAGGGACATACCCGAGTGGACTACGGCTGATGATGTGTTACAAGCTGTTTTCACCAAGCTGGAGGAAGACCTTCCAGCACAGGCTGCTCCAAAGCTACGAAAGGGTTATAGAGGCACGCAGATCGCCACTATGATCCTCCTAAAAGAAGTAGCAAATACGCTCCTTGCGGCGGAGAACGTGCGGATTGATGGGCAGTTTGCCGCGTACGCAGCAAAGTGGAACCAAGGAGGTGCTTCAAATGCCTGGATTTCGGCCACACTGCAGCAAGGTGTAGAAGCAAGTTTTATGCTTCCGCCAAGTGCTTTAAATGCGGTGGAGATGGGCACTCATCCAAAGAGTGTAAGAACGCAGCATGTTGCATTCTGTGCACAAGAGCAGGAGACAGGAATGTGGCACACCATACACTTAGCAAAGCGTGCCCGCATTACGTGAAGGCTTCCAGTAAAACGCAAGATTAGGTTTATACAGCTTAATTTAAATTATTGCAGGACGGCCCAGGACCTACTACAGCAAACGGTACAGGAGCTGAACGTGGACATTGCCATCCTCAGCGAGCCCTATAGACAAAAGTATGATGGAAGCTGGGTGCAGAACTCGAGTTCGAGTGCAGCAGCAGCCCTGTGGAGCTGTGGACAACCACCAATGCACCTTACAAACATGGGTGCCGCTGGAGGCTACGCCAGAGCAAAAGTGAATGGCATCCACGTATACAGTTGTTACATACCCCCCAGTACGTCAACTATGGAGTTTGCAGCTCTAGTGGATGAAATTGTGAGTGATGCGAGAGACCGTTCCCCAGTGTTCATTGCAGGCGACTTTAATGCCTCGGCAGTTGAATGAGGAAGCGCAAGGACCACTCCGAAAGGCAGAATCCTGCTTGACGCATTAGCCGTGCTCAACGTATCACTCTTGAACTCGGGCAACGCGCACACATTCAACAGAGCAGGAAGAGGATCCGTCATAGACGTGGCGTTTGCAAGTCCCATACTTACAAGGAGAGCAGTATGGGCTCTAATCAATATTTATACCCACAGTGACCATGCAGCCATATTGTGCACTATTGGAAGACAGCAAGTGCGATGGAACCAGCTAAGCTCTACAAGCTGGTGCCAAAACTCATTGGATGATCAGGCCCTCCATGTATCAATAAACAGTGCACGGATCGTGGCCAGCGCAGATTTGCAGTATTTCCCAACAACGTGGCCATCGCCCTAACCAACAGGTGGAATGCGGACATCGCGGAAGCGCGAAGAGAGTGTATTCGAGCTAGAAGGCAAGTTAAGCGGTCCCGAGACAGACCCAGTCTCCCGCTGATGCTCGCTGAGTACCGCCACAAGCGAAGTATACATTAAATGGGCGAAAAACCAATGTTGGAAGGACTTGTGTGATGAAGCAAACTCACAACCATTTGGCGCAGCATACAAGCTAGTGATGAGGAAACTGTGCAGACGCCCAATGCCGGTGGACCCAGAACAGCTCAGAACAATAGTGGAAACGCTATTCCCAAAGCAGCCAACTACACCGTTTCCGTTCGCTACAACCATTGCGGAAACCAATTATACGGATGCCGAAGAAATTACAATGGAGGCGGCCCGTATAAAAGCGGATAAGGCACCGGGACCAGACGGTGTTCCGTCACGCGTTGTGAAGACATTTGCTAATCTACAACCGTCGATTCTTGCAACTCTTTGAGCGCATCATTTGCAATAGACTCGTGAACGAACTTGATGAACGGCAAGGAATCACAAATTGGCAGCTTGGGTTCCGAAAAAAAAGAAGTACTGTAGACGCTATCAATGCTCTGGTTGGCACTGGATATTCTGGCAGCTGAAGGACGAACTGGAGAGATGGCGATGGCAGCAACCCGAGAAGCAACGTTGAACAGATGGCAGGACCGCTGGAACCACACGGAGAGAGCGAGCTGCACTAGGCGTTTCATCCCTGACATAAGCCAATCGATAAGAAGACGACATGGACAGGATGACTTTTACATGATGCAACTTTTGACAGGACATGGGTGCTTTAAATATAGGCTTAAGCACGAGACGGATCCGTTTTGCACACACTGTGCGCGGACCATACAAGACGCAGAACATGTCCTTTTTGTCTGTCCTAGATTCACTGCAGAACGGCAAGAGTTGAGCCTAGGCATTGGGAGGCCATTCATAGTCTCAGACTTGATGGATATCCTACTTAGCTCACAAAACAATTTTCTTGCAATAAGCAACTTGGGTGCAGAGATAATGAAATCCTTGCGTCGCGCTGAAAGACCACGCAACCAGAATTCGAACTTTAGATGATGTAATGGTCAAGTGTCATGACCCTGCGGACTACGTCAAAGTGCTTTCGCTAGTCCAGACAAATAGCGCACTACAGCAGTACAAGGAGAGCGTGTGTGGTGTGCGACGTACGGCAGCAGGGGAACTACTGCTTAAAATGCGCAGTTCAGCAGATGATGCCACGTTCAAGCTGCAACATGCTGCCCAAGAATTGCTGGGTGACCAAGCGGAGGTCAAGGCAATCACTGCAAAGATGATGGTTGAGGTTAGGGACATATTGTATGGACGACAACCGAGGAAGTTCTACAGGCTGTCTTTACATTAATTGATGGAGATCTGCCTTCCGAAGCCGTCCCGAAGCTGCTTAAGGGATATAGAGGAACACAGGTAGTAGAGGTGGAGAACTATCAATGGCACTATCGACACTATCGAATCGATAGTGGTCAACGATCTGGGAATAGCCAAGCGGGCCCTAAAAGACAGCATAAAAAGAAGCAAGGCTGAATGCTTCCGTCAAATATGTGACGATGCTGATGTTAACAAGAGGTGGAGAACTATCGATAGTGGGCGCCATCGATAGCCGACGATAGTTAATTTTGAACCATCGATAGTGTCGATAGTGCCATTATCTATTAGCACTGCAAATGGTGAATTTGTATAAAGAAACTTCAGCCAATCTATCAGTAGTACTTGAAAATGTGTCCGATATATCAATTACTTGTGATTTGTGGACATTGAGCGCTAATGCAAGTTTTTTGACAGTTACGGGACACTTTGTATATAATTACGAATTAAAAACGGCATCCTTGGCTACGAAGAAACTTTTAGCCACGACAAATCACTGTTCGCAAAATATTTCAGACACATTGCGTGAAATATTAACAGATTGGAACATACTAAATAAAACGGTGTGTATTGTAACGGATAATGCCAGCTCCATGCTTAAAGCATGCGAGATATTACAAATTCGCAATCTACTATGCTTTGCGCACACAATCAATCTGGTGGTGCAAGATGGTTTAAAAGTTGATGACGTAGTGCTTCAAGATTTATTTATTAAAAGAAAATCAATTGTTAGATTTTTTAAGCACAGTACTGTTGCAAATGAAAAATTTAAATTGGCTCAAGAGGGCACCGAGTATTGTTTACTACAAGAAACACCCACTAGGTGGAACAGTTTCTATTGGATGATTGAGCGAATTTTACAGACCAATGATGCCATTGCCAAAGTCTTATTAGCAACAACTTATGCACCGATGCCATGTACTGCTGATGAAATACTTGTGTTAAGGGACATTGAGAAAATATTGGCGTTCTTCCACCAGGCAAGTGAGAAAATTTCTGGTGCAAATTATGTTACCATATCGTTAGTTATACCGATGGCATACGGACTTTTGCGCAAAATCGAAAGTGTCTTACCACTGCTACAGACTTTGCAGGATGGCTACTTTACTCGACCCAAGATTTAAAAAAAGGATTTCAACACATTACAAATGCAGAACCTGGCAGGTAGCCACTGTGATCCTCCAAAAAGACCTGGCCAATACACTTCTCTCAGCGGGAAGTGTACGAGTAGTGTGGGCAGTGTGCAGGATCCGCAATAGGGTGGATCCTCGACGCTGCTACAAATGCCTCGAGTTCGGCCACACAGCAGTCAGATGCAGAAGCAAGGTTTATGCATCCAAACAATGCTCCAACTGCGGAGAAAATGGCTATGCATCCAAAGGCTGCATACGCCCTGCTGTATACTCTGCGCGAGAAAAAGTGGACAATCCACGGCACACCACACCCTAAGCACGGCGTCTCCCCAATACAGGAAGGCTTCCAACAGCGGTCAAAATTAAGTTTTTACAACTTAACCTCATTCACTGCAGAGCTGCCCAGGACCTCCTCGGGCAAACCATAGGCGAAAAAGGGATCGAGCTTGCCATGCTAAGCGAACCGTACCACAACAAAAACGACGGTTCCTGGGTCCAGAACCCGAGTTCAGGAGCGGCACCAGTCTCGTTTCCACGTGTCACGACCGCAGAGAACCCCAGGTATACGGACACTAGGGAAATCACTGAGGAAGCATCTCGCATCAAAACTGGTAAAGCGCCATGCCCAGACGGAGTTCCATCGCATGTGGTTAGGACCTTTGCCACCGTGCAGCTGGCAATACTCGCTGACCTCTATAACGTCTGCATAGAGAGACGAGTATTTCCGTGGAGATGGAAACTGCAGAAGCTTGTCCTACTGCCCAAGAGCAGCAAACCCCCCGAAGAACCATCGGCATACAGACCACTCTGTATGCTTGATGTGACCAGTAAGCTGTTTGAGCGGATCATCTGCAAAAGGCTGATGGACGAACTGGATGAAGGGCAAAGAATCTCCAACTGGCAATACGGCGTCCGGAATAAGAGAGCACAGTAGATGCCATCAACACGGTGGTTGACATCGCCAAAAAGGCTATAGAAGGGTCGCGTTGGAAATATGGCTCGAAGGAGTACTGCCTCGTCTTGACGCTTGACGTCAGAAACGCATTTAACTCGGCGAACTGGCGAACAATAGTCAACGCTCTGACTCAGCTGGGAATATCAGAGTACCTCAGAAGTCTGATCTGCAGCTATTTCACGGATAGAATCCTCCTATTCGATACGTCAGACGGACGACGCAGGTACAGGATCACTGGCGGAGTCCCCCAAGGCTCCGTATTGGGCCCCGTGCTGTGGAACGTGATGTATGACGCGGTACTGCGAACTCGCATAGTGGGCTTTGCTGACAACTTGCGGTTGTCACTTTTGCCAAAGAGTTGCCGGACGTGGAGGCAAAAACTAATGCAGCAGTCCAGCAAGTAGTAAACTGGCTCCATAGGAACTCTCCTTAGCCGCGCACAAAACAGAAGCGGTACTTATCAGCAGCAGGAAGAAGGTCGAGCTAGCGACCATTCTGGTTGGAGGGTGCGCGATCATCTCGAAGCCTGCGCTGCTATATCTTGGCGTAAAACTGGACCACCGACTCTCATTCAAGCAACATCTTGAGTACTCGGCAGGAAAGGCCGCCAAAGCAACGACTGCACTCTCGAGACTAATGGCGAACATCGGAGAACCTCACCAACGGAGTCGCTGGCTTATTATGCACGTGGTGAGATCCATAATAATGTACGCAGCACCGATCTGGGCCACCGCCTTGGCAACGAAGATACTTGGGCAGCCATGCAGGGCCACATATCGCACGTGCGCCTTACGGGTGGTGAGTGCATTCCGCACAGTCTCGGACGACGCAGCTCTTGTTCTTGCCGTCATGATACCGCTTGATCTGCTTGCGGCGGAAACAAGAATCACCGAATTGACAGCAGCAGCGAAACGGAGCTCCACTCTGGCAAAGTGGCAGGAGAAATGGAGGACTGCGGCCAGCGGCGTTTGGACAAGGTGCATCATTCCCGATGTGCGCCTTTGGTTGAATAGGAGTCACGGACAGGTTGACTTTTACTTGACGCAACTCATGACAGGACATGGGTGCTTTAGGGCATATTTGTATATGTTCCGCCATGAGGATAGTCCGTATTGCACACACTATACCCAGATTATTGAAGACGCAGAACATGTATTTTTTGTCTGTCCTCGATTTACTGCTGAACGGAAAGAGCTAAGTCTAAGCATTGGGAGACCTTTTTCAGTCACAGACTTATTAGACATCCTACTTAGCTCGCAAAACAATTGAATAGCAATTAGACACACATGTGCAGTAATCATACAAACCCTGCGTCGCGCTGAAAGTCATACCTAGCGGTTCAGGTTCGGGAGGGAACGGGGAGTAGGGTCAGGTTTAGTGGGTGAAGGTCCCACACATTAAGGCTTTAAATGCTTCCCACTTTAAAAAAAAAAATACCACAATCACAACGCGTGGTGAGCGGTCTGCCGAATACCACCACAGCAGGCAATAGCTTGTCGTAAAAGGCGACTAAATGGCACGGGGATGTTCTGCTCTGAGGAGAGATGGCCATTAACCCGGCAATGGTCAGCCTGATTCCTTTCCGAGACAGTTAAAGGAGCTCGTGACCTCCGGCACCAAGCCAGGTGTCCCCCGGATTGGAACTATACAACCGTGGGTGCCTAGCAAACACGAGAAGTCGACCCAGTCCCGTGTGGTGCGCGGTCTTACGAATACTACCACAGTAAACAGACAAACAATACAATACACATACACATACACATACACATACACATACACATACACATACACATACACATACACATACACATACACATACACATACACATACACATACACATACACATACACATACACATACACATACAATACACATACACATAACATCACATACACATACACATCACTACATACACATACACATACACATACACATACACATACACATACACATACACATACACATACACATACACATACACATACACATACACATACACATACACATACACATACACATACACTACATGTTGTTGTATCCGTCACCGTTGTCCCGTTCTGGCGTGGTTGAGGTTGTGTTTGTTGCCGTTGGTCTTCGTTGCCGGGCTTGTTTTCCTGTCGTAGCTGTGGTTCTTTTAACTTTTCTCGTGGTCCTTTGATTGTTTGTGTTTCAGTTCGCGTTTCGTTATTTTTTTACTCTCGTTATTTTTCGTATCTTTGAAATTATCACTGCCCGTTGGCACACTTGCGTGGATTCGTTCTGTTTACTTGCTAGCTTTCGCCCAGACTGATTTCTCTACCACTCCTCATTAGCCTATTGACCTACTTCTGTTAAATTCTAAGTTTACCCTGTTATCCCTCTGTTAGCCTGCATTGGTATTAGTTTAATCCCGCTGCGCCTGCGTGTGCTTTGTTGTTCCTTTTCCGGCCTGGCGCATGCGTGTTTTCCTGTTAACGAAGTCCATGAGAGCCATTTTGTTCCCTCTGAGCGGCGCTTTGGTAGTATTTGTGCATGCATGTCACTTCTGAGCGGCGCTTCGATAGTGTTTGTGTATGCATGTGACTTCTGAGCGGCGCTTTGGTAGTATTTGTGCATGCATGTCACTTCTGAGCGGCGCTTCGATAGTGTTTGTGTATGCATGTGACTTCTGAGCGGCGCTTTGACAGTATTGGTGCATGCATGTCACTTCTGAGCGGCGCTTTGACACTGTTGATGTTTAGCGCATGCTCATAACGCCGCATTGCGTTCGCTTAACGCACAAATGCCCGCCCTCTGGTAAAAGTTTTGGTGCACTTGATCGCTGCATTGACACGGCCGTAAGCTTCCGTCAGTGCATTCAGAGCGAAAGCTGTGTATGTGAGCTTTTGCATTGTATTACGATGCACTCGGTCCGAATAGTGAGCGCGATGAGCGAAAGCTTTCTCTTGTCCCGCTTTCCGAAAGCTCGGCCGCTGTGACGTCGCTGTCTCGTTATTGCCCACTTCTGCTGTGCTTCCTCATACCCTGTAATTCCGCTTATTTGCTAATACTTCATAATTTTCTTCTCTTCTATACCTTCCTGGTCTTTATTTTCTAATACTTCATGTTTTATTTCCTCTTCTTAATCTAACCTAATTCCAACCTGATTCTTACTATCTATGTTGCGATTGATAATGCTGGTTTCTATGTTTAGGGCGGAAATTTCCGCTCCGGGATTACGTCATGGCTTGCCGCAAGAAGCGACTAAACGACACGGGGATGCCTCCTCGGAGAACAGCCTGGTGGGCCGGATGATACTACCATTAACTTGGCAATGGTCAGCTTGATTCCTCTCTAAAGTAGGTAAGGCAGCTCGTGACCTCCGGCAACTAGCCAGGTATACCGTGGGCATCCAATAAACACGAGAACGCGACTGAGTCAAATCCCAGTATATCTCAGGGATTGACCACTGGACTTAATGAATTGACGACCCCTGGGCCGACGTGGTACAGTATGCTAACACTTCAGTAAGCGGAGTGATATCTGGCTGAAATGGCTGTTAGGCTAATGCTGTACCCGCCTCTGTCCCGCTAAAACCTAACAAGTCTACAAGAACGCTCGTAGGTCAGTCACCATTCAGTTGGTGGTACAGGCTCAGATGACACACTCCTGACTAACGCGGATCCGGCACTGCACACCCGACCCCATAAGGGCGGGTGTCAACCCTTCGCATGGCCTCACTGCTTGCATAGGCAGCCATGGGATCTTGTCGCGACTGTACTACGGCCTACGACAACGGCTTGCGAGTTGGGACCCAAACGATAATGAATTTTACCCAAAATACCCCGAGCGAAGGCTCAAACGAAGTCCGCAATCCATTTGCGAAAAGCGGCAAAATTGTTAGGTCTCCAGTAGAGGAGACACTACCACAGAAGGCGGCAGTAGCAATTCAGACTCAGCCGACGATCCCCCAAAGCAGTTCGTCTCTGTGTGATCTAGGTAAGCAGATTGCATTGCTAGTGGAGATGCAGGACGGGTACAAGCGCCGATCCATCCACACTTCCATGAGGGAGTGTATCGAAAGCATCAAGGCCCTGTACGAGTTGGTAGCTATTCAGCTACACGACGACAGGGCCAAGGCCACTGTGAGGGCGCATCAGGCGTCACAGACCTCTCCACTGTTTAGAACAGTGGCTGACCCAAAGAGGAAGCAGGATGTAGGTGCGCGGACTCCGCAAACGAAGCGCTGCAAGGGTCCGCCGGACACGCAGGCTGTCAGCCTACCACCTACACCTCACCCACCCCCGAATCAGGCGGATAATGCCTGGAAGAAGGTGGGGAAAAAGGGCAAAAACATCCGGGAGAAGAGCCAGAGGGTGCTCTCTGAGAAGACTCGGCCGGACGCGATTGTTATAATGGCGAAAAGCAAAGAGAGCTACTCAGAGATCTTGAGGAAGGTCAAGGCAGACGAAAAGCTTAAGGGCTTAGGGCAGGCGGTAGCTAAAGTTAGGAGAACCCAAAAAGGGGAGCTCCTGCTCCAGCTAAATCAGTCAGGAGAGGGGACTTCAGCGCTTCGTACGCTCCTGGGAGAAACCCTGGGCGACCAGGTGGAAGTTCGCTCACTCTCCCATAGGGCCATAATAGAGTGTAGGGATTTAGACGAGGTAACGTCCAAAGAGGACATCCTCGAAGCCCTCAAAGAACAGCTCCAAATAGGAGATATAGCGCTGGAGGATATACACCTTCGTACTGCCTACGGCGGTACCCAAACAGCGTCTATAAAGATGACAGCAGACACTGCCAAAAAGGTCCTGTCCGTAGAAAAACTCAGGGTGGGTTGGGTTAACTCCAGACTTCGGGAGCGTATACCCATTACCAAGTGTTATAGATGCCTCGAATTCGGACATCCAGCGAAGCAATGTAGGAGCGAAGTAGATCGATCCAATTTGTGTCGGCGGTGCGGAACTGATGGCCACCTAGCGAGGGACTGCCAGAAGGAACCAAACTGCATCTTCTGTAGGGAAAAAGTTTAGATGTGAAGCACATCGCAGGAAGTGGAAGGTGCCCTGTTTTCAGGAGCGCACTTTCTAAAAGAAAATTAAGTACATCCAGTTAAACCTCAACCACTGCGCGGCTGCACACGATCTTCTGATGCAGTCAGTGAGAGAGAAAAATACTGATGTTTCTATAATCTGCGAGCCCTACAAGCCTGTTAGAGATAGCGGGTGAGTAGGGGGTAGTAATTGTAAGGCAGTCATATGGTCTCTGCGAACCCCACCTCGCGAAATAGATACTAGCCACGCGGGGTATGTCAGGGCAAAAGTACATGGGATTATAGTATATAGCTGCTACGCACCACCAAGCTGGGAACTGCACCAGTTCCAAAACATGCTGGAGGAAATTGCGGAAGATGCACGTAGTAGAGCTCCCCTCATCATAGCCGGCGACTTCAATGCCTGGGCGGTTCAATGGGGAAGTAGGATTACAAATGCCAGGGGGACATGTCTTTTGGAGGTGTTTTCGTCACTTGACGTTGCACTTGCCAACTAGGGGAAACACCTTACGTATTGCAAGGCTGGGAGAGGATCAATCATAGACCTCACCTTTGTCAGTAGCTCAATCTATAAGAATACTTCGTGGAGAGTTGGTGTGGAGTTCTCCTTCAGTGACCACATGGTAATCCACATCGAAATTGCTAGTGGAAGAGCAATGAACCAGGGGCGACCAAAAACAACTGGTCCTAAATGGAGGGACAATCTTTTTGATGAGTATAGTTTCGCAGTCAGTCTTACCCACAGCGAGTGGAATAGATCGTCTGCCAATGACATGGCCAAGTAGCTTGCCAGAGAGCTAGTAAGCGCATGTGATGGTTCAATGCCAAGGCGTACACAAAGCAGGCGGGGAGCACTCTGCTACTGGTGGAACGATGAGATCAGTCGGCTCCGGAAAGTCTGCCTCAGAGCAAGAACCCGATCCCAAAGATCTCGGGCCCGACCAGATTTTGACCTCACGGTCAACGATCTGCGCATAGCCAAGCGGGCCCTCAACCACAGCATAAAAAGAAACAAGGCTGAATGCTTCCGTCAAATATGTGACGATGCTGATGTTAACCCCTGAGGGTTAAGAAAGAGGCGGTGCTTCTCCCACGTAGTAAGAAAGTAGAATTCATGACCATTGTAGACAGCACATTGAGTATGTCAGTAGAAAGGCATCAAAGATGCAGGCAGCTCTCTTCCGGATGCTGCCCAACGTCGGGGGCCCAAAGACAGGAAGCCGACTGCTCATGGCAAGAGTAGTAGCCTCAGTCCTGGTATACGCAGCCCCAATATGGGCTCCTGTTTTGGACGGAATGCCAACAGCTTCGCAGGAAGCTAGCTGCACCATACCGCCTTAGTGCGCTTAGGGAAATTTCTGGTTTCAGAACCATTTCTAGCGATGCTGCCCTTGTTGTAGCGGGTATGCTCCCAATAGATCTTTTGGCTAGGGGAATCCATCAGTTATACGCCTGGCGCACGACCAACAATGGTGCACCGCCAAATGAGGCGATCCGTAGGATGAAGAGGAGAATAACAATAGGCAGATGGCAAGTTAGGTGGGAAGCGGCAGCCAAGGGAAGGAGGACGCATAGGCTAATCCCTAGAGTAGACGAGTGGCTTAATAGGCGAGGAGGGGAACTAAACTTTCACGTTACCCAGTTCCTCTCAGGCCATGGAGGGTATAGAAAATATTTACATAAATTCAAACCCCAGTCTGTCCGCCCTGTCCGAATTTCGACGAAGACCCGGAGAATGTCCTCTACCAGTGTGTGAGGTATAGGGCATTAGCTCAAATAGTTCCTCCAGTAGATGGCCTAATTCGGTTCATGCTGGAGGAGGAAGGTAATTGGAGAGTCATAACCTAGCTCATTGTCCAGATTCAAAGTGATCTGAAATGATCCGAAAGGGAGCGTCGAGGTGAGGCCTAAGGCCATCCCCCCCTGTGAAGTTATACCTAACGGGAGCACCACAGAGGTGTGGAAGTGTGCGGGGGGGTCGATTTAGTACGTAGGCGTCTTGTCAGACTCAAGGTGAGCGGCGTACTGGTCTGCGTCTGCGTCGTATCGGCCGGCAGTTTTAGAATACCCTGTGCGGGTTATAGCAGCACAAACCTGGTAGAAGGTATAAAATGCAAACTAAACAGGAAATAATGGTTGATAATAACGACACAACTCCAGGTGGCAGTCACTTAAGTGCAAATCCACCCGCAGTGCATACTGCGGCAGGGGCAAGGATTCTGGAGGCCCCAACACCCATTTACTCCCAAACTACTGCGACGGTGGCCCACTTGGCCGGCGCAGCGGACCAAGCGACAAGTGATAAAGATAGGATAGTAAATCCATGTGCAAGAAATGATCGATTGCGCCGATCACCGCAAACTGGATTGGCAGGACCTAGGGCTCTTAAGCCGACTGGACCAGAGTCAAAAGAGGCGAATGATACGCCAAAGAGAGGAAAAGAGAGGGTCCCAGCAGGAAAATACCCCCAAAGAAGGCTAGTGACGGAAAAGAAGCCCGTGGTACGCCACGTAAACCAGGGCATGAAGGATAGCTTGGGCAAAATGCTGAACCTGCAAAGGTCGGTATTGGGACACCTGCGAATGGCGGAAGAAGCATCCGAAGTTTGGAAGCATGGCAACCAAGGTACGTGTGCAAAGCAGCAGCATAGCGAAACGACAGACAAGGCGACCCAGAAGACACCACCCGCTCTCACAAGTAGCTTCAGACGCGTGGCCAAAGCTATAGCACCCAAGGAAGCCCTTGCCACGCAGCCAAATAATTCTGCCAGGAGAGATCTTGCAACGGGTCTGAGTAAGGATGGTGAGACCGTACCGCATCCGTCAATTGCCGACAGCAGTTGGAGAAACTGTATTTGTTAAGACGATCACGGAGAAGGTCCTACTGGAGATTAGAGACATACCTGAGTGGACTACGGCTGATGATGTGCTGCAAGCGGTATTCATCAAGCTAGACGAAGATCTGCCAGCGGAGGCTGCTCCGAAGTTACGCAAGGGCTACAGAGGAACGCAGATTGCTACCATGGTCCTCAATAAGGAAGTTGCGAATACGCTTCTTGCTGCAGAGAGGGTACGGATTGGATGGGCAGTGTGCCGCGTGCGCAGCAAGGTGGAACCAAGGAGGTGCTACAAATGCCTAGATTTTGGCCACACTGCAGCTAGGTGTAGAAGCAAGCTGGATGCTTCCGGCAAGTCCTTCAAATGCGGTGGAGATGGGCACTCATCCAAGGAATGCAATAATATAGCGCCTTGCATTCTGTGCACAAGAGCAGGAGAGAAGAATGTGGCACATCATACGCTGATCTTGCCATCCTGAGCGAACCCTATAGGCAAAGGTATGACGGAAGTTGGACGCAAAACCCAAGCGCTGCAGCAGCCTTATAGAGATGTGGACAACCGGCAATGCAACTAACAAACGTGGGTACCGCGGGAGGCTACGTTAGAGCAAAGGTGGGCGGCGTCTACGTATAAAGCTGCTACATACCCCCTAGCACTTCAACTACGGAGTTTGCGGAGTTAGTGGACGACATTGTAAGCGATGCGAAAAAGCGTTCCCCAGTGTTCATCGCGGGTTCCTTTAATGCCTGGGCAGTGGAATGGGGAAGCGGAAGGACCACACCGAAGGGTAGAATCCTCCTGGACGCACTAGCCATGCTTAACGTGTCACTTCTGAACTCAGGCAATGCATACACAAGTAGCAAAGCAGGAAGAGGATCAGTTATAGATCTGACTTTTGCCAGCCCCATCCTAGCGAGAAAGGCGAAATGGATAGTATCTCAGGAGTACACACACAGTGATCACTACGCAATTGTCTGTCTGAAAGACGCACGCAGTGCAGGAGACTGCCAAGATATACCAGTGGGGTTCTTGAGAGTCTAGATGAGCAGGCTCTCTGCCAAACCATGTATCGGACCCAGAGCAGCTCCGTGCCATAGTTGGTACTCTTTTCCCAGAGCGGTCATTGGAGCCGCTCCCGGTTATCGAACCAAGATCCGTTGTGCAGCACACAGGTTCAGAAGAAGTCATGCGGATATCCAAAAGGATAAAGCACAACAAAGCCCCAGGACCGGATGGAATCTCTCTCTCTTTTTAATAAGTAATTGGATGAGAGAGTGTTTCCTAGCATCTGGAAGCGATAGAGGCTAGTACTGCTGCCGAAAGGAGACGGCTGAACCCATCTGCGTACAGACCACTCTGTATGTTGGATGTGGTGGGTAAGTTCTTCGAGCCGATTACAGATGATGCGCTCGAAGAGGAGCTTGAAGATCGGGAAGGATTATCTAACTGGCAATTCGGATTCCGAAATGGCACGATCGACGCCATTAATGCAGTGGTAAACATAGCTAGGAAGGCAATTGAAGGAACACGCTGGAGAGGCGGTCGTAAGGAGTACTGCCTAGTCACTACGCTGAATGTACGCAACGCTTTCAATTCCGGAAACTGGTGCGTGATTGTTGGAGCGCTGCAGCGGCTTGACATCGCCGAGTATATAATCAACTTGGTGCGCAGCTACTTTTGCGATATAACGCTACTCTATGATACCTCGGAAGGAAGGGTGCAGTACCAGGTTGCAGGAGACGTACAACAGGGGTCGGTTCTGGGACCAACGCTCTGGAACGTAATGTATGATGCGGTATTATGCCTCGCAACACCGAAGGGAACTCCCATTGTTAATTTCGCGGATGATATCGCCATTGTAGCAGTGGCAAAAGATCTACAGAAGGTGGAGTCTAGCACCACTGAGCGGCATCATGGCAAACATCGGAGGCCCTCTCCATAAAAGCAGGTGGCTTATTACTAGTGTGGTAAGATCCATCGTGCTATATGCCGCGCAGGTTTGGGCGCGTGCTATGACTGTCAAATCCTATGGACAGTCCTGTAGAAGTGCATACCGTTGCTGTGCGCTACGAGTACTAAGCGCCTACCGTACGGTTCCAGAAGATGCTGCACTAGTCCTAGCGGGATTGATTCCCTTAGTTCTGCTAGCCGCCGAGACAAGAAACCCTAAGGAATCCAGAAGACTTGCGACAATGGAGCAATGGCAGCAACGATGGCGACAGGCTGGAAGCGGCAGCTGGACAAGGCACCTGATCCCAGACCTACAGGCATGGAGTAACAGGCTACACGGACAGTTAGACTACTACTTAACGCAACTTTTGACGGGACACGGGTGCTTCAAATCCTATTTATATAGGTTTAAGCACGAGACGGATCCGTTTTGCACACACTGTGCGCGGACCATAGAAGACGCAGAACATGTCCTTTTTGTCTGTCCTAGATTCTCTGCAGAACGGCAAGAGCTGAGCCTAGGCATTGGGAGGCCATTCATAGTCTCAGACTTGATGGATATCCTACTTAGCTCGCAAAACAATTTTCTTGCAGTAAGCAACTTGGGTGCAGAGATAATCAAATCCTTGCGTCGCGCTGAAAGACCGCGCAACCAGAATTCGAACTCTAGATGAGATCTAGATGAGGCTTTCATCCATCTCCCCCTCGTGAAGTAATACCTAACAGTTTAGTGCCTCGGGAGGGATATACGGAGAGTAGGGTCAGGTTTTAGTGGTTGCAGATCCCACACTATTCGGCTTTTAACGCTTTCCCCCCACAATAATAAAAAAAAAAAAACTTCGTGTGGTGAGCGGCTATAAAAATACCACCACAGCCCCACATTGGTTGTCGTAAGAGGCGACTAAAATGTCCCTAAATCCGCTACACGTCTGCCTCAGAGTGAGCGGTGTAGTTGTCTGCGTCTGAGCCGGATCGGCTGGCAGTTCATCAGTGCCCGATGCGGGCCTTAAACAGCATCAGCCTGTCAGTAGGCATAAAATGCACTCAATGTAGTACAATGGTTGATAAAAACGTAACTACTCCAGGTGGCAGTCACGTAAGTGAAAATCCACCCGTGGAAGCATCCACGGTAGGGGCGCGGATTCTGGAGGCCCCAACACCCATTAGAAAGTTAGGAGTTACTGCGTCGGTGGCTTACTTGGCCGGCGCAGCGGACACAGCTACAAGCACGGACCCAACACCGGAGGCAGCAGCGGATAAGCATGCCAAGCCGGATCCTTTCGCCAGGACGAAAAGTATACAACGATCCCCGATAGCGGCGTGGTTTTGGAAACCGAGGAGCCTGGATCAGGATCAGGAAGGAAGCTCAGAGACTTGCTCCACTTGCCGCGATCAGTCGCGGGCTGGCGGTGCCGTTAATGGCTACTCGCTCTTCGGGTTCGCTGCCCTGTTGTCCGTTGTTGTAGCGGTTCATCTTCGTCGTCTGCTCCTGTTGTTGTTGTGGTTCCGTTACGTTTTCTCGTCGTTTATTTTACTGGATTCGTTCGGCGCACTCGCGTGGATTTGTCCTTGTTACTTCGAAGCTTCCGCTAAGACTGATCTCTCTCCCATTCCTCACTAGCCTACTGACCTACTTCTGTTAAATTCTAAGCTTACCCTGTTATCGCCCTGTTATATTGCATTTGTGTTAGTCTAATCCCGCTGAGCCTGCGTGTGATTTGTTGTTCCTTTTCCAGCCATGCGTGTTTTCCTGTTAATGAAGTCCATGAGAGCCATTTTGTTCCCTCTGAGCGGTGCTTCTGTTATATTGGCGTATGCATGTAACTCCTGAACGGCGCTTTGGTAGTATTAGTGCATGCATGTAACTTCTGAGCGGCGCTTTGGTAGTATTGCTGCATGCATGTAACTTCTGAGCGGCGCTTTGGTAGTATTGCTGCATGCATGTAACTTCTGAGCGGCGCTTTGGTAGTATTTGTGCATGCATGTAACTTCTGAGCGGCGCTTTGGTAGTATTTGTGCATGCATGTAACTTCTGAGCGGCGCTTTGGTAGTATTGCTGCATGCATGTAACTTCCGAGCGGCGCTTTGGTAGTATTTGTGCATGCATGTAACTTCTGAGCGGCGCTTTGATAGTATTGGAGCGGCGCTTTAACACTGTTAATGCGTAAACGCATGCTCAGAGCGCCGCATTGCGGTCGTCTAACGCACAAATGCTCGCTCTGGTAAAAGCTTCGGTGCACTTGATCGCTGCATTGGCACGGCCGCTGAGACGTAAGCTTTCGTCAGTGCAATCAGAGCGAAAGCTCTGTATGCGAGCTTTTGCATTGTTTTACGAGGAACTCGGCCCGAATAGTGAGCGCGCTGAGCGAAAGCTTTCCCTTGTTGTTGACATCTTGCTCTTCGAAAGCTCGGCCGTTGTGACGTCGTTGCCTCCGTTGTTTCTAAAGGACGACAAATTCTGCCGTGCTTTCCCATACTCTGTAATTATACTTATTTGCTAGTTATTGATAGCTTTCTTCTATCCTATAATTTCATGGTGCTTATTTTCTAATACTTCACCCTTTTTCTCCTAGCCTAATCTAATCTAATTCTACCCTAACCCTTAGTATCTATGTCGCTGCTAGTACCTCTGTTAGTATGTTAGGGTCTAAGTCCCGAAGCGGTAATTTACACCATGACAACTCCTTCTTACTTTGCGAGACGAGCCGAGATGATCACCCGTCTGGTCCTCCTCACGGTGACCGAAAATCGTCGCTCCCCCAGCCTCCGCACTATGCGCCCGTGCCATTGGGGTGCTGCTCTCCGCGGTCGCACTATGTCACGGATCAGCTCCGCTGGCAGCCGCCTCTCCAAAGTGTCCACTACCCAGTCGCCTGGGGCTGAGTCCTACATCTCTTCGTCAATCACAGCTGTCACCATGGAATTTTCTCCCACCGCTCCCAGCAACTCGGCTGCCGCGTCCGGATCGAGCAAGTGCTCCCAATCGTCCAGCTCTGGGTCCTGGATTGGGCTTTCAGGTGCTGCTCGGACCTGTACTTCTTCTTCGCCTTGTTGGCCCTCCTCCTGATCTGGCGACCAGGCGAACCACCTTCCTGGTGAGTCGCGGAGGGGTGAATAAACCCCGTTGTAGACCGGCGGTGAGTTTTGGCCTGCGCGGGTGACTCCAACCCGGCCCATGACTCCGGTGTCAACGGTTCTGGTGATTTCGCGGGCCGACGCAGCGTTTCCCGGTCGTCCTCCGAGTCCACGGGATCCGGTGTTGGTGGGAAATAAAGGGGAATCCGGGGATCCACTATCCTCATCACCCATGGCGGGGCTGGCGGGGCTCTCCTCCTCGGGGAGATCGGGATCTGGCCTCTCTGGCCGCACTATGGTTGGTGCGATGAATTTGATGACCTTGTACGTCCCGTCATACTTGGATGCTAACTTCGCCGCAAAGCCATCTGCGGCTCTGGACAAGTGGTGCTGTCGAACCAACACCAGCGTTCCTAAGGCCGGCTTCCACTCTCGACGTCGTAGGTCGTAGAGCTTCTTCTGCTCCTGAGAAACCCGTTCCGTGCTGTCTTTCACCACTTTGTATATATCCTGAAAACCGGCTTTCCTTGAATTCTGGGGTCTCGCTTGACTCTCCTAATCCTGGCGTAACCTTTTCGTAGAGTGCTCCTGGAAGAGTCCCGACCAATAGTAGCGCAGATTCACTCTAGTAATGGTCTTCCGTATTCCCAGGTGGCCGGCGCATGTGGGATATTTTCATGTCTATCTGCAAACAAACACTTTTTTCAGTATGGCATGGGAAAACAGATGCCACGAAGAAGAATTCTGCAAAGTCCTCGCCCATCATCGTCTACTCCTTATTGTAGACCCCTTAAAATAATGTTTGCAAAAGAGTCTACTGATTCGGTAAGAGCCGAGATAGAGAATATATAGGCGTAGATTTTTCAAATTAAGCCTTCGAAATTGATCAGTTTTCAAGTTGATCACAAGTTGGAGCTTACGATTATCGATGGAAAAGTGGTCATTTCCATTGGTAATTTGCCAAGACAGAATGACTTACTCAAATTCGGACTATCTACTTTACATAGTTGGATTCGCTGCTTTGAATGTGTGTTACAATGTGTGATTTAGGGTTGAAATGGCATTATTGGTAGATATTCCAATGCAAGGTTCTGGCAACACTAATAGCGGAAATACGGCTCGACGGTTTTTTGAAAATAATATATTGTCTGCACCAATAACCGGAGCGAACGAGGAATTAATAAAAAGGTCAGTATCACTTCACCCTCGCTGGAGAACAGACGTACTATCGCAACGACAACCTCGCTTTACACAAAGCAAACACAAACAACAACAATCCAAAAGTTAACTGTTACACTGTGAAAAAAAAAAAACAAAAACAAACATACAGCTTCAACAGTTACTTGGGCTGAAGCCCAACCAAACTGAACATGCTCGAACCGGACAAACACAGTTATGCCGCTAACGCAAGGCTTGGCGAACCAAAATACTTAACAATAAAAAGAAACGACAACGGATCTCTTGTAAATATGTCACCCTTTATAATAAAAAAAACGATTGATTTCATATGCAGTGGAGAAGTAGAATCATGCAAAAAAACGAGAGACGGTGCTCTACTAATAAAAACCAAAAACAAGTTACAAGCAATAAAACTACTAAAACTAGCCAAAATAGCAGACATCGACGTAACAACCACTGAACACAAATCACTAAACGTTACAAAAGGAGTCATATACTGCAACGAATTAAGGAACATATGTGAAACTACGATACTAGAAGAACTCAAATCCCAAAAAGTCACCGAAGTTAGCAAAATATTGAAGAAAAAACCACACCAAGGAATCTCAATCAACAACAACGCCGATGGCATAAACACGGGACTTGAAGAAACTGGCCCAATAATAATAACTTTCGCAACCCTAAAATTACCAGAAGCGCTAAAAATTGGTTACGAAACCGAACAAGTTCGCCCATACATTCCACTACCACTAAGATGCAAAAAATGCCTTCTATTCGGACACCCAACACCAGTGTGGAAAAGCACAGAATCATGAACAAATTTTTCCGACAACAAGCACACAAGCGAAGGTGAATTATGCGACAAGCCAAAAAGCTGCATCAACTGCTCCAAAAAGCCCGAAATCGACCACCATCGCAGCCCACTTGATCGCAAATGCCTCACGTTCCGTAAACAGCAAGAACTCACTGCAAAAAAAACCACCGAAAAAGTAGACCACAAAACAGCACTCAACATCTACTACACTCGCCACGGCCAACAGACAAGATCGAGCTACGCCAATATAACAAATACACCAACCCAACACAGATCACAATCCAACACTACACCAACAAGACGTCACCAACACTTCCCTCGGGAGCAAACAAACCAGCACACTCACAACACCACCCACATCACATCACCAGTCTCTCCCAACAGAGCAGGTAAACATGGACATCGACACCCGTGATAGTAAACCCAAAGCATATACAACACAGCATACAGACGATCTAAAAATAATAATCTTCCCAAAAGATAAACCCAACTCACTAGCTACAAACCTCAAACCTAGCAAACAAAAAAAAACAAAAATCAAACAAAAGCAAATACAATAACAACAGCGACACCGAATCTATATAAACAAATAAGACAAAAGAAAACAAATTAAAACCAAAAAGACAAAAAACCAACCAAACAAACAACAAATCAACCAATCAACTAAGAGACAAAAACCAAAACTAAATAACTCAAATAATTAGAAATATGACCCTAAAGATACTACAATGGAATATGAATGGCTACGTAAACAATTATAACGAGCTCCTTATCCTAATCAAACTACACAGCCCAAAAATTATATCCATCCAAGAAACCCACTTTTCCTACTCTGCAACTTACCCAACACCAATAAACTACGAAATAAAAACAACAAACGCACCATCGAGCAAAGGTGGCGTGGCTATCTTAATACACAAATCATTACAATTCAAAATACTGACACTAGGTAACAACCTAGAAGCGATAGGCATAGAAATCCACTCAACACAAAAGTTCAACCTCATATCAGCATACATCCCACCAAACAAGAAATTCACACGATCCGATTTAGAATTGACATTCCCAATCACAAACACACCCACAATAATTACAGGCGACTTCAACAGCTGGAACAGCTGTTGGGGCTCCCCAAAAAACAACTGTAGAGGCAAATTACTTGCTAAATTCATACACGACAACAGCTACACAATACTTAATAACGGAAAACCAACACACTACTCTACCCACAACACACTTACCCACATTGACCTATCCTTCTGCTCCCCAACCCTTACCCCACACTGCACTTTCAAAATAGACGACACCCCACAAGGCAGTGATCATTTCCCTACTATATTGGAAATGTTCCCATGCAAAAACAAAAAAATCACAAGTAACCAAGATAGAAGATTTATCACAAAAAAAGCTAACTGGGATATATTTGAAAAAATTGCGGCAAACCTTAATACACTAACCACGATATCCACTAATATCAATCAAGAAAGCAGCAACATTAACAAAATAATAATCCAAAGCGCATACAAGAGCATTCCCCTCTCCCAACCCACTAATAAACAAAGAAAAGTTCCATGGTGGAACAAAGAACTAGAACATCTAAAACATGAAAAAAATAAAGCATGGAAATAACTAAACAGCAACATAACACAAACCAACATTATTAACTACAAAAAAATAAACGCCCAGTACAGAAGATTAATACGCAAATCTAAAACAGACAGCATACACGAACTCACCTCAAATATTTCCCCCAACTCAAGCTCTGACACTATATGGTGCAATATAAGAAAATTCTGCGGACTCCACAAAAACACATCAATACACTGTATAAGGGACATAAACTCCAATAGCACTTTTACAGACCCAGTAGATATAAGTAATAAAAAATTCCATTTCCTTTGGGTCCATTTGGGACGAGGTACTTCTCACCTTGTTACACATCATACAATAATATGCCAAAAAACATAAGCAAATGTGCCGGAATGCTTGGCTTAACAGCAGGCAATTAAAGACTTGGCTTTCTTAAGATGTCACGGACGAGCGGAGGGTATATTGCAGCTATTGCAAAGCGACGATCACAGGCAAATTAAGCAATTTGCGCGCTCATGCAACCACCAAAAAGCACACAAGTGCAATGAGTGGCTATTATGGAGCAGGAAGCAGCGCTGTGTCTCTTTATTGCTCAGCATACAGCAATGGCCCAAATAGACCGTTTGGGCAACGTGTGCAGCAATCATTTTGACGGTGGAACTGCAGGGCGCATAAAGCTCCACAGGACTAAATATTATAAAAAATGTTTTGACTCGTCATTTTGCGGAAGAATTGTGCAGCAATATCGGAGATTCGATATTCAGTCTCTTACTTGACGAATCTACGGACATCAGCGTCACTAAACTTCTAGGTACTTGTTATGTTACAGGTAACACGAGCAACGGCAGAGGTTGAAGAATTTAAAAGAATCTCAGTGCGGCCAGGCGTTGCATGTGACAAGCCATTAGACATTATTAGGTCCATCCCCGATCTTCGAGGTGACCTAGACAATTACGTTGCCTGGCGTTAAATGCATTAAATATGTTAAGACACAAAATAAAGGTGAATGCAAACGCCCTTCTGATGTCATTCAACACTGTCTTAAACTTCAGGGCTATCATGCCCATGTTAGACTTTACATATGACCTTGACATGACAAGAAAAGAGGAGTTACCTTTAATGCGGTATTATGATGAGATTGCCAGAGAACTGACTCTCATCACCAATAAAATAGGACTAGAGATGTTGAAACAGCTACCATCCTAAATACACAACTGAGTGAGAGCAGACGTTTACACGGCAATAAGGATGATCTTATAATTTACATATACATATGTATACTTATGTAGGTGTGGTCATAAGTTATTTTTCCGTCAGGAGTGATGTTTTCGTCTCCACATTTTTAAGTCTGGTATCTTTAGAATTTGGAAATAAATGTGTTTCTGCTCAAGGCGCCAACAAAAGTGTCTATACAGAATTAAAAAAAAAAAACACCAGCGTCGATTTTAATGAAACGTGCTTGGAGTAACCTAACTTGTAAGTGGATGTGAATACACATTGAGCATTGTTTAAAAAATGAACAGAACAATAAAATTTCTATGCTATGTTCATCGAACTTGTTGTCTAGTGAATGGTAAAACGCATCGTGCAGCGCCAAACTCGCAAAGATATTCGATAGTGGATGGACCGCTTTAGGGTTCGGTTAATTTTGCTCTACTTTTGTGTGCTTCAAACATTTCGATTGGTTAAAACGTAACAATGGCGACGAACTCATTGCATGTGGTAAAATCGCTAAAAATAGTATATTTTCGCGTCGGAACTGAATACCCTTATGAACATATAGAATATATTCAATTATGTTAAACAATGTGGGAAAGCGACGTTACATTTTCCTTCTGAAGCTAGTTCTAATATATGTATGTCGGAGATTCAATAGTCGGCGATTCATTAACTGAATCCTCACTAAGATTATCTTCTTGAGTAAACTCGGCGAAGCGTTTTCTGGCGCGTGGCATCGTTTTTCTTGTGGAGTTGCACGTCTGTCCTTTTCAATAGTCGAATAGTAATTGCCAATACCCAAAAACGAACGCTTGCTCTAACCCGAGCAATTCCGAGCAATTTAGGTACCTGCTATGTCTATCTCACTCATGCCCGCGACCAGACTACGCTAGACAGAAACAGTTGCTGTCGCGCCGAGAGAATCAAGAAGGCATGCACAAAGAACATTGCAAAAGGACAAAACAAATCATGCAAGGAAACAGAATAAACACACGTATTGACCAATATGCGTTTTAACTAGAACTTTCCAAGTAATATCCGACATGTATATAGTTGATAACAATTTCGTACCATAGTAAATGTTCACTAGGGCATTAAGTCTTCGACGCGTAAATATATCAATTGTAGTTCCGACACACATTTAAATGCTCGATGGAGATCAACTACTGTCCGCTGGAGTCGCAGATGGAATACCCTATTAGAGAGAGAATAAGTTGAATGGTTACACCTGTATTTAGAAAGGGTTAATAATTTAGTTTTGTGTATGTATGCATGCATGTTAACTTAATTATCTATGTATATTGAGCTCTTATAACATAGACCAACTTTGCAAATTTCTTAAAAGCAAATACTTAGCTACAGAATTGCTATTAACTTTATTTTCCTTATATTCTAAATTTTATGAAATATGTATATAAAAATGCTCGTTAGGGTACTTTAATCTCGACATGCAAGTATATTTTTCAACACGCATGAATGTGCGTCCATTATTATTGCTACAGTATTAAACCAATCTGATTTGTTGAAGCAAAAAAAGATGGAGCGAAAGAACCGTACACTAAATAAACGAATCACATATCAGAAAAACAAATCATTTTGTGGTATCGTGAGGCTAAAAACGGTATATGAAACAATATAATGTGTGTTATCCCTCTTCCTCTTGTTCTGTGCTGTTTGCTGTTAATTTTGTGCTCATGAGCAGTGCTGCCGTTCCAGCTACTTGCTACTTTCCTGTTATTCGACAAGCTGTTATATGCATAGGTGTTATCTGTTATGTCCGTTAAATTTAGCAGTCCGCATCACAACATTTATTTCTTTGTGTTTAATATTTAATTCTGACATTGTAAATCCATATATTGAAACACATTTGCACCTTGTAATTGCATTTTCTGTTAGGATCTAGAGGGAAAAAAGCTGAATTGGCAACACTGCTCATGAGCATCAACTAATGTAGCGAAAGAGTAAGACGGAATACACAAATCAGATCGTTTCTCACCAATTGGCTTACCGTTAACAATGGCGATGGACACATGCATGTGTTTAGTGTAGAAAAAAAAATGCTTTCGTGTCGAAGGTTGAATACCCTAACAAGCATATACCATATGAAGCAACGAGTTACTGGCTGATTTAATTGTGAGCACTAATGCACTAAGGGGAAATAGCATAGCCTTATAATAATATTTAAAACGATATTCAATATTTTTAATGATATTAAGGACCCGCCAAAGTATAACCAACAAATCGTCGTGCAACATTGACGCCATTCACATAGTCGTGTCAGTTTATACAGTGTATCGCAACGTCGACTACTTCTTAGGAATTTGTCCAAAAAGTAGGTAGAGAACCAGACGACAAAGTCATAGAATGAAATGGTAGAGGCAACGCGCTATTCGCTTCACAGCCAGTAGAATTACGGGACTTTTGCTTTTTGTTTTGTGTGTTTCATGCACTGTGGGACGAGAGTGACAACATCTCGGCCCAATAAATAACATAAAATAGATAATAAACACCAACAACACAAAGACCAGAACGCCGTAAAACAACAACAAACAAAATACTCACCAACTAATAAGAAGACAACAACCGTTCAAGCAAGATCACAAACACCTACGGAAGAAGAGCTAACAAATAATCAACCTCAACACAACGTCATGTTCAATGCCCTGGAATTGACTTTGAATTACACAAAACACCTAGAAAGCAAAATTAGGGCACTTTAATTATTAATTCATCAACTTATTAGAACTACTTGTACTAATAAAAATTATACTAATAATTCGTCAATTAACAAAGATACATGCATCATAAAGCAGCAGCACCACTAAGGCAATACACTAAATAAAGCTGAAGATTTCATCATGGACGTTGAACAAAACACAACCAATTTTAGGAACCAATATGTATAGACAAAGCCAGAATGACATCTATTCAGCGTCAAGTTTTTGACTACGGCGCCAACATCACGGAAAACTCAGCTCCTCCTCCCAATAACTTGAAAATCGCACACTGGAATGCCTTCGGAATAAAAAACAAAATGGCTGAAACGTAAGTATACATTAATAATGAAAACGTCCAAGTTATGATGATAATAGAAACAAAAACTTCCTTTGATTCAAACATCTTAAAGATAGACGGCTTCCACACATACAGCGCCTCACATCCTGCAATAAACAGAAGACGTGGTGTAGCCATACTAATAAGATATGATATCACGTACATAGCGCAGCAGCCGATAAATAAGGACAAGAAAGACATTATAATTATTGCTCCAATATACTGAACTCCAGTGTACAAATGGTCATCTAACCACTTTACTACACTACTAAAACAATGTGACGCACTAAACGATGATAAAGATGCAAAATCCTCCTTTGCGGCGACTGGAACGCCCAACATCAATGGTGGGGCAATCCAAGATTCTGCAAGGGAGAAAGAGCCCGATGGAAGTAATCAAAAAGGAGCTACACTGTCCTGGCCACTGGAGGAGTAACACACATCCCCTATGATAAAAGAAAGAGACCATCAGCAATTGATTTTTCACTTTACTGTAAACCTACTCTACAACAGATTTAGACTCAGACCACTTACCATCAGATCCAATCCGTAAATCCAAGGCTACTACCCACCAGCGCCAACGCAAAATTGTTCCAGAGCTATTTGCACCAAAAAATCCTCTTAAGCCTTTGTTTCCCATTTGGAGGAGCGACAGCCCCAAATTCAGCAACACAGAAGAGAAAAGAACTGAAATACGCAATGTATTAAATTAACTGAAACAACACAGACAGCAATTACTCACCGGAACTGAAACCACGAAACCACCACTGCAGGAGAAATACTGCTGCAGATGAGTAAGCCATCCGAAGAAGCAACTTTAAATCTTCAACGCGCTAAATAATTATTGCAGGCGACTTCAACACTTGGGCAATGGAATGGGGAAGCGGAAAAACAACGCCAAAAGGACGAATTCTGCTGAAGGAGCTAGCAGTGCATAATGTGGCACTTCTTAACACTGGATTGGAGCCCACATATAGCAAAGCACGCAGGAGTTCGATCATTGACGTCACTTTTGCGAGTCCAATGCTGGCATGTAGTGCAATCTAGAGCGTGTGTACCTTGCAGTCACGAGCGCAACGACTGACGCAGCTGCGTCTTACCCGCTGGGCACCGGTAGACATAGGCGAGCCTACACTCTCTGTGGCAATCAACAATATCCAGTTGGTGATGAACGACGATCCTGATGTGAACGCTCATAATGTGCTGCAAGCCCTTAGCGAGGCATGTGTCGCATCAATGCCGCGTAAGACCAAAGGTTTCCATAGACGAAAGCCGGTCTACTGGTGGAATGACGGCATCGGTGAAGCACGCAGAGACTGTGCTCGAGCAAGGCGTCAAGTCAAACGCTCACGCAACCGACTCGTACCCCCGGAAGTGCTGGAGGAATACCGATCCAAGCGGAGAATTCTAGCCAATGCCATTAAACGCAGCAAAGCGCAATGCTGGATGGCACACTGCGAGGATACTGAGCAGCAACCGTTTGGAGCAGCTTACAAACTAGTGATGGGACAGCTAAGTAAACGCCCGATGCCAGTCGATCCTGTCGTGCTGAAGTCGATTGTGGAAAAGCTCTTTCCGGATCAGCCATGTATCGCGTTACCATCAGCAACCGCTAGATCAGAGGTGGAATACACAAATGCTGAGGAGATCAAGCAGGAAGCTGCGCGTATCCAAATAGGCAAGGCTCCAGGACCAGATGGAATCCCATCGCAAGTTGTGAAGGCGTTTGCCAAGCTGCAGCCATCAACAGTTGCAAATGTGTTCAATTCTTGTTTGCGAAAACGAACAATTCCCAAGAATTGGAAGCTGCAGAGGCTAGTACTGTTGCCCAAAAGCAAGGGATCTCAAATTGGGAATTTGGATTCTGGAAAAATAGAAGCACCGTTGACGCCATCAAATCGGTGGCCCAAATTGCAAGAGAGGCTATTGAAGGAAAGGTGGATGCAAGGAGTACTGACTCGTAACCACACTCGATGTTAAAAATGCGTTTAACTCGGCTAATTGGCACGCAATAGTTAGTACTCTGGTACAACTAGGAGTCTCGGAGTATTTAGTTAGCATTATAAGCAACTACTTCCAAGTCCGAATCTTGCTCTACGACACATCCGATGGTAGAAAACGGCACAGAATAACCGGTGGCGTATACCAGGGGTCAGTTCTTCACCAGTCTTGTGGAATGTCATGTAAGATGGAGTGCTGCGGCTCATTACGCCTAGGAAAACCCGGATAGTGGGCTCCGCGGATGACATAGGTATTGTGACGGTCGCGAAAGAGCTGCATGACCCAGAGGGAAAAACAAATAACACCATACGATAGGTGGTGAGCTGGCTGGGAGAGCACGCACTATCCCTAGCAGCACACAAGACAGAAACTGTCCTCATCAGCAGCAGGAAACCAGTTGAAAACGCCAAAATTCATGTGGCGGGGTGCGAGATCGTATCAAAGCCAGCCATCTTGTGCCTTGGGGTACAAATTGATCACCGACTGCTTTTAAATACCAACTGGAGTGTTTGGCCAGGAAAGCTGCAATCATGGCAAACGTTGGAGGATCCCGCCAACGAAGCAGATGGCTCATCATGAACGTAGTGCGGTCGATGGGCACCAGCAATGACGGTCCAGTCTTACGCGAAGCCCTGCATAGCCACTTACCGCACGTGCGCTTTGCGTTTGGTAAGCGCGTTTCGGACTGTGTCCGACGACGCAGCGTTGGTGCTGGCCGGTATGATACCTCTTGACCTACTGGCAGCAGAATCCCAAAGCAGCGAGCCGTCACCAGCAGCGAGGCGGGAGCTAACAATGGCGAAAATGGAGGACCGTTGGCAGCATACCCAGAAAGGATGTTTGCAAAACGCATTATTCCCGATGCAAGCTCATGGGTAAGCACAAAACATGGCCAAGTAGACTACTACATGACGCAACTCGTGACTGGACACGGGTGTTTTAAATTCTATTTACATAGGTTTAAAGACGAGACGGATCCGTTTTGTACACACTTTGCGCGGACCATTGAAGACACAGAACATGTCCTTTTCGTCTGTCCCAAATATTCTGCAGAACGGCGAGAGCTAAGCCCAGGCATTGGGAGGCCATTCATAGTTTCAGACTTGATGGATATCCTACTTAGGTCACAAAACAACTGGCTTAAAGTTAGCCACCTATGTGCAGAGATCATGCAATCCTTGCGTCGTGCTGAAAGACAGCGCAACACGATTTCAAACTCTAGATGAGATTCTGGATAAGGCCTTCATGCCATCTCCCCTCGTGAGGTAGTACCTAAAAAAAAAAAAAAACACACACACACACACACACACACTACTACTTCAGAGTAGCTAAGCCAGCACTTAAGCAGTCGATTAAAGCTAGCAAAGCCGAGAGCTTCAGAAGTATATGTCAAGATGCAGACATTGACCCTTGGGGTACGGCCTACAAGGTTGTCACCAAGACACTTAGAAGTCAGGAGACGCTTAGAGTGAATAGGCATTGTGAGGCCATTCAAATCTGGCTTTTTTTAAAGTCCGATTGTGGGAAAAAATTGAAAACAGTGGGAAGCGGGAATTCTGGCTTTCTTAAAAAGAAATTGACTCTTTATCCGCTTTTTTTGTTTTGGGATAAAATATGTTAATATTTTAGGTTTTACATATTTTTGTATCCAAAATATCGATAAAACACAATAGCTTGTACTTATCGAATATCACATAAGCAGTTATTCGTTTGTACAAGAAAAGTTTTCCATCTCTATTTATTGTGCAAATGTGTTTTCAAATTTAAATTTAACGATGCCAAAGGAGTATAAGCAAAAGTGTCGCGATGTATGGCTTAATAGCTTGGAATTTAAAAACTGGATCCGGAAGGATGAAATAGATGCCACCCGAGTTTCTTGCTCTTCTTGCAAGTGCACTATTACAGCAAAACTGAGCGATCTGCGTGCCCATGCCGCAAAAAAAAAGGACGAATACTAAAGGGCGCTTTTAACAAAAAAATAAAATAAATTTTGTTGCAGTCAGCAAAAAAACAGTGGAGTAGGAGGTGGCGCTATGTCTCTTTCTAGCTCATCACTCGTCGGTTGCACCAATAGACCATGTAAGGCCGGCCTAAAGCCCGACTTACATTTAGCGCAATAGATTATAAGATAGTATAAGAGCGCACGAAGCGCAATAGGTTATAAGATAATATAAGAGCGCACGAAGCGCAATAGAGGATAAGATAACGTGAGAGCGCACGAAGCGCGATAGAAAGATAGAGTAGATTAGGGAGTATCGTAGCCATCAGCTACAGCACGGGAATCATGACTCACCACAGGCTCGGGCAATCCCGAAAGCATGACAGAGGCACAGGCGAGGCTTCGTGGACGAGGCTGGACGAGATATGATTCATTCGGTCCGGGAACACAAAGTGAGCAAGGGACTAAACCTTAAACAGAGCAACTAAATTGTGCGCGAAAAAAGGCTGTCGAGCGACTCTCCAGCCACCGCGACAAAGTGCAAGGATTCCACAACAGCGAAGAAGTGTTAAGACTGAGAGAAGGTGCCAGCGATCCAGCAGTTCCTGAAATAAGCAACGAGTGAGTCATAGAACATATCAGACGGTGAAATATACCTCGCATACGACTAGAGCAGGCGGGGCATTTAGGTTGTAACGGTGCGTAGTGTACGGCATTCCACGCTCGCCGCGCATACGCCGTTACATAACCAAGCTCCATTCGACCTCTACACGACCGCTAGAGTCTAAACCATCCAGACACTAACGGCGCGTCGAGCAACCGTCTTAATCACTTTCCGCTAAGCAGGGTATTTCTCAGTGTAGGCATTCACCACACTGAAGAGTGACCAAAAATAAGACAATAACCCCAATATTTCGGCCTACGTCTTCGCCAACCGTTCTCATATCCAAGTGCAGACGAGGTTGTACCCTGTACGTTGGTAAAGGAACCGACTAGGCTAGAGAATAAGAGTAGAACATAAAAATAAAGACTGTGTTAAAAACCATAAACCGCAATCTCCGAGTTCTTCCTTTGTCAACTCCACGCCCTTAGTTCACGGGTAGGGCATCCCTTACAAGTATTCTTGTAGAGCAAATCCTGGTTAGACTGAGCCCGTACCCGTTAGCTAGAATTGCCCCTTTACAACCATTTAAGCAGTTTATGCTCTAGTAAATTTATTGACAGCTCAGGAAGTACCATAAAGTTACACAGAACAAAATGTTCAAACATTATTAAAAATGTTTTGGCGCCCAACTTTTATGAGGAGCTCATAACAAAATATAGCCTGTTGATCGATGAGTCAACCGACATAAGTATCGAAAAATTGCTTGTTAACTACCCAAATCCATATTATTTGTTTATTGTGGTATTAATGCTAGTATTATATGATATTTTCTACATTTTGTTTTCTTTTGGCTGGCAATAAGGTATGTTATGTGTATTGTAACAGGAATTGCCATCAACTAGTTGTCTGTGCAACGGGGCCAGGTTGTGTCAACATATTTAGCAACAATACAAGTATCGGTATCGTTTCGTACACTTGTAAGTGCAATTTCGGTCCCGGATTTTCTCTAAAATCTATTCAAAGAAATAAGGACAAGTCCACGACAGTGGTAAAAAGAGCTCTCAGTGACCCTATAAGTCACTGCAATATCAAATTAAGTGAAAGTGGATAGTTTTAACCTGTTCAATCAAGTGACAACTTTTGCAATTTGGGTGCTCCGCTGCCCAACTGCACGTGGTGGCAATCATTCAGTGTTGCAAAGCCCAGGACTGCTTGGTTGGCCCGTATTACCCATATGCATCGAGTAGCTACTTACAGCTACTCGTTAACTTGGTTCTAGCCTCGACTAGGATCTTGTTCTGTTGCATATTTCCAGGCGTTTGACCAATATGTCAAGCAAAAATGCCCTTGGTCCGGCACTTGTAGCTGCTGCGTTCGAGCTGTCAACTGGCGCTTTGAACTGGCAAGCTCCGCCTTCCAACAACAATAAAAGGAAGGCAAGCGAACTGAAGCCTGGAGAAGCCAAAAGGAAGCCAGTTCGTAAGTCCACGCCTACAAAGCATCTACAAGATGGCCCCAGCACCAGCGAAGCAGCACGCAGCAAGCTTAAAAACAACTCGTTTGCTTTGCTATCCAGCGACGATGACGACACCAGCGATGAATTTGACACCGATGACAACAATAAGACAGCACCGGTACCCGAACCCAAGCCCAGGTTCATCAAACCCCCTTCATTGTTTATCACTGACGTGACCAACATTAAGGCGCTGCTCAAGACAATCGCAGAGACTGTGGGCAACAGCAAGGATTTCTCCTACAAAGCAGGAAGGGACAACAAAATGCGAGTGATGATGCCCGATAAGACAAGCTATACGGCCTTCAAAGCTCATCTTGATGCACACAACATCAGGTACCACACCTTCCAACCTCGAGATGAGCGCGCCTACAGAATCGTGGTAAAAGGCCTACATCATTCCACGGATCCCAACGACATCGAGGAAGCAATGGCAGAGATAGGCCACAACGTGAGAGACCTCCACTGCGCCATCAGCCGCAACACCAAATTGCCAATGACAATTTTCTTTGTCAACTTGGAGCCAGCAACCAACAACAAAGAGGCATACAAAATCAGGCGACTATGCAGATCAGTGGTAACAGTTGAGCCTCCGCTTAAGCATAACGACGTAATCCAATGCTTCCGCTGCCAAGGGTTTGGGCACACCCAAAGGTACTGCCACCTAGAACACTTTTGTGTTAAATGCGGTGATAAGCACAGCTCTAGCGATTGCTCTAAAACAAAAGATAAACCGGCGTACTGCAATCACTGCGGAGGTGACCATGCCGCATCCTACAAAGGCTGCGCTGCGTACAAGAAGTCCAAAGTCCAGGCGTTCCCTGCCGCTCCCCGACATCAATATCCAAACCACAGGAGTACACCAGGAGTAGCAGCCAGTGTAAACGCAAACGTCAGCTTTGCGGATGCGCTCAGAGGAGGGAAATAATACACCCAAAGCCAAGTCCCACAGCCAGAGCCTGTTACCGAAGGAGCCATGGAAGCCATGGTCACCCGCATGGAGCTGATGATGGAGAAGATGATGGAAAAAGTTTTCACGCAGGTGACGCAAATGCTAGCCACGATCGTAGGCAAGCTATGCAAGTAAGGCCTACTCTCACTATATGGAACGCAAATGGCCTGTGCAAAAGCAGGCCAGAGGTTGAGCATTATTGGTCTTGCAACAACACAGAAATTCTACTAATTTCTGAGACTCATCTTACTGCCAGGTCAACTTCTCCATAAGAGGGTATGACCTCATACACGTCAACCACCCCAACGGGAGAGCTCGAGGCGGAGCTGCTATATTGATAAAAAACCACATCAGCTACACAGAGCTGTCAGCCATCCAGGAGGAGTGGGTCCAATGCGCACGTGTCCAATTGTGCACGACGTTGGGAAATATCACAATTGCCGCTGCCTACTGCCCACCAAGACACAACGCAAGTGATGCGGAATTTGGACACCTAATAGATAGGCTTGGCACCAGGTTTATCATTGGCGGCGACTTCAATGCCAAACACTCCTGGTGGGGCTCCAGAGCCAACAACCCTAAAGGCAATGCGCTACTCAGGCAAATTGTGGCAAAAAATCTGAATTGTCACTCTATAGGCACGCCAACATACTGGCCCACCGAACCCCAAAAGCTGCCAGACGTTCTGGACTTTGCCTTCTCTCGTGGCGTTGATCCCGGGAAAATACAAACGCTCCCTGAAAATGACCTCTTCTCGGATCACAGCGCATCACGCTACTGATCAACGCCCCGGTACTGCTTAAGCCTTGCAGGAAAAAACTGATTTACAAGGCAACAGACACAGCCAAGTTCCAAAACTGGCTGGTCTGCAACACCAACCCCAACCCGGTTTTGCATAGCACCCAGGATGTTGATGCTGCGGTCGAAAGCCTCATAGAAAACCTACATCATGCAGCAGAATTTGCGGCCCCGAGAATCAGCCATCGCCCAAGGACACAGGATAGTGACATCCACCACTGGAGTCCTCAAATTGCCGAACTCTTGCAAGAGAAAAGACGGCTCAGACGAGTTTGGTTCCTCTCTAGAAACCCCAGAGATAAAACCGCATTTAACAGAGCAGCCAAGGCTCTTAAAGAGATCCTCGTCAGCCTGAGGAGGAGTGCATTAGACACCTTTCTGGAGCAAACCCATCCCGGTGACTCCCAACACAACCTGTGGAAAGTTACTAGAGGAATTAAGAGGCCAACAAAAAGAGTTGCTCCAGTAAAAAAGTCAATGGCAGTTGGTGCAGGTCCGAAGTGGACAGGGCCAACGCGTTTGCGGAATACCTGGAACATACCTTCACGCCATTCTCGAGATGTTCCCCGGAGGAAGCCGCCGAAACCGAGCACCTTCTCTCACAAAACTCCCCGGAAACAGGCCGTATACTCCCAGTCCTGGAAGAGGAAACAAAGGAATGCATAGCGGCTGGGGAACAGCAGAGCGCCAGGCGATGATGGTATCAGTGAAACTGCACTAAAGTTACTACCACCTATTTGTATAGAGGTTATCACCAAACTATACAATAGATGCTTTGAGATTGGGCACCTTCCAGCGCAATGGAAACGAGCCCAGGTAGTTATGATACCTAAGCCTGGCAAACCTGAAGCCAATCTTGCCTCCTATCGTCCGATCAGTTTGCTGGCAATTCTCTCCAAAATACTCGAAAGAGTATTTCTGCGTAGAGTGTTGCCAGTATTGGACGAGGCTGGTTTGATCCCTGATCACCAGTTTGGCTTCAGGCGCTGTCACGGAACCCCGGAACAATGCCATATTGTAGTTCAACGCAAACTCGAGGCGTTTGAAAACAAGAAATACTGCTTTGCCGTTATGCTTGACGTCAAGCAAGCCTTCGACAAAGTCTGGCACCTTGGGCTCCTGCAGAAAATCAAGTCCAATCTGCCCCCAGCACACTATGCATTCCTTGCTTCATACATGGAAGGTAGAACCTTCAAAGTAAAATGTGGAGAAGTCCTCTCACAAACAAAGCCCATAAAAGCGGGCGTTCCACAAGGCAGCATTCTGGGCCCACTTTTGTACAACATATATACGGCCGATCTCCCGATAGTGCACAGCCCCTGCCTACTAGCTGCTACCTACGCGGACAACACAGCATTCCTCACCACGGCAGAGACGCCCGAGGAGGCCTCTCAACTCATGCAGGAGCAACTAGACCTAGTTGACAGTTGGCAGAGGAGGTGGAATATTGTGGTCAATGGAGATAAATCCACCGCTACCACATTCTCTCTAAGACCCGGATACTGCCCACCAGTTTTTCTAGGCGGAAACGCAATACCCGAACAACCCACGCCCAAATACCTCGGCATGACGCTGGACAGGAGACTCACCTGGAGACCCCACCTAATAAAAAAGAAGAAACAGGCAGAGAAAAAGCTCAAAGCCTACTATTGGCTAATGGGCCGTAAGTCCAGATTAGGCAACCGCTCCAAAATCCTAATATACAAGGCAATAATAAAGCCAATCTGGACGTACGGCATCCAACTCTGGGGTACTGCCAGCCGAAGCAATCGAAGGATAATTCAAACATTACAAAATAAGGCACTTCGCATTGCAACTAACGCCCACATCTTTCACGACAACGCCAGCATCCATAGCGCCCTCCAATTCCCATGGGTCAAAGACGAGATAGTGCGAAGCAGTTCCAACTATATCACACGACTCCACCTCCACGAAAATCACCTTGCCATTGGTCTGCTAGACAATAGCAACTTCACAAGAAGGCTTCAAAGAAGGCATCCCTTGGACCTCCCCTGGGACCCCACTCCCTAGATCTCGGATCCTCACCAAATGAAATAACTATTTGTTAAGTTCCCCATCACTAAATTTAATAATTGTCACTTAAAGACGGCTCTTTAAAAAAAATGCTTACCAAAGCCATCAAAAAAAAAATATATATATTTAGCAATGGTGTCATTAGAAAATGGTACTGCATCGGCCATAGCTGACGCAGTGAGAATTACCGTGACACAGTATAAATTAAATATACAAAATTTGATGGGAATCGGTACAGACAATGCCAGTGCCATGATTGGATCTCAAAACAGTGTTTATACCGAATTAAAAAAAGACGCTCCCTCAGTTATTTTAATAAAATGTGTCTGCCACCCTGTGCAACTGACCGTCAGCTATGCATGTAAATATTTTTTGCCAGGCAAACTGGAATTTCTTGTTTATGAAACACATAATTGGTTTGCTAAAAGTTCCATTCGGCAACTCAAATACAAACAAATTTATAAATGCGTTAATGACGATAAGGTTTGTGTTGTTACAAGTAGATATCGAAGATGCGCCACGCTCCGGAAGGCCTGTCGTCGAAAATTGCGATAAAATCGCTGAATTGGTCGAAAGAGACCGGCATAGTAGCAGCCGTAGCATCGGTCAAGACCTGGGCATGAGTCATCAAACCATTTTAAACCATTTGAAGAAGCTTGGAGTCACTAAGAAGCTCGATGTACGGGTGCCACACGAATTGACATCTTTGACCGTATCGACGAATGCGAATCGACTCATGGCTGTCTACAGAACTGGCGGTTTCCCGGAATTTGGACCACTGGCATGAATTAAAAATTCATTTTGGTATAGCAGCGCAGGACGAAAATGTCATAAGGCCAACATTTTATATGAAATGTTTGACCAGACAAAGTACAATACATATATTTAATTTTTTAGAGCCAGTTCTTTGGGGAAAGCAAAAAGTTAATAACTGCTTTCAAAGCAATACTACAAATTCTACAGAATTGTTAAATGAACCAACATTGGCAAACAATTCCCTAAAAAGGGAATCATTCCAGATAATGTCAATGTCGACATTATTGAAATGGACAACTTTGATGAATTTGTTGTGATTTAAAACAAGTGTAAGGAAGTTTTCTGGCCGGGGTAGACTCCGTCACGTCCAGGGTTCCTTACAACAAAGTTTTGTAAGGGAAACGAGATTTGGGGTGGCTTCCTATGCTGGGCCATTGATCGGGCGTGGCCGGGTGCTACTCGGCCACTATTTCAGTCTGGGCTCGGTTAACCGGGTCCGAGGTACGGGCGGCAGGTATCGAAAAGGGAACTAGGATAAGGGGGAGGAAAGGGGTGACCTACTACCTTTAGCCCTTGTGCCGTCACTGAGTGCCCTTGTAGTACGAGGGGGTACATCTCTGTACTCGACATGGCACCTGGCAGCGACGTTTAGGCTGCGGAAGGGGGTCTTGGTTGGCGAGGGGGAAAGAGGGGAAGGTTTTCAGGCGTACGACTATCGATGGCATCATGCGGGGTACGAGGGGGTACATCTCTGTACTCTTCATGCCGCCTCCGGCTAGCTATACACTTGACTAAGAGGAAGGGGAATAGTTGCTAAGGCACTACTGGGGGGAAAAGGGGTCACCTAATTCTGCGGCCACTGTGATTGTTATAGTCAGGGCGAGGGGTTACATCTCTGAACCCACCATGACGCGTTCAGTGGCTAGTGAGATCGGCCGAGGACAAAAATAACCAAAAGGGGTTCTTTCCCCGCTATTAAGTATTTACATTCGTTTTATTCTTAGTCCTATTCTCTCACTCGCTAAGTTACAGGTTCTATGGATAATAAAGCTATTAACCGCACCACTAAGAGGAATTTACCCCACTAATGCTCCTGCGAGCCAAGCACGCGGCTAGATTAACCCTTGGTCCACTTGCCAAGGTCAGTCGCGGGCTGGCGGTGCCGTTAATGGCCACTCGCTCTTCGGGTTCGTTGCCCTATTGTCCGTTGTTGTAGCGGCTCATCTTTGTTGTCTGCTCCTGTTGTTGTTGTTCTGGTTCCGTTACTGTTGCTTCTGGATATCGCCGGTTTATCGTTCTCTGTTGTTGTTGCCGGGGTTGTTGTTATTGTTGCTCATTAACTCATTAGCCTACTGACTTACTTCTGTTAAACTCTAAGCTTACCCTGTTATCCCTGTGTTTGTATTTGTCTAATCCCGTTGCGCCTGTATGCATTTTGTTGTTTCGTTTCCAGTCAGGCGCATGCGTGTTTTCTGTAAATGAAATTCCTGAGAGCCACTTTGTTCTTCCTGAGCGGCGTTTTGGTTATGTTAGTGTATACATGTAATTTCTGAGCGGCGCTTTTGTTATATTGGTGTATGTATGTAACTTCTGAGCGGCGCTTTTAGTTGTATTAGTGCATGCAGGTAACTTCTGAGCGGCGCTTTGACACTGTTAATGGTTAAACGCATGCTCAGAGCGCCGCATTGCGTTTGTTTAACGCACAAATTCTCGCTCTGGAAAAAGCTTTGGTGCACTTGATCGCTGCATTGGCCCAGCCGCTGAGACGTAAACTCTTGTCGGTGCATTGACAGCGAAAGTTCTGTGTGCGAGCATTTCCATTGTTTTATGAGGCACTCGGCCCGACTAGTGAGCGCGCTGAGCGAAAGCTTTCCCTTGTTGTTGACATCTGCTCTTCGAAAGCTCGGCCGCTGTGACGTCGTTGCCCCGTTGTTGCTATATGATGACAAATTCTGCTGTGCTTTCCCATACTCTGTAATTTTGCTTATGTGCTAGCAATTCATAACTTTCTTCTATCCTATAATTTCATTATGCTTATTTTCTATTACTCCACGTTTTTCTCCTAGTCTAATCTAATCTAACTCTACCCTAATTCTTAATATCTTTGTCTCTGCTGGTACCTCTGCACCTTTCAGCATTTAAATTCCCGCTGCGGGATTTACACCTTGACACAAGGTTATGAATTTGAAAAAGAAATGAAATTAATAAGAGATGAAGCACTTGAAAAATCTATCCGTGGTTATATTTATAACGGAAGTTATAAAACAATTAAGGAAAAGGTAAGTGACTGTTTATTAGTATGTGGTACGTGTATTTATGTATTTATGTTTATTTTCCTACTGGACAACTTAACAATTTTAAAAAATATTGATTTGTTTTCATCAAACAAAATTTTGAGAGTAACCAAAATAGATATTCTACCTATAGTAAAATATTTTAATCTAAGCGAAATTGCAAATATTGAAAGCCAGTACAACATTATTCATTTTGTTAATTGGGAGAACAAACAAGATACAGTAAAATTTTGGGCGGAAATGTATGCATTCAAAGATGCTGGAGGAGTTCATAAATTTAGTGAATTGGCCAGGCTTGCGAAATCAGTTTTGTCCTTGCCTTGGTCAAACGCTAAAGTTGAAAGAGTTTTCAGCCAGGTCAACCTGTTAAAAACAAAACTTCGGAACAGAATGCCCCTTGACATGCTCAATGCGATTGTGTGCGTCAGGTAGGATTTAATATTATATTGCATTCAAAATTCAATAATGCAATATGTTTTATTAACAGATACCGATTGCGTAGAGCAGGCAAATGCTGCTTTGAGTACCAACTTTCCCAAAAATATTTGCGATTGAATGGCACGACAGAGTCCTACGATAATAATAATTATTTATTATCAGATTACGAAATAATAAATAATTTGTCTTAATAAAATCCTATATATATGTTTATATATAAATATAAACATCAGCTTTTTCATACGCTTTTTTTGGTCTTGCTTCCAGTCAAAATCTTGTCAGCAAACAGCGACTCATCGTTTATTAGATGGTCAGTGGCACCAGAATCAAGAATAAATCAAAACTTATCCGTATTTGAATTTAATTGAAACGTTTTTAACATGAACGCGAAACCGTGCTGCGATGTAGCGACTTGATCTTGTCTATTTTGTTTATTATTTTCATTCAATATTCTTTTATAATGATAACAATTCTTTTTTATGTGTCCCTTCTTATGACAGTGATGACATTTTATATTATGTTTTGGTTTTCCCCTAAATATTGTCTTTTGTTTAGTCACTCTATTTTTAAATGCGTTATTTTTAAAGTTTTTATTAATTATTAGTACTCGGAACATATGCCTTCATGACTTTCCTGCTTGTGTCAACACTGTCGGTTTTGATTTTTATTTCATGGTCGAGCAATCTATTTTTTACGAATGCTAAAGTTAAATTTTCTTCGGCCAATGTTTCTATAGCTGTGATCACTCCGTTATAAGATGACGGCAGTGTAAGCAACAAATGCGAAACTTTGTCCATTTCTTCTATTCTTGCACCTGAAGCTAATAACTCACTCATTAACCCATCAAAAATATTGAAGTGATTTAATAGCGTCATCTCGCTCGCTAGTTTAAGCGAGAGCAATCATTTTCGGACAGCCAACTGCGACGCCAAACTTCTGCGTTCGTAGATGGCGTCATAAGAATTTGACGCGCCGAGATGTCGCTTGTCGCGATATTTAAGAAAGAGTCGCTTAAATACTCTATCAACGTGCTCTTTGCACAACGCTCTGCTTTTTTCCAAATTTCGGTAACCATCTCTGGCAACTCATCATCTACAACTTTTAGCACATCCAACTCAGCAAGAAGGGCTCTTATACGGAACTTCCATACAGAGTATTTTTCGCCGTCGAAAGGCCTTATATTCCGCTTTCCCTTCTCCATGCTTCTTCACGCACACACAAACTCAGCTATATAAATGTACGAGAGACATGCTTCCACTGAATTTCACAATGGCACTTAATATTTTATTTTTACTTTTTTAGGCGTAGACTGGGCCCATAACCTGTTGCAATATTGAAATCCTAAGCCTAACCATATTAACAAACACAGTTTAATTAGTTTTAGTTGTAGTTTTACTTATTGTTTTATAAGCTCGTCGACGACACAGGCCACATGCACACGCAAACGCAAAAAAAGAGGAAGTCACAGATAAAAAGTGACCAGATTGTAGGTCTTAAAATATACATAATTCAGTGTTATGTAATGTTGTTTTTGACTAAAGAATAGGCATATTCGATAATCATCAATCGAAGTGTCAGGGGCAAGCCAAGAGATGAAAATTTGTTTTTCATTGGGACAGCTATCAGGGGCTTAGCAGCCCTAATTGCATGAAGGGGAATGGACACGGACAAAGTCTGGGAACTGACGAATCAGTTGCAATCACATTCTTAGAGCCCCTTATAGGAGCACGCGAGTAGTAACTCGTAGGCTCGACAGTATCTGAATGATTTGGACAAATCGGACAAGATGTAGGCGATAGGTGAGGAGTTAAAAATTGTGGTGTCGCCGATGAGACTGGTGTAGACAGCATTACACTCTTCGGCTCAGGTGGCATGGATTACAATTTTAAATTATTAAAATTATCATCCAAGCTCTGGAAATCACCATGTAGTTTGGTAAATGCTGCTTGGAGGGTATTAAAGCCCTGTCTTGTCTGCCTCATGAAATTTTGCAAATTTAATTCAGCCTCGCGACAAGACTCGCAACACCACCTAAGTCCAGACTTACTGGAAATATAATCCTTCACCTTGGTTGCATAACCAGCACATTTAATATGTGCAATATTGTCACACAACCAACAATAAATTAGTTCAGCCTTGGAATCGGACTGACATTTACAATTTCTAATGCAGCAGATCGACATAATAACAAATTAAATGTAAATTAAAAAAAGTGATACAAAACGAGTCAAAAATATCAAATGCCCTGCACAAAAAAGGGAAAAACAGGAAACAAAACTAATGCACGAATACTCAAAATCAAAACACACACAAAAAACAGCTACAACAAACAGTGTTAGTATGCTTAAATGCATGAAAATAAGAAAGAGCGCTAAAACGAAACTGTTAGAGAGCAAGCTAACTGACAGTAACAACAACTAACGATTGCGCGAGAGTGCACCGACGCTAAAACAGAAAAGCAAAGACAGAATTTACAGAATTAGATATTAATATTATTATTAAAAGAGTTAAAATTATCGTTAATCACTTGAAATGGGGCAAACTCAGTCGCGTCCAGGGAACGCTTACAAGAAATAAGGGGAATGCTGAGACTCGGGTAAGGCTTACCCTGGGATCACCTGGAGTCTAACTCCACAACCCACTCCACCACAGTGATCCGGGTCTCCCTCTCCATCTCGTGGACTCCCTCCACGCTCCTCAGGTCATCACTAACCACGTTACCCGGCAATGGGATAACCAAGGGAGGAGGGGTAGGATGGTCTGATCTGTGGGAGGGGAATATCTCAATGGATGCCGGGTTGGGTGCATCTCTGCACATCCGCCTCGATCCACCTGTCCTTAATCGTAACGAGAGAGAGGAGAAAAGCCGTCCACGCGTCAGGTCAGCTGACTACTTGAGACCAAGGTGGATGCCGGGTTGGGTACATCTCTGCACATCCACCCAGTCCTTGTAGTCAGCGTAACTCGGACCATAGAGCTCTGGGAGGAGGAGGGAGTAAGAGACCTTAAGCCCCGAAATGATCCACCCAACCGGAGAACATTATACATTTTGTTATACAATTTTTTTATACATTTTTATTGCTTACAAACTATTTGCCCTTACGTAGTCTTAGTATACCCTACCTGCACCACACCAAACTACTCCATTTCGCTCCTTTAAGCTAAACATACTTACGCTTACCCCGTTTATTCCTCGTGTGTGTGTGTGTGTGTGCCTCGTGCTGTGTGTGTGCGGTGTGGGGTTTTTTTTTTTTTTATATTCATTTATTTGTACCTAAAATTTAATATTAACAACACTGGTAAATATCACAAAATGTGGAATAGTGGACATTTGTTTGCGGTACGGCTGCGAGCCATTGCTTCGCAAGCACCTACTCACTCTCCATGTATGTTATGGCGCTCTTCTATTTTGCTCGGCTTCCCTAAGCTGCATCGAGATGGAGGCTGCGAAGGTACTCACTGCCTCCCATTTTTTGGGTGACTCCAGCATTTCGGGGACAAGATTTTCAACGGTGATAGGGCTTCCAATTAAATCCTCAAGATTCCTTCTTAATGACGAGAAGCGGTTGCACTCGAAGGTAACGTGGTATGCATCTTCGACTACGGCATGACCACAACTGGGACAGTTGTCTGAGTCGTCATGGCCAAAACGCTTTAAGTAGCTCCGAAAGCAGCCATGGCCAGACAGAAGCTGCGTAAGGTAAAAGTTAACTTCACCATGATTTCTGTCAAGCCACACTCCGAGGTCTGGGATTAAACGATGAGTCCATCGACCTTTTTGCGAGCTATTCCAGCGTATTTGCCAACACTGAATGCTCTGCTGCCTTGCTAGGGCACGCGAGGTTGGAGGACCGGTCTTTTGCTTCTACAGTGAGGTCTTTGATAGGTACCATGCTCGCGATGACGAGAACTGCATCATCGGAGATTGTTCTGAAGGCGAAGCTAACTAGACTAGCGCAGAGTATATAGTATAGTAAGTTGCGCGCACTCGACGGCTGTATGACGGCACAGTCATCGCACCGTGCCATATCGGTGCTGTGTACAATATAGTGGCTCTTGTTACGCCCATCAGTAGTCGTCGACGCTGTTGCTTTGGACCACGCGTATTGAGCATAATTCTGGAAAGCGCCCTCGTGGAGTCTGCCGCCTTTTGGTGCACATAGTCCAAGTGCTCACGAAAAGACAACCTCGTGTCAATCATTACTCCAAGATATTTTATTGCCTTTTTTGATGATATCAGAGTACCGGCTACCTCGATTTGAGCAGTTTCCACCTTTTTGCGGCTGCTGAGATTCTGACTCGATTCTGTTTTTTGGGCCGCCAAATCCAAGCCTGCTACCGCCAACCATGGTTAACACGTCTGATACTGATATTGCATGCATCCTGTACTTCACTCAGCTCCTTTGCGACTGCCACCATAGCTACATCATCTGCGAATCCGACAATGTGAGTGATATCCGGCAAACTAAGTCGCAGAACACCGTCATACATGATGTTCCATAACAAAGGGCCCAAAACTGATCCTTGCGGGACACCAGCGGAAACTTGATGTCCCTTGTATTAAACTGGAGCACTCTTTCAGAAAAATAACTCCTGACTATATCTTTGAGGTATTCTGGGACCTCGAAGTTGGTCAGAGCGTCTAGTATGACATCCCATCTAGCCGTGTTAAAAGCATTTTTAACATTCAGCGTGACGATAAGGCAGTACTTTTTAGCACCTCCAGCCCATCTTGTGCCCTTGATAGCCTTAGCCGCTATTTTTACAACCGTGCTGATGGCGTTAATCGTTGATCTCGATTTATGGAAGCGTAATATCTACGATATTCTTAAGTTCGCTGGGTAAAGTTGGCGCAGCGTATCTGCCAGCATTTAGACGTTTGACGACTAACTTATAGGCCTTTCCCCATGGGTCATATTCTGCCGAGTCGCAGAGTTGTAGGAAGTATTCTCGTTTACTTTTGTGAATTGCCATTTTTAGCTCACGCCTCGCTAATCTATTGTCCTCCTGTCGGTAAACGTAGCGCGACCACGAGCTCGTTGGTATCGCCTTCTGCAGCGCAGACACTCCTCTTTGCCGTTGGCAATTTGCTCGTTCCACCAGTACGTAGGTACGTGATGTCGCCTAAATTTTGTCCTTTGCGCAAAACTAGCATCACAGGCTTCGGTAAGTTGCGCAGCAAGTTGGATAGCTCCGCTCTCCGAGTCACCTGGTATACTCAACCCCTGAATTGCCTCTGCAAATATCTGAGGGTTAAAAGTATCCACTCGGTATGCTTTTGGTGGCAATATAGGAGCAGTTTGGTTATGTACACGGGCGCCGATAGAGTACACTATAGCAACGTGATCGCTAGCAGTGTAGATGTCGCTGATTTGCCATTGTGTGTTGGCAAAAAGCGAGGCACTTTCAAAAGTAAGGTCGACAATCGACCCAGTGCCGGCTCGGCTGAAGGTGTGTTGGTTTCCTGTATTGAGCAGCGCCAGATCAGGTGGTCCAAATATTTCCAACAGCGCTTGACCTCTTGCGTTTGTTGATGGACCCTCCTCTGCCCAGGCGTTAAAGTCACCAACTATGACTACGTTTGTGCGACCCCTTGCATTGTCTATCATCTCTTGGAATATAGAGGTGAAGACACTAAGCTGAAGACTGGGCGCTAGGTAGCAGCTATGTAACCACATTTTTCCCACTCTCGCGCGCACGAACCCATTAAAACTCCTGGCTTCCAAAATTGGGGTAGCATTTCCACTGCAAGCCCAGATTGCAGCAGTTTTATTCGCGTCGGAGGCCCAAATTGCTGGGGAATTAGACTGCTCGTGGTGTGGCTCGCTTAGTATGGCAACATCTATACTCAACTCTCTAGTTGGTTGCTCCAGTAGCGCCTGAGCCGCTATGCAGTGGTTAAGATTTATTTGCATAAATCTTAGCATTTTAACTTAGCGACAGCTTCCCGGTACGCTGCGCATTTGTAGCTGCCCGTAGCGTGATCTGTTGATTGTTCACCTTTCCTGGTGCAAATGCTACATTTGGGTGCCTTGTTGCACATTCTAGCTAGGTAGACACACCTGAAACATGTGCCCGTAAGGTCGACAGAATTGTTACACCTCGCTGCAACATGCCCAAACTCCAGGCATTTGAAGCAGCGTCTTGGCTGAACTATCAGCTTTGTGTGGCCAATGACCCAGCCGACTCTTATTCTTCCCAAGTCTGCTAACACGTTCGCTGTGGCAAATTAAGAGTAGCTATTTGGACACCACCCCTAACAGCCCTGAGGTTCTTGACCACATCAGACTTTACCGCCTCGAAGACATCCTCCTTCGTGCCCAGTTCATCGAGCTCGCGGATTTCAATTTGCGCCGTTTCCGTTAGCGCGTTTACTACCGCGCGAGTGCCCAGCACTTATCGACAGCTTCCTTTAACTCGCTAACACTATGAACCGGAGTGACAAGAGATCACCTGTTAGCGTCTTTCTAATCCCTTGTACATCATTGCTCAGATAAGCTAAGGTCGGATCATTTTCAATCATCTTTAATATGTCAGCAAAGCTGCTTTCGCCAGCACTCCTTACTGTAATTGCATCGGCACGGGTTCTCTGCTGTCGGTTCTTAGCCTTAGTCCAGCCTTGGTTGGCTGCAGGTGGCTCTTTTTTATTGTTTTTGGCTGTCACGTAATTGACTACCAGCTCCAACTCTGCCATTACTTTGGGCATGGTGTTTACTCCTCTTCGACGGAGTTTTCCTCTGTTCGCCCACGGACTCCCTTTGCCTTTTGGGAGTGACTTGCTCCCTCACTCCGTTTGATTGGGTCGCTCTTGATGTCACTGTATTAAATCGGGGAGGCGTAGTTTGTGTCCCACGATCTTCACCAGTTTGCATTACACTCGCTAAGTCAACAACAACCCTCTGCAGGTTTAACACTTTACACTCTTCCCGCATCAAGGTTGTAATATGCCTCTGACCGCCAATTGAGGACGAAAGGCTTTGTAGCGTAAGCCCCATTTGCGCGATCGCTTCACCCAGTGTTTTGGGCCGTTTTACGACCGGAACAGCTGGTGACGAGGCGCTCTGCAGCTGCCGGGTGCTTGCTAGCGACGGCGGGGTCCGTTGCATCGCCGGGCACGCTGCAAAAGGGTCCTCTTGCATTTTTTCACAGCCGAGGTGCCTACCTGCAACTCCAGCTCTACCAGGTAATCCCACGGTGGCCAATGGTTTCCCTTTGGCGTTTTACTGCTGGGAGTTATACCGCTCCGACTCGGTCACCAGAGCCCCGTTTTTTGTCAGTTCCAGGACTTTATACACTATTAGTGCGCTGGGAGCCTGGAGTTGTGCGCGATAATTGTTTTAAGGTCACATAGTCTTCTTCCTCAGGCCCCAGGTGTCGATAGATTTGTCCATTCTCGACAATGAACTCTGATGATGCTTCAGGTTGCTCCTGTATTCGTTTTCTCAGTCGTTGGAGCCAAGGACATGTTGGTGGTTCCTCGGATGCTCGTTGTAGCGTGTCCATTGGCTGCCGTGATAGGGCGTCGGCTACTACATTCTGACTTCCTTTCCTGTAGTGGATGTCGAAACGATACCGCTGCAGTTCCCGTTCCCAGCGAGCAATGCGTTCATTAGGGTTGTCTATGGATTTGAGCCACTGCAGTGCGTTGTGGTCGGTGATTACATCAAAGTGGTATCCCTCCAGGTAGCACCTGAGTTTTCGGATAGTAATGAGTAATTCTCATCGGCTGGGAGTAGGCGTCTGCTGGCGTATGCGATCACCTGTGCTCCTGTCTGAGTATGTTGGCTTAGTACTGCTGCAATCCCATAGTCGCTGGCATCGGTTTGTAGCAAGAATCTTGCCTCAAAGTCGGGACACGCAAGAACCGGGGCCCGTGTTAGTTTGTCTTTGAGCTCCTCGAACGCCGCTTGCTGTTCCTCACACCAGGCTCACATCTTGCCTTTCCTGAGCAGGCTGGTCATGGGTTGCATGACCTCGGCGAAGGTTGGCACAAATCGACGATACCAGGATGCCATTCCCAGGAATCGTCTGAGTTCCTTCAATGTGGTAGGGGGTGCTAGTTTTTGTACCGCCGCTATTTTATCCGGGTCGGTGTGTATTCCATTTTCGCTGATCACATGGCCCAGGTACACCAGCCTGCGTTGGAAGAAGCTGCACTTCTTTTTGTTGAGCCTTAGGCTTGCTTGACGCAGACGTCTCAAAACTTCTCGTAGATGCGTGACATGGGTATCCAACGTGGGGCTGATGACGATGATGTCATCCAAGTATGCGAATCCCTGAGGTTCCAAGATGATCTGCATCGCTGGGTTCTTTGCGTAGTACCGCTGTTGTACGGGTTTGTCGTCCCTCATGGTGATTACATGCTTTGCTATGTGGGAGGTCCCGGACAGGCCATCAAACAAGTAGAGCTCTTGTTCTAGGAACTTCGCCACTTCAGGTGGATGTGGGGGAGTCTGTTGCGGTGCTGACGTATCCGTTCGACTGATGATCTTCGTTGCAATTCGTTTTATTCTCTTTTGCGCGCGTGTGTCATCAATGGTATGCGTTTGCTGACGCGGAGCTCTTTAAGTTCTGCTGAGCTTAAAAGCTGTGTTCTGTGGCCAATGTTGGCGCCTTTGCGGTTTTCCCGCTGCTTTCCCTGTTATCAATACTGCTACTGGGTTTTGTTTCAAAGAATTATTATTATAGACCTATTAACTGACAGAGTAAATGTGTATAATTACAAACTTAATAACTATAAAAATGAACTGCCTATAACTATAAAAGAAGGTAACATATAACTATAAAACAAAAGTAAATGCTATTTAAATTATAGCTAAAAATATTAGGTTGTCAAAAAAGTCATGCGCTATTTTTATTGAATTTTCAATTGTTCATAAAATTGGTGACGCGTTCCCAACGAGATGCCAACTTTATAATGCTCCTCTTATAGAAGCTCGCTTCCCTATTGGCAAAAAACTCGGAGAGCCAATTTTCACAGGACTCTGTTGTGGCCAACTTGGTGCGAGATCCGGAAGTCTTGATCTACGACCTACAGTGTGCCACAAAAGTGATGAGCAAGGTATTTATATTATAAAGGCTCAATTCTCATTTATTATAACAAAATTTAAAAAAAAAATGATAACATATATTAAAGTATATAACTAAGATTAGAAAATAAAACAAAAAAAATTGCTTAAAATTAAGCAAAAACTAAAAAAAAACAATAATTTGACTCCACAAAAGTCATGATACACCTACATATTAGCCATTATTATTAATTATTTACCTACGTTTTTTTAATTTTAAAATCTTGTTGGATAACCTTTCATTTTAATGACTTCATTTAGCCGTTTAGGCATTGACGAAACTAATGTTTCTAAATATGCAGGGCTTATTTTTCTCCACTCTTCCTGCAAAGCTTTTTTCAGGTCCGGCTAATCCTCTTAAATTTTCTTCTAATTTACTCCACACATGCTCAATGGGATTGAGATCTGGACTTTGTGGAGGGGGCTGAAGCACGTGGGGTACATTGTATATAACCCACAATCGCGCATTTGTAGCTGTGTGCTTGGGGTCGTTATCTTGATAAAAGCAAAATGACGACCCAATACCAAGACAATCAGCATTTTGCTTTAAATTTCTTTTAAGAATATCTATTTAGTACTTATGGTCCATGATACCCTCAATAAATTTGAGTTTTCCAACGCCGTTAGAAGCAACCCCAAACCATCAATCCACCACCACTCTGCTTAACCGTTTTGATGGTGCATTTGGGGTTATAAGCCTCTCCAGAACGTCGCCAAACCCTGTACCGCCCATCGGATCTAAAAATATTATATTTCGACTCATCCGCAAATATAACTTGGCGCCAAAACTCAACTGGGTGATTTCGGTAAGCTTTAACAAACTCCAATCTCTTGCGACGATTTTTTTTTTAAACATGCGGCTTCTTTCTGGGCGTGCAGGATTTAAGCCCAAACTCCTTAATCGCCCTCCGTACTGTCTCAGCATGCACGTTCTTGTCTAGCGTTGAGCTGATTGTTGCACTTATTTTAACCGCACTTTGGAAAGGGTCTTCATCAATAACATGTTTTATTGCGCGCTTGTCTCTATCGCTTAGTTTTGATGGACGACCACTTCTTCGGCTATTTTCAACGCGCCCCTCATTTTTGAAACGTCCAATTACATGTTGAATAGTTGACCGGCTCCTTGAAATTAAATTTGCAATTTCGGAATACGATTTTCGTTCCTTTACATGCAAATTCAATATTAATTTGCGTTCTTGCACCGTGAGCTCTTTTCGTGACATTTGAAATATTAATTGATCGATCTTGGATACTGCAAAGCGTGGCTATTGCTTAAGAATATAGACCAAAGGAAAAGCAAAAAAGTCCCGTTTAAAAATCTTAAACGGGTACGCTGCAATTCCAATGCAATTCGAATGCAAAACTAATTTCATGTGTATCATGACTTTTGTGGAGTCAAATTATTGGTTTTTTTTAGTTTTTGTAGTAGTAGTATTTCTTTAGCTGCTGTTCAGCCTGCTTCCTCTTCTTAATAAACATACATATATGAACACATATATATGTGTGTGTGTCGGAATTAAAATAATAAAAAACATTTACGTGTCGAAGATTTAATGCCCTAATGAGCATATACCACATATACCTTATATAACATATAACATATAACATATAACATATAACATATAACATATAACATATAACATATAACATATAACATATAACATATAACATATAACATATAACATATAACATATAACATATAACATATAACATATAACATATAACATATAACATATAACATATAACATATAACATATAACATATAACATATAACATATAACATATAACATATAACATATAACATATAACATATAACATATAACATATAACATATAACATATAACATATAACATATAACATATAACATATAACATATAACATATAACATATAACATATAACATATAACATATAACATATAACATATAACATATAACATATAACATATAACATATAACATATAACATATAACATATAACATATAACATATAACAAATAACATATAACATATAACACATATAAAATAATGTATATCAAAATGAATTTGTCAACTGCAGCCATATTTCAATTTCCTGTTCATACCTCTTACAATTTTATAATTCTATTTATTATTTAATTTAATTTAATATTTTAATTCAATGTGATGAGAGATAAAATTCTCATTAGGGTATTCAGCTCTCGGCGTGCAAATGTATTATTTTTTCGTAACGGTAAAATTTCTCGTGTGCACTATTTCTAACATAAATTTTTTTCGTCGACGCTGGCTTTGCTTGCTAAAATGTTCGACAGTCGAAAGGAATAACGGAAGCAGAGAAAAACTCTGATAATGTTCCGTTAGCTTGTCTGTAGTCATTGCAATTGATGCCAATGCTGACCTACAACATTTGTTATTAATTAAACGGGTGTATATGGGCATTTCCACAGAAAAGTCAACCACAGCAAAAAATGCAAAGTGTATAAAATTATGTTGTTTAACCATATTTTTATAGAGGAACTATTAAATTTACCTAATTTTAAATTTATTCATAAAAAATTTTGATAAATTTGTCGTAGGCTGTTGAATGGTATATTATTATTGTCGATAGTCGATAGTCAATCTAGTTAATTATTTGCTGTGAGTGGCAATAAGGACGGGTTGTCGTTCTTTTTGCTGAGAGTAGTCCGCGTGTGGAGTGTTGAACAGTGCAATCGAGGAAGATTGACAGATGATGAGAAAGATGGCCGTATTGGCATTATATAGAGAAAAGGCACAGAAGACACACGCGGAATTCTCTTGCTCCAGAAACTTAACCTTAAAGAAATGAATGAGAAGGGGAATTTTACCAACGCCCCGACAAATTTAAAATGCAAAGTCAAACAAGTGCAAAAGTTGTGTTTTGAACTTTTCTATTGCACATTTTGTTTTGATTATTGTTCTTATTGAGACACATTATGCCTTAACATTTTCTCGGCAGCTCGGTTTATGTTTAAATAACGTAACAAAACTGTTAACGGCAAGATGCGATTGCCAATTACGGTCAATTTTTTCCTTTGCCTTACCATATATTTCGCCGTCGCGTGCGACATTGATAAAGCACATTTGTTATCAGTGCGCTAAAAATATATGTAGAAGGTGTTTCAAATATTGTTAGGAAACATATATTTTTATTGCAAATTAAATAAAAAAAATTATCTTGGAAAATATTTATCAGTTTTCCCTTGGTACTTATTTAAAGTTTGTAGCGTGCGATTGCGATTCCTTAGACCATCGTTTGATAAATCTAAGATATTGAGTCGCCTTGTTGCCTGTAAGCGCGATAGGATTGTCAAATTTTAATCTATGATCGAGAAGAATTCCCAAATCGGTGACACAGTCTAATCTCTCAAGAGAAACCCGGTCGAGCATGTTATTAAATGTGTGAGGCGTACTTCCATAGAATGACATAACCTTACTGTTACCGAAATTTCTACAAGGCCTGTCAACTAAATATAATATAACAGCAGCGCAGCCAATTTCCAACAGGGGCCGCAGCTGCATCAATAAATATACGCAAAATACTGTAAAATAAGTAACTGTAAAGCAACAGCAACAACACATGCAGAATCGCTCAGATCAAGCGGAGCTGTCACCCGTTGCTTTGTGCATTGATTCTCTGTGTATTCAGTTGTTCGTTCGCTATCAAGAGACTAGGGTTCGTATATTTTAAGTGCTCTAATTTTTTATTTTCTAACAGTTATAACCTTACAGATTCTTAAAGTGACGACTTGTACCCAACACAATATAGACCGATTTGATTAATAAATAGTGAATAAGAGCCAACGTGCCATTATTGTTTATTTTATCTGTTTCGCTATTTGTGGGTGCTGCGTCGCTAAAAAACTGTTCGAGCGAGCAACACTTACATTTAGAGCAATTCAGAAACAACAAGTTGCATTTACACCAAGCAGAAAACAAACCAGGTCCGATTGCAATAAATAAGGAGAGTTGTTGTCATTATATGATAAGCCCAGCTTCACATCATCGGAACATTAGTACATAGGGGTGAAGGAAAATAGACGGGAGATCGTTAATAAATAAATTAAAAAGTAAAGGACCAAGGTGGCTACCTAAGGGTACACCAGAGGTAACAAAAAGGTAAAATAACTTTTTGGGTTCTATTCGGAAATCCACGTATGAAGGTTGTGTGGAAATCCGATAGTACTAAGTTTTTTAAACAAGAGATAGTGGTTAACGGAATCGAAAGCCTTGTTGAAATCTGTATAAATTACGCCAGTCTGCTTTTTGTTCTGAAAACCTTTGATAACAAGGGAGGTAAACTCAAGTAAGTTAGTGGTAGTAGATTTCGATTTCACAAAACCATGTTGGCAGGGTGAAATGATAGAGCTACATGAGTGTTGTAGTTGAGATGTTATCAGCTTCTCAAACACTTTAGGCATCGCGGATAGTTTGGAGATACCCCTATAGTTTTTAACATCAGACTTTGAACCATGTTTGTGAAGAGGAATTATAAATGATTCCTTCCAAGTGGTTGGCAAAGAGCACGAGTTAACAGACAATTCAAATAATTTAAGCAAAGGCTTATATAGAGAATCTGCACAGTACCTAAGTACACGTCCTGGTAAACTGGGAAGCTCATCTGGAACGCATTGGTCAAAAAGTGATTTTATAATATTATAAAAGATTGAAGTAGCACTTTTAATGTCAGTACAAGAGTACAGTTGCGACCAGTTTGTTTCTAAAATTAATGAATTAAGTTTTATAAAATCTGTTTTACGAAAACAGCGTGATTTAACGATTGGGTTAATAGAAAAAATATGCTCACATGTAGGCAGTTCAAAAACTGAGTCTAGAGTAGAATGATAGGGGTCTTCGGGGACAACTAAAGGACAAGTTTGTATTACAGTACTAGAAAAAGGATCCGATGCAAAAATAAGGTCAAGTAGACGACCATTACAGTTTCGAACCGGATTAATTTGAGAGAGAGACATCTCTAAAAGTGAATTGATAAATTCGTTAGATGTGGATGGCATCAAAACACTTGGAGAATCAGACCATACCACATCTGGCAAATTAAAGTCACCAAATACAAAGAGGTAATCACTACTAGAAAATAGTGCCGAAATGGACTCAATAGCAGAAATATGCTCTAGGTATACAGATAAATCGGACTGTGCCGGAATATAAGAGAATATAAGAGGATTAAGAGGCAGTGCAATCGGAAACCTATTTCTTTTACTTGACTTAAATTATTTTTTAATTAAGTCTTTCGACCAGAAGTTTTTGCAACATATAGTGTTGAATGCTTCCGCCGGAACACTAATTTTAAAAGAGTTTATTTCTCTGGCATAACTAAATCTAAATTTATCAACAGATAAATCAGATGGTTTTGACTTCGATCGGATGTAGGACTTAACATCAGGACTTAACATGACAGGGCAAGCCCAAAGATGAAAATTTGTTTTTCATTGGGACAGCTATCAGGGGCTTAGCAGCCCTAATTGCATGAAGGGGAATGGACACGGACAAAGTCTGGGAACTGACGAATCAGTTGCAATCACATTCTTAGAGCCCCTCATAGGAGCACGCGAGTAGTAACTCGTAGGCTCGACAGTATCTGAATGACTTGGACAAATCGGACAAGGTGTAGGCGAAAGGTAAGTAGTTAAAAATTGTGGTGTCGCCGAAGAGACTGGTGTAGATAGCATTACACTCTTCGGCTCAGGTGGCATGAATTACAATTTTAAATTATTAAAATTATCATCCAAGCTCTGGAAATCAGCATGTAGTTTGGTAAATGCTGCTTGGAGGGTATTAAAGCCCTGTCTTGTCTGCCTCATGAAATTTTGCAAATTTAATTCAGCCTCGCGACAAGACTCGCAACACTACCTAAGTCCAGACTTACAGGAAATATAGTCCTTCACACAACCAACAATAAATTAGTTCAGCCTTGGAATCGGACTGACACTTACAATTTCTAATGCAGCAGATCGACATAATAACAAATTAAATGTAAATTAAAAAAAGTGATACAAAACGAGTCAAAAATATCAAATGCCCTGCACAAAAAAGGCAAAAACAAGAAAACCTTGTGCTTGCACGCTGCCCATTCCCTCAGATCTGGTACTAACTGGAACGTCCAGCGGCCCTTCCTCGAAGTTTGCCATCTGGCCTGCCAATCGTCCATCAGCCGCATGTCCGCAACTGTTCGGGTAACGCCTGCTCGCCTTGCAGCATGGGCATTGATCTCAATGTCTACGGGTGGTAAGCCAGCCAGCACAAGCGACGCATCCTCCGACACCGTTCTAAAGCCTCTAATGAGCCTTAGGGCCATGGTGCGGTATACAGCACGCGCCTCTTTGAGGTAGGTCGGTTTGGTAGTGACACTACTCCAAATTGGCGCAGCGTATAGAAGAGTAGCTTTCGCCACCGAAACAAGCAGTCTCCTAGCTGGCATCTTGGGGCCTCCAACGTTTGGCATCAGTCTAGCCAGGACCGACGTCGTCAAGGCTGCCTTCCTGCTGGCATACTTTGCATGCTCGCTGAAATTAAGCCTATGGTCGATTAAAACACCCAAATATTTGAGTGAGTTAGCTGACTCAAGCTGAACTCCACCAACTGTGAGATGCATTGTCTCCACCGTTTTCCTACTGTTCAACAACACCACCTCGGTCTTCTGTGCTGCGATTTTCAATCCGACGCTCCTGAGCCAGTCGGTAGCCGACCTAATGGTTTCATTACATTTGGTTTGTAGCTCCGTTAGGGTTTTGGCTACGACCGTGATTGCCACATCAGTATTACTCAACTTCGCTGGGTTTGTTTATGCCAGTAATGCCATTATACATGACATTCCAAAGAATGGGTCCAAGCACCGATCCGGCTCCTCCCGGTCGCATGCTCCACAATCAGTCCCAGCAGCTCCTCGTATTGCTCATAGCTGTCGCTTGGAGGGGCGTAACAGCTATACAGGTGGACGCCTTTGATTTTTGCAAAGGCGAAGCCACGCTTAGCCGGAGCCAGCAGTTCCTGTACTGAGATTCTACTACAACATTTAATCGCTGCATTGCCTGAAGCATCCATTATCATCTCCGACCTACCACCACCTGAGCTGTAGGTTTCACTCAGGAGCATGATATCCGTTTTGTGCTCCACCGCCGTCTGGGCCAGAAGACTCTGAGCGGACGCGCAGTGGTTCACATTCAGCTGGATTATCTGGATGTGGTCCTGCATGATGCTGGGCTCTTACTCATCCTTTTCTGTTTCGCTTTCTTGTAGGACGGGCAAGCAAAGCCGCCTGTCGCATGGTTCCGATCCTCCGTGTTGGTGCATATAAGGCATCTCGGCGGAGCTATGCATCCTTTGGCTTTGTGCCCACGTTCTCCACAGCGCAGGCAGCAGTCAGCGCGATCTTCTTCCTTGCAGGATGTAGACCTATGCCCAAAGCCTAGGCACCTGAAACACCTTATTGGCGTCTCGTCCTGGGTGATGCGACATCGGGACCATCCCACTGTCACCGAGCCCCTTTTGAGGACCTCGATGGCACTGATCGTGTCAAGCGTAATGGTGGCTATCTGCGTACCATCTCGCATTTTCCGCAACCCTCGCACATCTTTAGGGCATATTGATACCCCTTGAAATTGCTCCAACAGGCATCCAACAAGGTCGTCCGCTGTCGTCGCTTCGTCCATGCCTGAGCACGTTAACGCCATCCTCTGGACCGTAGCCATATCGTTGAGAGACTTCTCGATGCCCTCCTTGAATTTGGCCGCGTCATTATTGGCTCTACCCTCTAGCTCGAGTAGCAGTTCTCCCCTTTGGGTCCTCCTTATTCGGCGTACACATTTGCCAAGTTCATGTAGGCTCGGATCTGCTTTGAGCTAACGCAGCCTGTCCGCATACGTTGCCTCTCCCGTTTGTTTAACGATCAGAGCTTCTGGCTTCCTACGTATCCGTTTCGGCTTCTCTGTCCGCCATTCGTTGGTGTTGGCTTTGCCGTTCGCGTTCTTGAATACCTCCGCATAGGAGGCACTCTTAGGCGCTACATGCTCCTTCCTCGCTACGTGATGCCCACTACTGAATGGCTTCGTATTGGCATCTCGCTTGGGCTTTTCAGCTAGGGGGCGCTTCTTCTTAAGCTCTTCTGTTTATGTCCCGATGCTCTTTGAAGGAGCGTCCCTCGGGTTGCCTTCCTGGAGCTTTAATGCCCTTGAATTAAGCGCCGCGAGCTCGGCTACCGCGCCTTTGGTCTCTCTCGTCACATGGCGCTGCGTCCCGAAGGCAGACACCAACAGAATTATTCTGTTGTTCATCTTGTCCAAGATGCTCTTCAGGTCCTCGTCCTGCCACGCCGCGGATAGGTCCAACGGGCGTAGTGGCGATACTGGGGGACTCTTAGCTCCTGCCTTTTGTGTCGGCACACACAAACTTGTAGCATTGGATGCTGAAGGGGCCAAGTTTACCACCTCATCAGCATTGCGGTCGCTGGATATCGACGACCGGGGGCCCGCTTGCTCACCCCTCACAGTCGCCGGCACTGGGTTTCCGACTCCCTGCACCGTAACGTCTATCTCCTTATTGTCTTCCATCGTGGGTTTACCAACCCTAAAGGCATTTTTACCCTCCTGCCAGGGGCACCCACCGTGGTGCTGCGTTGAAATCGCCTTCTCATCTTAGACTTTGTCGGATGACAAGGGACCTGTTACCAGAGACGCCGCGTGGAGGCGATGAGATGCTTGAGTATTGCCAAGTATGGATCGCGCTGGGCTTTACCAAGTTAAAGCCGATCAGCCACTTTACCATACCGACTCAACCCCGTCCCCGCCTCGTGCGTGTGTTTTTTTTTTTTTTTTTTTTTTTTGTATAGGGGGGAAAGTATTAAAAGCCGAAAAGTGTGGGACTTACACCCACTAAAACCTGACCCTACTCTCCGTTTCCCTCTCGCGGAACTGAACCGCTAGGTATTACCTCACGAGGGGGAGATGGCATGAAAGCCTCATCTAGAATCTCATCTAGAGTTTGAAATCGTGTTTCGCTGTCTTTCAGCGCGACGCAAGGATTGCATGATCTCTGCACATAGGTGGCTAATTTTTAACCAATTGTTTTGCGAGCTAAGTAGGATATCCATCAAGTCGGAGACTATGAATGGCCTCCCAATGCCTAGGCTTAGCTCTTCCCGTTCTGCAGAATATATAGGACAGACAAAAAGGACGTGTTCTGCGTCTTCAATGGTCCGCGCACAGTGTGTGCAAAACGGATCCGTCTCGTGTTTAAATCTATGTAAATATGATTTGAAACACCCGTGTCCTGTCAAAAGTTGCGTCATGTAGTAGTCTAGTTGGCCATGTTTCCTGCTTACCCATTTGCGTACATCGGGGATGATGCGCTTCTGTCCAGCTTCCTTTCTGGGTAAGCTGCCAACGGTTCTCCCATTTCGCCATCGTAGACTCCCGCCTCGCTGCTGGTGACGGATCGCTGCTTTGGGACTCTTCGGCCAGTAAGTCCAGGGGTGTCATACCGGCCAGCACCAACGCTGCGTCCTCGGATACGGTCCGAAACGCGCTTACCACACGCAAGGCGCACGTGCGGTAAGTGGCTCTGCAGGGCTTCGAATTGGACTGGACTGCCATTGCTGGTGCCCAGATTGGAGCCGCATACAGTAGGATCGAACGCACGACGTTCATGATGAGCCATCTGCTTCGCTGGCGGGGCCCTCCCACGTTTGCCATGATCCTTGTCAGCGCCGTTGTTGCCTTTGCAGCTTTCTTGGCTGAGTACTCCAGATGGTGCTTGAAGGATAGTCTGTGGTCGATCTGTACCCCAAGGTACAGTATTGCTGGCTTGGACAAGATTTCGCACCCTGCAACATGGACCTTGGCAATTTCAACTACTTTCCTGCTGCTGATGAGGACTGCTTCTGTCTTGTGCGCCGCTAGGGATAAAGCATGCTCACTAAGCCAGCTCACCACTTGTCGTATGGTGTTGTTAGTTTTATTTTCAGCGTCACGCAGCTCTTTCGCTACCGTCACAATGGCAATATCATCCGCGAAGCCTACTATCCGCGTTTTCATAGGCGTATTTAGCCGCAGCACTCCATCGTACATGACGTTCCACAGGACTGGGCCAAGAACTGAGCCCTGTGGTACGCCACCGGTTATCCTGTGCCGTTTCCTGCCGTCTGAAGTGTCATAGAGCAGGATTCGATCTTGGAAGTAGTTGCATATAATACCAACTAAATATTCCGAGACTCCCTTCTCTACAAGTGTACTGACTATAGCGTGCCAGTTCGCTGAATTGAAGGCATTTTTGACATCGAGCGTGGTAACCAGACAGTACTCTTTGCAACCACCTTTCCATCGTGTTCCTTCCATGGCCTCCATTGCAATTTGGGCAACGGATTTAATGGCGTCGACGGTGCTTCTGTTTTTTCGGAATCCAAATTGCCAGTTTGAGATCCCTTGCCGATCATCGAGTTCCTTGATTAGCCTATTGCATATTATGCGCTCGAAGATTTTGCCGATTACATCAAGCATGCATAAGGGCCTGTAGGCTGAGGGCACTGGGGCACCCGGTCATCTGGGGGCTTATCACCTTTGGGCAGCAACACGAGCCTCTGTAACTTCCAGTTCTTGGGAATTGCTCGTTTTCGCAAACACACATTGAACAGATCTGCCAGTGTTGCTGGCTGCAGCTCGGCAAACGCCTTGCCCACTCGCGAGGGGATTCCATCTGGTCCTGGAGCCTTGCCTATGTGGATACGTGCTGCTTCCTGTTTAATCTCCTCAGCATTGGTGTATTTCACCTCAGAACTCCTATTTTCAGATGGAAACGCGACATATGGCTGATCCGGGAAAAGCGTCTCCACAATCGACCTCAGCACGACCGGATCGACCGGCATCGGGCGTTTACAGAGTTTCCCCAATACAAGCTTGTATGCCGCTCCGAACGGTTGCCGATCAGCATCATCGCAGAGTGCCTTCCAACATTGTGCCTTGCTTTGTTTGATGGCAGTGGATAATGTTCTCCTCTTGGAGCGGTAATCCTCCAACACTCCGGGAACGGGCGTTTGACTTTCCGCCGCCGAGCACAGCTTCGGTGCCTCGGCGATGCCGACATTCCACCAATAGACCGGCTTTCGTCTGTGGCAGCCGTTTGTCTTACGCGGCATTGATGCGTCGCAAGCCTCCCTTAGGGCTTGCAGCACATTATGGGCGTTCAAGTCCGGGTCGTCATTCAAGACCAGCCGGATGTTGTTGACCGCCACAATGAGTGTACGCTCGTCTACAGCCTCCTGTGCCCATCGCGTGTGACGTATCTGCGTCAATCGTTGAGCTCGCGTCTGTAGGGTGCACATTATTGCCATGTGATCGCTAAGGGTGTATACATTGGACACGCTCCAGATTGCACTACGTGCCAGCATTGGACTTGCAAAAGTTATGTCTATGGTGGAGCACCTGCCTGCTTTGTTAAAAGTGGGCTCCATTCCCGTGTTAAGGAGTGCCACATGGAGCACTGATAGCTCCTCCAGCAGGATTCGCCCTTTTGGTGTTGTTTTAGCGCTTCCCCACTCCATTGCCCAGGCATTGAAATCGCCTGCAATAATTTTTGGGGCATTGCCTCTCACTCACTGCTAGGACAAAGTCCTCGTTTGAGGTGCTAGGAGCTATGTAGCAGCTGTAAATGTATATGCCGTTGCACTTTGCCCTAACATAGCCATTCGCAGATGCTTCCTCCGTTAGTTGCAGAGGCGGCATGCCGCAGCTCCATATCGTTGCCCCTGCTCGAGCATTTTGTACCCAGCTGCCATCGCCTTTGTGCTTATAGGGCTCGCTCAGTATGGCTAAGTCCACGTCGTTTTCGCGCACTGTCTGCGATAACAGATCTTGCGCCGCTCTGCAGTGATTGAGGTTAAGCTGCAGAACCTTAATTTTTGAGCCGTTTAACCGCCTTCTGGTAGCAAGCGCATGATTTGCTTAGCGTGTGGTGCGCCGAGCTCTGGACGCCTGCTCTGTCATAGCATTCTTTGGATGAGTGGCCTACTCCTCCGCAGTTGAAGCAGTTTTTAGAAGCATCAAATTTGCTTCTGCATCTTGCCGCTGTATGCCCAAAGTCCAGGCATTTGTGGCACCTCCTCGGCTCGGTCTTGCTGCGGATTCGGCAAACTGCCCATCCAATACGCACATTTTCAGCACTAAGTATGGCGCTTGCCACATCTTTTTGGACCTCCAGTGTGGCTATCTGCGTGCCTCGATAGCCTTTCCGCAACTTTGGGGCAGCCTCAGTTGGCAGGTCTCCTTCGATGATGCAGGATACTGCTTGTGAGACGTCGTCAGCTGTAGTCCACTCTGGAACATCCCTTATTTCTAGAGTCACCTTTTCGGTCATGGCTTTCACTTCAGCTTTCTTGCCGAGGACTTCTTGTATCGCGCGTTGGAGGTTTGACGTTTCTGCATCCGACGGTTTGCTCATCTGCAGTAGTATTTCACCTGCTGCCGTTCTTCGCACAGCCTGCACACTTTCCCTGTACTGCTGCAGACTATTATTCGCCTGAACAGAAGCTAGCACTAGAGAGTAATCTGCAGGATCCTTGCACTTGACCAAGATCGCAGCTGCTCTGGGTCTGCGGCGCGCTGTTGGTTTTCCCTTTTTAACCTTTTGCCATTTAGTACTTGTGGTTGGCATTGGATTGGGTTGCGGGGGTGCAGGTTTCCCTTTAGGGGTCTTGGTTGCTTGTACCACTTGCTGAGCGCCTTTTGGTGTAGGCTCGTTTAGGGCAGCCATATCCCTAGCGGGTTTGGTTCTGTTCGCCTTCTTCCTTTTGCCGTGCGGTCCTTGTACATATGATGCTGCATCGCTGCTGTATGGTACTGAGTCCACTGGGGGTGACATCTGGGTACCATTTTCTGTCATCTTAGCTCTGGTCGGATTTGAACTTGTAGTACTTAGGCAATGCACACAATGTTGCTTCTCTGTTAGGGTCGTTTCCAGGTGTTGCAGATGGTCTGCTACCTCCTTCTGAATATCCTTCATTTTCGCCAACGCGTCCTTCATATTTTGGTTGACATGACGAACCACTCGTCTTCTCTCGGTAACTGTAAAGATAATTTCATCTAGAAGCGTGCCGAGTTCCATCAACTGCGCTAATGGGGTCGACGCCCTTTGCTTCTTTGGCGGCGTTTTCCTAGCTGTGTTAGATGGGCGTATCGGGTCTCTACTCCTTTTTGGTGTATCTGCTGCTGTTGGAGACCTCTGCAGGCGCTCACGTTTGGCAAACGGATTCTCAACGATGTTTCTGCTGCTTGTAGCTTAGCCGCTACATCGGCCAAGTGTGCCACCGATGCAGTAGATAGATTGGAAATGGTTGTTGGGGCCTCCAGAATCCTTGCCCCTGCCGTGGAATCTTCCACGTGTGGATTTTAACAATTGTGACTGCCACCTGGAGTAATAATGTTATTACAAGCCATAATTTTCTACATGTTTTGTTTTTGCATTTTATACCTCCTGTCAGGTGGGTGCTTGTTGGTTGATGCCGAGCACGGTTATCTGCCGACCGATAAGGTACAGACGCAGACCACTACGCCGCTCAATCTGAGACAGACGCGTAGTGGATTTTGTAGGTAAGGCTGCCGGCCAATATGGCACAGACGCAGACCACCGTGCCGGTCATTCTGAGACAGACGCACGGTGGATTTGGTTTAATGCAATTGGACTTCGAAGCTAATAACTCAGTCATTTTCTCCATATGCCGTATGCGTGATAATGCGAGCTTCGTAATTATGCCAGCCTAAGAGTATGCTGCACATATGTGATCCGCTATCTCTGAGCCGTGCCTTGAACTAAGCTGGGTTCAGTGTCGAGTAGTTCACTTTACTCACTTTGGCATGTGAGCATTATGAACTTGCCTGATCAGCTGGTCTGTGTTCAACGCTTTTCACTCAAGAGCGTAGAGCAGCTCCTCGGTCCGACGCTCCATCCTATCCCCCGACGTGAAGAGCTCGCCCAGCACCATCCGAACAGTGCTGGCGGAGTCCATAGTGCTGTAACCAGGTAGGTCGCTTTTAGCCAGTGGAATATCAGTATTAAGACCTCCACTTGCAGGTGGGCCACCGCGTAGCGCCACGCAACCGGCACCCCGCCTGTTCTCTGTCTTCTCTGTGTGTGTGTTTTTTTTATATTCCATTTATTAATCTCCACTAGTTCAATTCTATATTACAAAATAACACATACAAGAAAAAATAAAATTTAAAAGTAATTAACAAACAATAGTATTATATACAATGAAACAAGGGGTAGTTAGGTGTATAGGGACGGATGAAGCTCCTGTGGAACCACCGCTAGGCATTGCTTCGCAGAAGCATCCAACCTCCATCTTTTCTCATTCAGCACTGCTACGCTCCAATTTACGAAGCTCTCGCATGGCCTGAGTCGCAAACGTGCAGACCGCGTCCCACGCCTCCTGATTTTGAAGCATTTTAGCCATCAGGTTGGTGGTGTCGAATTCTCCGATATGTCCAACCAACACTTTCCTCTCGTTTGAGAATCTGTGGCACTCAAGTAGTATGTGCTTGGCGTCCTCTGCCGTGTCTCCGCACCATGTGCATATCGGACTGGATGCGTGCCCGATTCCGAAAAGATATTTACGGAAGCATCCATGACCGCTTATGAGCTGGGTGAGGTAGTAATTTACTTCGCCATGGCTCCTCGTGATCCACCGCTCGAGCGAGGGGACGAGGCTATAAGTCCAGCGACCCTTGTTGGACTGCTCCCATCGAGCTTGCCACCGCGCCAAACTACGACCTCTGGCCCCCGATTTTGTAGCGGCATAAGGCTGCGTGTCGCGCGCTGCCCAGCACTCCTTAGCTTCCCTAGCAAGCTCGTTTATGGGTAGAAGGCCAGCAATGACCAGAGCTGCATCATCGGAAACTGTCCAGAAGGCGCAGCATACTCTCAGAGCACACAAACGGTAGGCCGATTCGAGTCTCCGCCTAAACGACTTGGTCTCCACTTGGTATTGTTTTTCAAGAGCCATCAGGATATCGGTCTCCTCGACCAGGAGGTCCAAATCCCTAATAACCAGCCTGGACTCCTGGGTCATGGCGCGGACTTCCAGGGACTGGCCCAGCACCTGCTCCACCTCGTACTTCAGTTTTAGGATGTTTTCCGGAGAGCTGTCGGCAAGCTCCAACAAGAGGTCTCCCTTGGCTGTCCTTCGTACACCCCTCACATTCTCGTTGACGGCCTCCAGCACACTGTCGTCTCTCCTCATGACCATCGATAGCACATCCCTGTAGGACCTGCCCTCGCCCACGCTAATAATGAGCGCATCTGGTCGATGGCTCCTGCTCTCTTTGCCTTTTTTACGTGGCTGCGCTCTTGGATTACGCTTGTTCTTTTGCTTTTGCCATCCTCCATCTTCCATGTTCGCTGGTGTAGACGCTTCCTTAGCAGGGACTAACCTTTTTGGCACCGATGCAGCCGCTGAACTACTGGCCTGCCCGGACCGAGCTGACTCCAGCGGGAAGCATGTTTGTACCTCCTTAACGCTGGTACTCGGGGCCACACGCGAATTTGTCACCAAAAGCAACTGAATCTCCTTCATCCTTGCAACCGCATCCTTCATCGCTTGATTGATATGTCTTACGACCGGCTTCTTCTCATTGATGCTATATAGCATGTCATCAAGGAGACCTCCTAGCTCTGATATCAGAGCTGAATCTTCGTCGTTTCGGTGAGCCCTCACCTTCTTGGGGGAGTTTTGCGCGGTGCGCTGTTAGGGCTATCCGCCTCTCTGCCTCTCTTAGGCGTGTCGTCCTTCGAGTTTTCCATATTCTGCGGGCGTACATGCCTTCCACCCGGTTCCTGCGGGGACCTGGCAACCCTGCTGCTCCTTCCGAAGGGATTGGGCTCTTGCACGAGAGCCACCGTCCTCATCGCTTCGCTCTTTTCGCTTGTAACATTTGATGCTGAAGAGGCCAAGTTCACCACCTCTTCAACACTGCGGTCGTTGGATATCGACGGCACGGGGCCCGCTTGCTCACCCCTCTCAGCCGCCGGTGCTGGGTTTCCGACACCCTGCACCGTAAAGTATGTCTTCATCGTACCTTCCATTGTTGGTTTAAGGAAAACCAAGATTGCATTTTATCCCTACTGCCAGGGGCCTTCTCATCTTGGCCAGTCCTCACTGTCGGATAACAGAAGAACTGTTGAAATGCGACGTGGAGGCGATGAGCTGCTTGAGTATTGACACACAAGGATCGCGCTGGGCTTTACCAAGTTAAAGCCAATCAGACGCTTTGCCATGTGGCGCCACCCCGTTCCCACCATCCAGTGTGTGTGTGTGTGTTTTTTTTTTTTTTTTTTTTTTTTTTTTTGGTATAGGGGGGAAAGTATTATAAGCCGAAAAGCGTGGAACTTCCACCCACTAAAACCTGACCCTACTCTCCGTTTCCCTATCGCGAAACTGAACCAATAGGTATTACCTCACGAAGGGGAGATGGCATGAAAGCCTCATCTAGAGTTTGAAATCGAGTTTCGCTGTCTTTCAGCGCGACGCAAGGATTGCATGATCTCTGCACATAGGTGGCTAATTTTTAACCAATTGTTTTGCGAGCTAAGTAGGATATCCATCAAGTCGGAGACTATGAATGGCCTCCCAATGCCTAGGCTTAGCTCTTCCCGTTCTGCAGAATATATAGGACAGACAAAAAGGACGTGTTCTGCGTCTTCGATGGTCCGCGTACAGTGTGTACAAAATGGATCCGTCTCGTGTTTAAACCTATGTAGATAGGATTTAAAACACCCGTGTCCAGTCAAAAGTTGCGTCATGTGGTAGTCTAGTTGGCCATGCTTTCTGCTTACCCATGCGCGTACATCAGGAATGATGCGCTTTGTCCAGCTTCCTTTCTGGGTATGCTGCCAACGGTTCTCCCATTTCGCCATCGTTATATCCCGCCTCGCTGCTGGTGACGGTTCGCTGCTTTGGGATTCTGCTGCCAGTAGGTCAAGAGGTATCATACCGGCCAGCACCAACGCTGCGTCCTCGGATACAGTCCGGAACGCGCTTACAACACGCAAGGCGCACGTGCGGTAAGTGGCTGTGCAGGGCTTCGAGGTGGACTGGACAGCCATTGCTGGTGCCCAGTTTGGAGCCGCATACATTAGAATCGATCGCACGACGTACATGATGAGCCACCTGCTTCGCTAGCGGGGCCCTCCCACGTTAGCCATGATTCTTGTAAGCGCTGTCGTTGCCTTTGCCGATTTCCTGGCTGCGTACTCCAGATGATGCTTAAGTGTCAGTCTGTGGTCAATTTGTACCCCAAAATACAAGATGGCTGGCTTGGATACGATTTCACACCCCGCCACCAGGATTTTGGCAGTTTCCACTGCTTTTCTGCTGCTGATGAGTACTGCTTCTGTTTTGTGAGCAGCTAGGGATAGGGAATGCTCACTCAGCCAGCTCACCACTTGCCGTATGGTGCTGTTCGTTTTCTGCTCGGCGTCGTGCAACTCTTTCACAGCCGTCACAATGGCGATGTCATCCGCGAAGCCTACTATTCGCGTTTTGGTGGGCGTGTTTAGCCGCAGCACTCCATCGTACATAACGTTCCACAGGACTGGGCCAAGAACGGAGCCCTGGGGAACGCCACCAGTTATGCTGTGCCGTTTTCTGCCGTAAGACGTATCGTAGAGCAGGATCCGGTCCTGGAAGTAGTTGCTTATTAGGCTAACTAGATACTCCGACACTCCCAGCTGTACGAGTGAACTAACTATGGCGTGCCAGTTAGCCGAGTTGAAGGCGTTTTTGACGTCAAGCGTGGTTACCAGGCAGTACTCATTGCGACCACCTTTCCATCGCGTTTCTTCGATAGCACCCTTTGCGATCTGAACAACCGATTTGATGGCGTCTACAGTGCTTCTGCTTTTGCGGAATCCAAATTGCCACTTTGAGATCCCTTGCCGATCGTCTAGTTCCCTAATTAGCCTTTTGCATATTATCCGCTCAAAGATTTTGCCAATTACGTCGAGAATGCATAGAGGCCTGTAGGCTGATGGGTCATCAGGGGGCTTACCGCTTTTAGGCAGTAACACGAGTCTCTGCAACTTCCAGTTTTTGGGGAACGCTCGTTTCCGCAAGCACGCATTAAACAGGTCAGCAAGTGTTGCTGGCTGCAGCTCGGCAAAGACCTTGACCACTCGTGATGGGATTCCATCTGGTCCTGGAGCCTTGCCTATGTTAATGCGTGCTGCTTCCTGTTGGATCTCCTCGGCATTGGTGAATTTAACCGCGGATCTCGTGGTTGCGACGGGAAGCGCGACATGTGGCTGGTCTGGGAAAAGCGTTTCCACAATTGTCTTTAGCGTGCCTGGATCGACAGGCATCAGGCGTTTACTAAGCTTCCCCAGGACGAGCTTGTATGCCCCTCCAAACGGTTGCCGCTCAGCATCCTCGCAGAGTTCCTTCCAGCATTGCGCCTTACTGCGTTTGATGGCGTTGAATAGGATTCTCCTTTTGGATCTGTAATCCTCCAGCAGTTCTAGGAACCTGGTACGGTTGCGCGAGCGCTTGACTTGACGCCTTGCGCGAGCGCAGTCTTTGCGTGCCTCAGCGATGCCGACGTTCCACCAATAGACCGGCTTTCGTCTATGGCAGCCGTTTGTCTTGCGCGGCATTGATGCGTCACATGCCCCCCTTAGGGCTTGCAGCACATTGTGAGCGTTCAAGTCGGAATCGTCGTTTAATACCAGCCGGGTATTGTTGATCGCCACAGTGAGAGTACGCTCGTCTAAGGCCTCCTGCGCCCAGCGCGTGTGACTTATCTGCGTCAGTCGCTGAGATCTTACTTGAAGAGTGCACATGATTGCCCTGTGATCGCTAAACGTGTAGACATCAGCCACGCTCCAGGTTGCACTACGTGCCAGCATTGGACTTGCGAAGTTGACGTCAATAGTAGAGCACCTGCCTTCTTTGTTGAACGTGGGCTCCAATCCGGTATTGAGGAGTGCCACATCGAGCACTGCCAGCTCCTCCAGCAGGATTCGCCCCTTTGTTGTTGTTCTGGCGCTACCCCACTCTATTGCCCAAGCGTTGAAATCACCTGCGATGATTATTGGGGCACGGCCTCTGGCGTCGTTGGTTATCTCACCAGCTGCTAGGGCAAAATCATCGTTTGAGGCGCTAGGTGCAATGTAGCAGCTGATATATATGTCGGAGATTCAATAGTCGGCGATTCATTAACTGAATCCTCACTAAGATTATCTTCTTGAGTAAACTCGGCGAAGCGTTTTCTGGCGCGTGGCATCGTTTTTCTTGTGGAGCTGCATGTCTGTCCTTTTCAATAGTCGAATAGTAATTGCCAATACCCAAAAACGAATGCTTGCTCTAACCCGAGCAATTCCTTCTTACCCTTTAATACAGACACTGCGTACAGTTAGCCAAATTTGCTTTAGGTACCTGCTATGTCTATCTCACTCATGCCCGCGACCAGACTACGCTAGACAGAAACAGTTGCTGCCGCGCCGAGAGAATCAAGAAGGCATGCACAAAGAACATTGCAAAAGGACAAAACAAATCATGCAAGGAAACAGAATAAACACACGTATTGACGAATATGCGTTTTAACTAGAACTTTCCAAGTAATATCCGACATATATATACCATTACATTTTGCCCTAACAAAGCAATTTGCAGCTGCTTCCTCCGTAAGTTGCTGAGGCGGCATGCCGCAGCTCCATATTGCTGCTCCTGCTCGTGTATTTTGAACCCAATTGCCATCGGATTTGTGCCTATGAGGCTCGCTACGTCGACTCCGTTCTCGCGCACTGTCTGCGTTAGCAGATCTTGTGCCGCTCTGCAGTGGTTAAGGTTGAGTTGCAGGATCTTAATTTTGGAGCAGTTTAACCGCCTTCACGTAGCATGCGCATGCTTTACTAAGCGTGTGGTGCGCCGTGCTCTGGATACCTGTCCTTGTGCAAAGTATGCACTGGGTCGCTTCCTTGCATCCTTTGGAAGAGTGACCTACTCCGCCGCAGTTAAAGCAGTTCTTTGAGGCATCGTACTTGCTTCTACACCTTGCTGCTGTATGCCCAAAGTCAAGGCATTTAAAGCACCTCCTTGGTTCGGTCTTGCTGCGGATTCGGCAAACTGCCCATCCAATACGTACATTTTCTGCGCTTAGTACGGTATTAGCGACTTCTTTTTGCACCATCATCGTAGCTATCTGTGTGCCACGATAGCCTTTGCGCATCTTTGGGACAGCCTCAGTTGGCAGGTCTCCTTCGACGATGGAGGATACTGCTTGCAGAACGTCATCAGCTGTAGGCCACTTTGGAACATTCCTAATTTCGAGGGTCACCTTTTCGGTCATGGCTTTGACCTCTGCTTTCCGGCCGAGGACTTCTTGGACTGCGCGTTGAAGATTTAGCGTTTCTTCATCGGACGACTTGCTCATCTGCAGCAGTATTTCTCTAGCCGCCGTCTTTCGTACAGCATTCACACTTTCCCTGTACTGCTGCAGACCAGTGTTCCCCTGGACAGAAGAAAGCCCTAGTGGATAATCTCCTGGGTCCTTGCATTTGACCAGGATCGCATTTGCTCTGGGTCTGCGACGCTGGCTGGCACAGGATTGGATTGCGGGAGTGCAGCTTTCCCTTTAGGGGTCCTCGGTCTTGGTGCAGCCTTTGGAGTAGGCACAATTGTGGTATGCATTTCCTTGGCGGCTTTGATGCTGGTCGTCTTTTTTGTTTTGCCATGTACTCCTCTGCCGTTGGTTGATGGACCACTGCTGTATGGAGCTGCGCCCAATGGGGGTGTCATTTGGGTACCACTTTCGGTCACCTGGGCTCTGGTTGGGTTTGCATCTTTGGCACTCTGGCATTGTGCACACTGATGCTGTTCCACTCGGGCAGTTTCAGTGCGTAGCAGATGGTCAGCCACTTCCCTCTGAATTTCCTTCATTTTAACCAATGTGTCCTTCATTTGGTTGACATGGCGAACCACTGGCCTTTTCTCCGTGACCGTATAAATGATGTCATCCAGAAGCGTACCGAGTTCCAGCAGTTGCGCTAAAGGATTCGACGCCTTTTGCTTTTTTGGCGGCGTATTCCTAGCCGTATTAGACGGAATTACAGGGTCTCTGCATCTTTTTGGTGTTTCATCTGCTGTTGGGGACCTCTGTAGTCGCTCCCGTTTGGCAAATGGATTTTCGACTATGTTTCTGCTGCTTGTAGCTGTATCCGCTACATCGGCCAAGTGTGCCACCGATGCAGTATTTATGTTGGAAATGGTTGTTGGGGCCTCCAGAATCCTTGCCCCTGCCGTGGTATCTTCCACGGGTGGATTTTCACTATTGTGATTGCCACCTGGAGTAATAGTGTTATTACAAGCCATAATCATTTTGTTTAAACATTTCATGTTTATTTGCATTTTATACCTCCTGCCAGGTGTGTGCTGTGTAGGCTGACGCCTAGCACGGGTATCTGCCGACCGATACGGTACAGGCGAAGACCACTAGGCCACTCAATCTGAGACAGACGCGTAGTTTTATAGGTAATGCTGCCGGCCAAAATGGCACAGACGCAGACCACCATGCCGCTCACTCTGAGGCAGACGCACTGTGGATTTGGTGCGCTGCGTGAGATATTTGGGCTTCGTTTTTTTTTTTTTTTTTTTTATTAATTAAAATGTTATAATCAGCATTCTAAGTATGCTCTAAATAACATGTTTTCTTACAATTAAAATATCACATGGTTCGGAGAACTTGGCTGACTTTGTGTTTGCTTGTTAGGGTAACTTATTAGTGTATGAGGAGACTTGCAAAATGTCTCCTCCTTAATCTCCGGATGGGCCGTGAACGTGCCAGGTTTTGTGCATGCCGGTTTGCATGGTTTAGGAGTCGAGCGTTGTATCTGCTGGAAAAGAAACAGAGTTGCTCTTCCACAGTTGCTAGATTTAGATCCCGGTGGAGAGTCGAGTTTCTTACGAACCATGGGCATCCTGTGATGAGCCGCATGGCTCGGTTCTGCAGTCTCTGCACGATTCTCCTATTGCTCAGGCAGGCGGTACCCCAGACCTGCATCCCATATCTCCATATTGGAAACACAATTGCTTGTAATATAGTGCGCTTACTACGCAGTGACAACTTGCTGTTCCCGCTGAGAAGCCAATTCATTTGGCGCAGTCTGTTGCGGCATGTTGCTACCGTTTTTTGGATATGGACCTTAAACGTCAGCCTTCTGTCCAGTGTGAGTCCCAGGTAGGTGACTTTTGTTGGTTGGAGCAATGGCACGCCGTGAATTTGTATAATGGGAGGCTGCAGTCGGCAGAGGGTGAAGCACATGTTGGAGCTCTTCGTAGCATTGATCTTTACATTCCATCTTCTGGCCCAGTTTACAAGATCGTCTATGGGCTTCGTTGCTGTTGACTCCTTTTTTGTAATTCTCTCCGTATGTTGCATGCGTAGTATTTTTTTCTTAATATCTTTATTAAGTGAAGAATCCGTACATACATAAAGCACCATAACAACACAAGTATAAACATATTAACAAACCAAACCTTATGCTAGAAAAAATGATAGAAATTTAAAGCATGAGGAGCTCAATGGAATTGAGATGAAGAACATCTCACTGCTGACTGATATTCTTAGCGAAACCTTTTCTCTTTAGGCGCCTGAGAGGTCTAGCAGGGAGTAGGCCTCTTGCGAGAGCGCTCCGGTGTCTCAAAAGCCTATCGCTGTATCGGCTGGTGTGTAGTCCGATCTGCTCTTCGACGGTGTTCAGATGGAGGTCTCTGTGTAGAGTGGAACCACGGACGTACCAGGGACAGTTTGTTATCTGCCTTAGGGCACGATTCTGAATCACCTGGATACGTTTGTAGGATGTCTTCGCAGCTATCCCCCAGATCTGTATTCCGTACGGCCAGATAGGCATGATACAGTGGACGTACACTGCTCTTTTGGCTCGCAGCGACATTGTGCTTCTTCTGTTGGTCAACCAACGCAGCTGTTGCATTCTTTGGCCACATCTTTTACTTACCGATTTCAGGTGTGGGCCAAAGGTGAGTCTCTTGTCAAGCGTGATCCCCAGGTATTTGGCTTGCAGCGGCTGGTTTATTGTTACTCCCTCCAGTTGAATAGTTGGGGTGGATCTCATAATAGTCTTTAGAGTGAAGCAGGGATTCATAGTCTTTAAGGGGTTGACCTTGAGGTTCCACCTTCTGCACCAGGTTGAGAAAGAGTTAATATATCTCTGAAGTCCATTAGCGGCTTCTGATGGACATATTGAATTATAGAGAACTGCCACATCGTCCGCATAAGTTGCTATTAGTGCCTTCGCTGGGGATACCATGTGATCGTTGCTGGGGCGAGGCAGGTCAGCAGTGAAAATGGAGTACAGCAGGGGGCCAAGTACGCTGCCTTGTGGGACTCCTGCTTTCATTGGGTGTGAGGAGGAGTATGCGTTCCTGATCCTGACCTTAAAAACACGATCGTTCAGGTATGATCTTAGGAGGCAGAAGTACGGCGCTGGCAGGAGTGTTTTGATTTTTTGTAGCAGCGCATCATGCCAGACCCTATCAAATGCTTGTTGTATATCTATAAATACTGCATTGCAGTATTCCAGATCGTCAAAGGCTTGCAGGATGTGCTTGGCCACTCTGTGAACCTGTTCCACGGTGCCATGTCCTTCACGAAACCCAAACTGGTGATCGGGCAAAATGTCGTAGTGGCTGATGATGACTCCAAGCCGTTTGGCAATAAGCCTCTCCCACACCTTAGACAGGCTAGGTAAAAGACTTATTGGTCGGTATAACTCAGGATCATCATCTGGTTTACCAGGCTTGTGGATCATAGTGATCGCAGCAATTTTCCACTGCTTTGGGAAGAATTAGCATTGCATTAAATATGAGTGCAATATAAAGTATTGCCGTAGTAGGTAAGGCCTTCAGGGTTGCGTGACAGATGTTGTCCATTCCCGGAGCCTTATTTTTAGGCAATGATCTGATTATCTCGGCAACTTCAACATCTCTAAGTGGTGGGATCGGTAGGGCCATTTGAAGCGGTGTAACTAGGCTTTGGTGGGTTTCACTGACCTCCTCCCGTGTGGCAAAGTCGTACGGAGTAAATCTAGCCTCCAGATGGTGTGCAAACGCGTTGGCTTGTTCTTCCTCGGTTTTAGCAAGATCCCCACTAGCGCACCGAACTGGAACCTGTCTAAAGGGGTGTCTTTTAAGTGACCTGGTGCACTTCCACAGTGAGTAGTTGGCATCCGCGGTGTAGTCCAGTGCAGCCAACTTTTGCTCAAAAAAGTCACTCCTTATTTCTCTGAGGAGGTTTCGCAGGTGTTTCGCTGCCCGATTCCACAGGATACGGTCCCATGGGTCCTGAGTTCGGATTGCTCGCCTGCGAAGACGCCGTTTCGTTGCTAATAGCTCACTGGCCTCCCTGGTGAGAACAATGCCATAGTTTATGGGGCCTGGCAAAGGATTTATGGGCGTTGAGAGAGTGGCAGCATTGTATATGTTTCTGTTAAGGGTGTCAACTGCCTGTTCAATATCCTCTCCGGAGTTCAGCTCTGTTGCGAGGAGCACGGACCTGTCCAGGTGCTGCCTAAAGGCTGATAGATCCGTTCGATTCGTGACAAGTCGAGCGCAAGGCCGGGTATTGGTAGCATCCGTTTTCAGCGAGATTACAAGCGCGAGGTGGTCAGAATCTAGGTCCCAGTTTTGGCTAATGCTTTCGCAATTGTCCGGTATCCCATGGTGTATAGCAAAGTCAATGCAGGAGGGTGTATGGGTTGGCACATAAGGATACCTGGTTGGTGATCCTGTGGCGAGAATTTTCGCTCCACTAGCGGAGATTGCTTCTGCTAGTTCTCGTCCCCTGGGGGAGTTGTATTTATCACCCCATAGCCAGTGCCGCGCATTCCAGTCGCCACCCACAAGGTATCTTTGTCCGGAAGCGCGAAGAATCTCAGTGAACTGTCGTCCTTCTATTTTGTTTCTGGGCGGGCAGTAAATAGCGCTGAACTCCATTTCACCAAAGCCCGTGGCTACCTTAATTGTAGACATCTGGATGGTGCGCGTCTCGATGACCCTTTGTGGGAAGTGGCGAATTGAGCTCCTCACCAATACTGCAGCTCCACCACCGCTGCGTGTATTCCTTGATGGCTTATAAGCTGGATAAAAGGCATATCCATACATACGGACATTATCTCCTCGGTTAATCCTGATCTCTGTTAGGAGAATAATATCGATGTTGTTCTGGTGTGCGAAGAGCTCCACTTCTCTGATTTTACCGGAAATGCCATTAGCATTCCAGATAAGGACCTTCAAGGGGTTCATTGTAAGTTTGAAGCGTTGTTCTGGAGCTGGGAGCTTGGAATAGCCCCAGCCAGTTGCTTCAATGTACTGGTAATGTCACATACCATTTTTTCTAACCTTTCGAGACGCTGAGTTGTGTTTTGATTTAGCTGCTGCTGTTCTTGTTGTTGTTGTTGCAGCCAGGAAAGAAATTGTTGTTGCTGGAGCTGATGTTGCCATTGCTGGAACTGTAGTTGCTGCTGGTGTAGCAAGGACTGGATATCTATAGGCTGTTGTTGTTTTTTAGTAGTATCCTGTTGCTCTGCTATGTATTGCTCATTAAGATTGTTTAGTCTTCGCTGAGCTGGTCCACCATAGGCTGGCCTTGCTACTGTGGCATAGGAGACACTAGAGTTGCCTCCAGTCCTGAAGGTGGTTTGCTGCCAGCGGCGCGGTTGGTTGTGTTTGCAGTAGTTGTTGCTGCTCGGCCATTTTTTTTGCCACTTTTTTGGCCCTACCGGAAGATCCAGGCAATTGGCTAGGGAAGTGCTGAGTGTCACTGACAGGTGTAACTATGTTGGCTACTGGTCGGTTAGGATGGGCATGATGTTCCCGTCTTGCATTTTGTGGCTTTTTAACTGGCCCCATGGATCTACGAAGGTAATTTTGGTACCATTGACAGCCTTTGTAGGTCGGCTTTGTTTGGTACCATGAAATGATTTTCACCACATCTAGCGCAATTGGGAGAGCGACGGCAGTACTTAGCTGTGTGCCCGTATTCCTGACAGCGAGTGCATTGAGCGATTTCAGAGGCTTTGCTCATTCTCTCAACTCGGACGTTCTGTCAGCACAGCGTCTTTATCTTGAAGATCTCATTAATATCCAGTTTCACGTCTTTGTTATCCTTGGAGCTTGGGTTGTGGATGTAGAGAACTTCATACCCAAGAGCCTTAACGCTATGGTGCAGACCCTTGACCACAATTCTATGCGGCTTATCCTCTTGCAGCTGGTACGTATGGAATTCTACATTGTTGCAGTCCAAGTGATTGACAATGGTTCTGTACGTGTCACTATCTTTGGGAGAAATCCTGGCCGTATCCACTTGATGGATTTTGATGTTCACGTTATCCAGGCTGGTGACCTCTTCAATGATCTCAAGAAGGTAATTCATATTGCCAAGCTGCACTACTATTTGCGGTGGCTTAGCAGGGTTTTTGGTCCGGCTGTTAGCTGTATCTGGGGCTGGGCCACCCACGGTCACAGTGTTTGTTGGGTCTTCAGAGGTGCGACTAGGTGGGACTTCATCCGCTTCCATTCTGCTTTCCTCCTCGGCTCCGTCATTAAGGCCGACATTGGAAACTTCAGCCTCGTCCATTATGGGTTCTTCATCTTCCACATCCATTTCGAGCAGAGCGTACCTGTTGCCAGAAATTGCCTGCTTGCTCGTTGACGGTGTTGCTGACTCTTTGCTGGCTCGTTTAGTATTGCCAACAGGTGATTTTATTTGCTTTCTTTTAGTTGACCGCTTTTTTTGGTCTTCCAGTAGCCTAGCGGCTGCATTACTTTGCTTTGTTGTTATTTCAGAGACATTTATGGTCCCGTGATGTATGTCGGTGCTTATGGCAGAGCAGGAGCTACTAGCTGTGGCCGTTGCCATGGTGGGTGTTGGCTTGCTTGTAGCACTGGTATAAGTTACCGTTGTTGTTAGAGTACTGATGTTGTTAGATTCAGTATGTAACATGCGTTGGGCGTCGGCACATTCTTTTCGAATCTCCATGGGAGATTTTCCAGCAAGATTTTCGACGACGCTCAAGCCGAGCGCTAGAGAAAATGTCCTTATCCATTTTTTATTGTTTATAATGCTTGAAACTTCAGGCAGAAGTTGAGCCTATAAACCGAAAGTGCTTTGCACAAAAGTATGCAAACAAAATTTTTTAGCAGAGTACAGGTGTGCCCCTAGAGGTATGCACCTGTATTTTTGTATCCAGGACTCGAACCAATATGCTGCAAGCAAACAGCTGTTTGCTTGCACTTGCCGGCAGATCACTGGCTGGGCCAGCGGAGCCCTGATTTAACAAAATTATGTTTCACCAAAACTTGATCGCGAATGTCACTGGTGGAACACTTTTTTAGTGCCATTTACGGTCACTAATCTGGGTTTATGCCACTGATGTGGGCTTGTCTTTAGTTATGCACTTTAAGCACTTTAAATACACTAATATTGCACAGACTAATTACACGTGCGTGCACTCTGTAGCACGGTTCACCACCTTGCATGCGTAGTAGTGCGTAGAGCAGCTCCTCGGTCTGACGCTCCATCCTCTCCTTCGACGTGAAGAGCTCGCCCAGCACCCACCGACATGGTGCTGACGGAGTCCATAATGTTACAACCAGGTACGTCGCTTTAGCCAGTGGAATATCATTTCTAAGACCTCCACTTGCAGGTGGGCCACCGCATAGCGCCACGCAATCAGCACCCCGCGGAAAACACGTCCACCCAGCGACACACTCCGTGTGTGTGTGTGTGTGTTTTTTTTTTTTTTTTTTTTTTTTGGTCTGCGGACCTAGAGGTTGGAATCATCAATGATACCGATGGCCCGGGCCACCGGCATGCACGACTCGCCGCCAAACCAGATAGTGGTAAGACAAGACGCCTACGTACTAAACCGACCCCCCGCACACTTCCCCACCCCAGCGGTACTCCCGTTAGGTATTACTTCACAGGGGGGGATGGCCTTGGGCCTCACCTCGACGCTCCCTTTCGGATCATTTCAGATCACTTTGAATCTGGACAATGAGCTCTGTTAAGAGACTCCAATTACCTTCCTCCTCCAGCATGATCTGAATTAGGCCATCTACTGGAGGAACCATCTGAGCTAGTGCCCTATACCTCACACACTGGTAGAGGACATGCTCCGGGTCTTCGTTGAAATTCGGACAATGCGGACAGACTGGGGTCTCCTCATGTTTAAATTTATGTAAATATTTCCTATACCCTCCATGGCCTGAGAGGAACTGGGTAACGTGGAAGTTTAGTTCCCCTCCTCGCCTATTAAGCCACTCGTCTACTCTAGGGATTAACCTATGCGTCCACCTTCCCTTGGTTGCCGCGTCCCACCTAACTTGCCATCTGCCTATTGCTATTCTCCTCTCCATCCTACGTATCGCCTCACTTGGCGGTGCACCATTGTTAGTCATGCGCCAGGCGTATAACTGGTGCATTTCCCTTGCCAGAAGATCTATTGGGAGCATACCCGCTAAAACAAGGGCAGCATCGCTAGAGATGGTTCTGAAACCAGAAATTACCCTAAGCGCACTAAGGCGGTATGGTGCAGCTAGCTTCCTGCGAAGCTGTTGGCTGCCGTCTAAAACAGGAGCCCATATTGGGGCTGCGTATACCAGGACTGAGGCTACTACTCTTGCCATGAGCAGTCGCCTTCCAGCCTTGGGTCCCCCGACGTTGGGCAGCATCCGGGAGAGAGCTGCCTGCATCTTTGATGCCTTCGTACTGACATACTCGATATGCTGTTTAAAACTAAGCCTGTTATCTATTAGGACTCCTAAGTACCTAATTGAGTCCTTCGACCTAATCGTCGCGTCTCCCACCTGTATGGTCATGAATTCTACTTTCTTTCTACTTGTGATAAGCACCGCCTCTGTCTTATGTCCGGCCAGCTCTAAGCCGGCGTTCTGCATCCACTCACTAATTATATTGATGGCTTCATTGACAGCCGTTTCGACATCTGCTACTTCTTTGGCCACTACTACTAAGGCCAGGTCGTCTGCGAACCCGATTAGACTACAGCGCCTTGGTAGCTGTAGTCTGAGTACTTCGTCATACATTAAGTTCCATAGGAGTGGTCCTAGTACCGACCCCTGTGGAACGCCTGCCGTGACTTTGTAACGCCTGGGGCCATCTTCCGTATCGTATTGCAGTATCCTGTCGGACAGATAGTTGGATATCATCCCCGACAGGTACCCTGGAATTCCGATCCGGTCGACAGCTGCTTGAATGCGAGTCCAGCAGGCCGAGTTGAACGCGTTGCGAATGTCCAACGTGACAACTGCACAGTACTCCTTATCGCCCCACCTCCATCTAGTTCCCTCAATCGCCTTAGTTGCTATGTCGACTACTGCTTTGATAGCGTCTACTGTGGAGCGCGCTTTTCGGAAACCATATTGAGCTTCGGAAAGTGCCTCTCTTTCCTCTGCTAAGTTCCCAAGTCGGCTATAAATGATCCTCTCCAGCACCTTCCCGGCCGTATCGAGGAGGCAGATTGGCCTGTAGGCTGATGGGTCATCGATCGGCTTGTCCGCTTTTGGGATGAGGATAAGATGCTGGCATTTCCATACGGATGGAAAAACCCCCTCTTCTAAGCATTTGTTGTATGTGTCTATAAAAATATCTCCTCGTAGTGACATCGCCAGCTTAAGGGCCCTATTTGGGATGCCGTCTGGGCCAGGGGTCTTTTTGTCTCCTATGCGTCTGATAGCTATTGCTAGCTCATCAGGAGTAACGGGTGGAACATTCTCAAAGATAGGAGGGTAGTTCGCCACTTCTCTGTGAGGACGTTGGGGGAACAGGGCACTGACAATAGTGCTGAGGGCGTCTGGGCATGATACCCGAGGCGCGAATTGGCTCCTTATCTTTTTTGTGACTACTTTATATGCAGTGCCCCAGGGGTTAACATCAGCATCGTCACATATTTGACGGAAGCATTCAGCCTTGCTTCTTTTTATGCTGTGTTTTAGGGCCCGCTTGGCTATGCGCAGATCGTTGACCGTGAGGTCGAAATCTGGTCGGCCTCGAGATCTTTGGGATCGCCTTCTTGCTCTGAGGCAGGCTTTCCGGAGCTGACTGATCTCATCGTTCCACCAGTAGCAGGGTGCTCCCCGCCTGCTTTGTGTACGCCTTGGCATTGAAGCATCACATGCGCTTACTAGCTCTCTGGCAAGCTGCTTGGCCATGTCATTGGCAGACGATCTATTCCACTCGCTGTGGATAAGACTGACTGCGAAACTATGCTCATCAAAAAGATTGTCCCTCCATTTAGGACCAGTTGTTTTTGGTCGCCCCTGGTTCATTGCTCTTCCACTAGCAATTTCGATGTGGATTGCCATGTGGTCACTGAAGGTGAACTCCACACCGACTCTCCACGAAGTATTCCTATAGATTGAGCTACTGACAAAGGTGAGGTCTATGATTGATCCTCTCCCAGCCTTGCAATACGTAAGGTGTTTCCCATCGTTGGCAAGTGCAACGTCAAGTGACGAAAACACCTCCAAGAGACATGTCCCCCTGGCATTTGTAATCCTACTTCCCCATTCAACCGCCCAGGCATTGAAGTCGCCGGCTATGATGAGGGGAGCTCTACTACGTGCATCTTCCGCAATTTCCTCCAGCATGTTTTGGAACTGGTGCAGTTCCCAGCTTGGTGGTGCGTAGCAGCTGTATACGGTAATCCCGTGTACTTTTGCCCTGACATACCCCGCGTGGCTAGTATCTATTTCGCGAGGTGGGGTTCGCAGAGACCATATGGCCGCCTTACAGTTACTACCCCTACCCACCCGCTATCTCTAACAGGCTTGTAGGGCTCACAGATTATCGCAACATCAGTATTTTTCTCTCTCACTGACTGCATCAGAAGATCGTGTGCAGCCGCACTGTGTGTGTGTGTGTTATTTTTTTCTTTTTTTTTTTATATTTTATTTATTAATCTCCACTAATTCAATTCTATATTACAAATAACACATACAAGAAAAATAAAAAATAAAGTTTAAAAGTAATTAACAACCAAAGTATAGCTATAACTATCCGAAGTGTCACAGTATTATATACAATGAAACAAGGGGTAGTTAGGTGGATAGGGACGGATGAAGCTCCTGTGGAACCACCGCTAGGCATTGCTTCGCAGAAGCATCCAGCCCCTATCTTTTCTCATTCAGCACTGCTACGCTCCAATTTACGAAGCTCTCGCATGGCCTGAGTCGCAAACGTGCAAACCGCGTCCCACGCCTCCTGATTTTGAAGCATTTTAGCCACCAGGTTGGTGGTGTCGAATTCTCCGATATGTCCAACCAACACGTTCCTCTCGTTTGAGAATCTTTGGCACTCGAGTAGTATGTGCTTGGCGTCCTCTGCCGTGTCTCCGCACCATGTGCATATCGGACTGGATGCGTGCCCGATTCCGAAAAGATATTTATGGAAGCATCCATGACCGCTTATGAGCTGGGTGAGGTAGTAATTTACTTCGCCATGGCTCCTCGTGATCCACCGCTCGAGCGAGGGGATGAGGCTATAAGTCCAGCGACCCTTGTTGGACTGCTCCCACCGAGCTTGCCACCGCGCCAAACTACGACCTCTGGCCCCCGATTTTGTAGTTGCAAAAGACTGCGTGTCGCGCGCTGCCCAGCACTCCTTAGCTTCCCTAGCAAGCTCGTTTATGGGTAGAAGGCCAGCAATGACCAGAGCTGCATCATCGGAAACTGTCCGGAAGGCGCAGCATACTCTCAGTTCGGTGCTTCTTGTTTCCGCCGCAAGCAGATCAAGCGGTATCATGCCGGCGAGAACAAGAGCTGCGTCGTCCGAGACTGTGCGGAATGCACTCACCCCCCGTAAGGCGCAAGTGCGATATGTGGCCCTGCAAGGCTGCCCAAGTGACTTCTTTGCCATGGCGGTGGCCCAGATCGGTGCTGCGTACATTATTATAGATCTCACCACGTGCATAATAAGCCAGCGACTCCGTTGGTGAGGTCCTCCGATGTTCGCCATTAGTCTCGAGAGTGCAGTCGTTGCTTTGGCGGCCTTTCCTGCCGAGTACTCAAGATGTTGCTTGAATGAGAGTCGGTGGTCCAGTTTCACGCCAAGATATAGCAGCGCAGGCTTCGAGATGATTGCGCACCCTCCAACCAGAATGGTCGCTAGCTCGACCTTCTTCCTGCTGCTGATAAGCACCGCTTCTGTTTTGTGTCGGCTAAGGAGAGCGAGTTCCCATGGAGCCAGTTTACTACTTGCTGGACTGCTGCATTAGTTTTTGCCTCCACGTCCGGCAACTCTTTTGCAACAGTGACAACCGCAATGTCGTCAGCAAAGCCCACTATGCGAGTTCCCTGCGGAGTGTTTAGTCGCAGTACAGCGTCATACATCACGTTCCACAGCACGGGCCCCAATACGGAGCCTTGGGGGACTCCGCCAGTGATCCTGTGCCTGCGTCGTCCGTCTGAGGTATCGAATAGGAGGATTCTATCCGTGAAATAGCTGCAGATCAGACTTCTGAGGTACTCTGATATTCCCAGCTGAGTCAGAGCGTTGACTATTGATCGCCAGTTCGCCGAGTTGAATGCGTTCCTGACATCAAGCGTCGTGACGAGGCAGTACTGCTTCGAGCCACCTTTCCAACGCGACCCTTCTATGGCCTTTTTGGCGATGTCAACCACCGTGTTGATGGCATCTACAGTGCTCAGCCATATTGCCAGTTGGAGATTCCTTGCCGTTCATCCAGTTCGTCCGTCAGCCTTTTGCAGATGATCCGCTCAAACAGCTTACCGGTCACATCAAGCATACAGAGTGGTCTGTATGCCGATGGGTCTTCGGGGGGTTTGCTGCTCTTGGGCAGTAGGACAAGCTTCTGCAGTTTCCATCTCCGCGGAAATACTCGTCTCTCTATGCAGACGTTATAGAGGTCAGCGAGTATTGCTGGCTGCATGGTGGCAAGGGTCCTCACCACATGCGATGGAACTCCGTCTGGGCCTGGCGCTTTACCTGTTTTGATTCGAGATGCTTCCTCAGTGATCTCCCTAGTGTCCGTATACCTGGGGCTCCCTCCGGTCGTGACACGTGGAAACCAGACTGGTGGCTGCTCCGGGAATAGCGTTTCGACGATAGTTGTGAGTTGTACTGGATCGACTGGCATCGGGCGTCTACACAGTTTGCACATTACAACTTTATATGCCCAAAGGGCTGGGACTCGGCCTCGTCGCAGAGGTTCCTCCAACAGCTGCTTTTGCTGCGCTTGATCGCCTTGGACAGCACGCCTCTCTTGATGCGAAAGTCCTGCAGCAGTTGCACAAAGCAGGGTCTGCCACGACTTCGCTTCACCAGGCGTCGCGCACGTATGCACTCCAACCGGGCCGTAGCGATATCCGCATTCCACTAGTAGACCGGATTACGTCTATTGTTGCCTGTGTTCCTTCGGGGCATCGAAGCGTCACATACGTTGCTGAGTGCTAGGGCAACGTTGTTGGCGAAAGAGTCAGCATCCGCGCTGGTCACTACGTGGATGTTAGTGATGGAC
>JAWNNK010001002.1:0-25115 GCA_035045065.1 Hirtodrosophila trivittata
TGACGTTTTTCGCTGTCTTGTTCAGCTAGGTTAATTTGGTTCTACACAGATTGTGGATTTACGCTTTTGCTTTCCGTGCCATTGGATTAACGTTTCCCAAAATTAATGCGATCCGTAAATCTTGATCTTCCCTATTGTTATGTTATTTTTATGCTATGCTTCATAAAAATGTTTGGATTTATGTCTTGACCTCGTTAGTCTGTTTATTTTTTCCAGCCTGGCGAAAGATTACTTTTGTTGTTTTCGGGTGTTTGAACTTTTCTTCAATATAAATATAAATATGTTAATCAATACTGTCATAGCCTGCAAGCCAACTCAGTACAAGCGATGACCCTTGCGACATAAGCGCGGTCACGTTGCCTTAGCTACCCATTGTAGCTTGGGCACTAAACGACAGACAGAGTATTTGTTGCTTTACTTATGGGCTTATATGCCAGAGGGTAATTTGTTATCCCACATACTACATGCAAATCCCTACTTGCGCTTGTACAAGTATTGCTCCCCAGTATCATGCAAAATTGATTCTTGTATAACTTCTGTGTTTATTACCCTATCTTTATGAAATTTGCAACAGACATCATGGTATACAAGACATACGGTCAGGCAGATTCTGATTCTGGGCAAGAAAATATAAACTCTGAGGGAAGATACTTTCTTCCGCTAGGTACATATATTTGCACAAACCTCAAACATACCCTTATAACTTAAAAATTAATTATTTTTTGTTTAGTTTCGGCTTTGGGTATTTTTCAAATTTAATTTTTTTTTGTGTCGTGCTTTTTATTTGAGTATCACATATGTTTGGTGTAATAAGCCACTTATGGGATGATACAAAAACGTACAGAAACATTCATTTTCATAGAACTATTTACTAGGAAAATCGCAAATAGACTCCAAGCGCAAAAGGATCACATTAGTAGAATACTTAAATAAAAAAAAACTAATATTTTAATGTAATATATACATAATCCTAGTTCGTTTAAGAAAATCACTTTTAAATGCACGAGGGTGATTACACGTAAATATATAAAATATATATTATTGAAGTCAATGGTTCCTGTTAACCACTGTTTTTTATTAATAGTCTATATGTTATATATTAGACGACCTCTATTACTGACGAGTGGTGGTAGTTTGGACGTGGCCCGAAGTCTTCATTTTGATCGTTTAATTGTGTAGGTGACAGAACAACGCCCGGGCAAGAAGGTGTTAGTACAATCTGTTCATATTCGTGCACTCGTTTTCTGTTCAGGCCAAGCAAGAAATGACATACTTGGGATATCAGCAGCTCATGAAAGCATATTATTCATGTAATATATTTACCCAATGCATCGAAAGATAACACTCTTAAGCCAGCCAAAAAAGTTGAACTCTGCGGTTAGTCCAGGTTTAACGGCTGGATTTGCTGTACCCACATAAAACCAAACAACAAAAACAACCAGAAAGCATGTTGAGGCATAGTACCAGTTTACCAAAAGCATGACTATCAATTTAGCTATCGCCTGCATGTGAGATATTTAATTAATCTGTAGGTGTGATAACGTGCTCTACTTACGCCCAGTAATGAAGCCCATCGATTGCAGAAACCAGAGTACCAGTTTTTTGTCTTAGAATGTATAGACTGGCGAATAGGCTCAATAGGCTCGCTATCATCTTCAAGTTCGCTTCTAGCCTGAGCCGTTAACAGATCTACAACAGTGTCATCTATTGTTGTCAATATATCTCCATGACCAGGCAATATGCTTGTAGCTGGTGCATTCAAGTCTTCAATGTTACCTGTGTGAACAGGGAACGCAATTTGCGTCTGGTGCACAGGTGAGTTCTGTTGACTTTGTAGATTCTTATGCCGCACGCGATCTTGGAAGAGCAAGTCTAGTTCATTTCCGGTACTTGATATACTTCCATAGCGACGCGTCTCGTAACTAGGACTAGATGCCTGTATTCGAAAGCGTTCTTCGCGTTGCTCCTGTATGTCAAAAGTTTGGGCCAGTGCAAAGTATGCGTAGTCTATGAAGGCATACGTCATAAGGAATGGCATCGTCACGATTGGTGCCAAAAAGTTAATGTCACCGACAACAATGAAAGTAACGGTAACCACTGCCACAACGACCATTGCGTATAACGGTACTTTATTTGGACCGCGCTATGTGAATAAAATAAGAGAATAATAATAAAATCTTATCTATAACGTTATATGATTAACACTGAGTAATACTTACACCCTTGCCAAGCGCGTCAATGCCTGGGATGACATTTTCCTTGGCAATGCTCTGCAGTACGCGTGGTGTGCCGTATATGGCACCCAAACAAGACGACATGCTAGACACATCCTCTGTATTATCTGGATAGGCTCAATGTTCTCATGTACGGATCTAACTTTTCAAGGTAGCCCCGCCCCTGCTTACTATAAGACCTAATAATATTTTTTTCGTACAACTCTATTTGAAAGCCCTATTCATCTCTTATGGCACTGTACCATCGCAAAGGCACTTTAGTACATTTTCGATATGCTATATATGATGGGTTTCGCTTTCAAATTAGATAAAGTCGTCTACATACACGTTACTATTTTTTTGTATTTTTTCTCTTATTATGTGGTCAATGAACTTTTGGAAGGTACGTCCCGTATCCTTCAATACGAAATATATGTATAAGCGACAAAATTCATATTTTCTGTCTTTAACCGAGAATGACGTTTTTCGCTGTCTTGTTCAGCTAGGTTAATTTGGTTCTACACAGATTTTGGATCTACGCTTTTGCTTTCCGTGCCATTGGATTAACGTTTCCCAAAATTAATGCGATCCGTAAATCTTGATCTTCCCTATTGTTATGTTATTTTTATGCTATGCTTTTTAAAAATGTGTGGGTTTATGTCTTGACCTCGTTAGTCTGTTTTTTTTTCCAAAAGCATGACTATCAATTTAGCTATCGCCTGCATGTGAGATATTTAATTAATCTGTGTAGGTGTGATAACGTGCTCTACTTACGCCCAGTAATGAAGCCCATCGATTGCAGAAACCAGAGTACCAGTTTTTTGTCTTAGAATGTATAGACTGGCGAATAGGCTCAATAGGCTCGCTATCATCTTCAAGTTCGCTTCTAGCCTGAGCCGTTAACAGATCTACAACAGTGTCATCTATTGTTGTCAATATATCTCCATGACCAGGCAATAAGCTTGTAGCTGGTGCATTCAAGTCTTCAATGTTACCTGTGTGAACAGGGAACGCAATTTGCGTCTGGTGCACAGGTGAGTTCTGTTGACTTTGTAGATTCTTATGCCGCACGCGATCTTGGAAGAGCAAGTCTAGTTCATTTCCGGTACTTGATATACTTCCATAGCGACGCGTCTCGTAACTAGGACTAGATGCCTGTATTCGAAAGCGTTCTTCGCGTTGCTCCTGTATGTCAAAAGTTTGGGCCAGTGCAAAGTATGCGTAGTCTATAAAGGCATACGTCATAAGGAATGGCATCGTCACGATTGGTGCCAAAAAGTTAATGTCACCGACAACAATGAAAGTAACGGTAACCACTGCCACAACGACCATTGCGTATAGCGGTACTTTATTTGGACCGCGCTATGTGAATAAAATAAGAGAATAATAATAAAATCTTTATCTATAACGTTATATGATTAACACTGAGTAATACTTACACCCTTGCCAAGCGCGTCAATGCCTGGGATGACATTTTCCTTGGCAATGCTCTGCAGTACGCGTGGTGTGCCGTATATGGCACCCAAACAAGACGACATGCTAGACACATCCTCTGTATTATCTGGATAGGCTCAATGTTCTCATGTACGGATCTAACTTTTCAAGGTAGCCCCGCCCCTGCTTACTATAAGACCTAATAATATTTTTTTCGTACAACTCTATTTGAAAGCCCTATTCATCTCTTATGGCACTGTACCATCGCAAAGGCACTTTAGTACATTTTCGATATGCTAAATATGATGGGTTTCGCTTTCAAATTAGATAAAGTCGTCTACATACACGTTACTATTTTTTTGTATTTTTTCTCTTATTATGTGGTCAATGAACTTTTGGAAGGTACGTCCCGTATCCTTCAATACGAAATATATGTATAAGCGACAAAATTCATATTTTCTGTCTTTAACCGAGAATGACGTTTTTCGCTGTCTTGTTCAGCTACGTTAATTTGGTTCTACACAGATTTTGGATCTACGCTTTTGCTTTCCGTGCCATTGGATTAACGTTTCCCAAAATTAATGCGATCCGTAAATCTTGATCTTCCCTATTGTTATGTTATTTTTATGCTATGCTTTTTAAAAATGTGTGGGTTTATGTCTTGACCTCGTTAGTCTGTTTTTTTTTCCAAAAGCATGACTATCAATTTAGCTATCGCCTGCATGTGAGATATTTAATTAATCTGTAGGTGTGATAACGTGCTCTACTTACTCCCAGTAATGAAGCCCATCGATTGCAGAAACCAGAGTACCAGTTTTTTGTCTTAGAATGTATAGACTGGCGAATAGGCTCAATAGGCTCGCTATCATCTTCAAGTTCGCTTCTAGCCTGAGCCGTTAACAGATCTACAACAGTGTCATCTATTGTTGTCAATATATCTCCATGACCAGGCAATAAGCTTGTAGCTGGTGCATTCAAGTCTTCAATGTTACCTGTGTGAACAGGGAACGCAATTTGCGTCTGGTGCACAGGTGAGTTCTGTTGACTTTGTAGATTCTTATGCCGCACGCGATCTGGGAAGAGCAAGTCTAGTTCATTTCCGGTACTTGATATACTTCCATAGCGACGCGTCTCGTAACTAGGACTAGATGCCTGTATTCGAAAGCGTTCTTCGCGTTGCTCCTGTATGTCAAAAGTTTGGGCCAGTGCAAAGTATGCGTAGTCTATAAAGGCATACGTCATAAGGAATGGCATCGTCACGATTGGTGCCAAAAAGTTAATGTCACCGACAACAATGAAAGTAACGGTAACCACTGCCACAACGACCATTGCGTATAACGGTACTTTATTTGGACCGCGCTATGTGAATAAAATAAGAGAATAATAATAAAATCTTATCTATAACGTTATATGATTAACACTGAGTAATACTTACACCCTTGCCAAGCGCGTCAATGCCTGGGATGACATTTTCCTTGGCAATGCTCTGCAGTACGCGTGGTGTGCCGTATATGGCACCCAAACAAGACGACATGCTAGACACATAGATGCCCGCCAACAGCAGAAAGTGTACAGCAGAAACCTTCACGGACATCATGAAGTCAGTATATAAAGTTTCTCGCTTGCAAGTTGCACCCAAAAACAACACAAAAACTAAATACAAAAATGTCCTGCGTACGAAATCGTAAGGGCAGTTAATTAGCATACAACTTTGTAAACTAACAAACTTCTGGAAAATTTGTCGTTTTTTTATATACAGTCTGTCACGAATGAGATTACACACTGCAGATAATTTTAATTTTTCAGTTTTCTCAGCACTAAAATGCGTGCTTTTATATATTACGATTTTTATTTTTTAATGTATTCTATTTAGTTGTATTATTTATAAATGATTTATAGTAAAGAATCATAAATTTAACTTAAGGTTAACTAAAAACATAAGAAAAACGAAAAAAATTCAAATTTTTAGGTGTCAATAATGTGTTTACACAAATTGCAAAATTAGATTTTGGACACAATTTCTAGAGCTAGCTTTTTAAGGTCATATGAGCTTGGTATGTTCTGCCACTCTTCTAATATTGCTGTCTTAAGTGCAGCGCGCGATTTTGGTTGCCTTTTAGCAACTTTTTTTTCAAATAGGCCCATAAATGCTCAATAGGATTTAATTCTGGACTCTGAGGTGGTGAGTCCATAACTTCACCACAGTTGTAAAGCAACCACTCTGCCAGTTGAGCTTTATGCTTGGGGTCATTGTCCTGATAATCTTTAAAATTGGCTTGTTGTTTTTGTAAAAGCCAAATTTGTGCGCGCTGCTTGTCAAGAGGCTCCTAAAAATATTTAAATATTGTTCTGCATTCATTGTCGTGTCTATAAAACCAACTCACCTACTCCTTTGCTGGAGAAACACCCCCAAATCATAATATTGCGGTTATCTAATGCTGTCAATGTTTTCCTCCACACTCTAGATGGTCCGTTATTGTAATACAACATCATTTCGTCTCATCACAGAATATGACGTCATCCCAATAATCGTCAGGTTTTGAAAAATGTGTTACATAAAACGACAAACGCTTTTGAATGTTTTGTTTTGAAAGCAGAGGTTTTTTGCGAGCAGCTCTCGATTTGTATTTGTTCCGCAGAATAACTTTCCGTATAGTTTCATTGGAAACACCAACATTACATTCTGCATTGAGCTCACTTGCAAGAGTCCTAGTTGAAATTTGTAGATATTGTAACACCTTCCTCATCATAAGGCGCTCTGCACGTTAATTAATCTTATGGCGAGGACCTCTATGTTTTTCCTAGTATCTTATCTTTTTCAATATTTCACCAATACGATGTACAAAAACCCAAAAATTATAACAAATTGCTCATCAATTCATAGGAATGAGTCAAAGCAAGGCATACATAGTTGTAAAAGTACCGCTACTTTTCGGAATCGTGCAGAAACGAAACAAATAATAAAATAATAATTGACACCAAAAATTGAATTATTTTAGTTTTTGTTGTTTTTAGTTAACCTTAAGTTAAATTTATGATTTTTTACTATAAATCATTAATAAATAATATAACTAAATAGAATAAATTAAAAAAAAAATTTTAATATATCAAAGCACGCATTTTAGTGTTTAGAAAACTTAAAAATTAAAATTATTTGCAGTGTGTAAACTTATTTTTGTAGTTTTGATGTAAAACGGATAAAATATATTAAATCTGGGCACAATAGCACACCGTTTCTTAACTTTTTGTGTTTATTATCCGATCTCTACAAAATCCTGATATATACAGCTTCCATATTGAGCTTATAAACTTAAAACCCAATTTATTTAATATACATGGTTGCAGAACGAACAGACTGATAAACGTGGCTTTATCGACTTGCATAATAATGCCCATCGACAATATAGAATGTAGATACACTTTATATGTTCGGAGATCTTAATTTGGGGTATTCAAAAAGTAAGTTGCCCTGTGTTGGGGAAAAATAAAAAAAATGTTTTAGGCTGTAAAAATAAATTTATTTTATTCTTTACATCTTAAACTATTTTTCTACATAGTCGCCTTGGACATCAATACATTTTTTTGTATCTGTTTAAAAGCTTAAGTAAACCTTCCTTAAAAAATTGCGTGCCCTGTTTTTTGAGCCACGATTTGACGACTTCTTTGATTTCGTCATTTGAAACGAAGTGCTGGGCACCCAAATTTTCATTTAACTTTGGGAAAAGGAAATAGTCACTTGGTGCGAGGTCTGGAGAGTAAGGTGGATGGCCAAAAATTTCTCTAGCACTTCACAATTTCTATCCGCATTAATCGTGGTACCTGGCTCAAGAAAATCCACCAATAAAACACCTGACTCATCCCAAAAAACCGTGGCCACAATTCTCCCAGAAGAGTTATGAATTTTTGCCTTTTTCGAAGCACTTTCTTCACTTGATTTGTATGGTGAACCCACGTTTCATCTCCTGCCACAATGCGTGCGTAAAGATATTCACCTTCTTTTTCGAGCATTTCAAAAAAATTTTGGGCGTCGTTGTTGATTGTGATTATCGGAAAGCAGGCGTAGGACCCATCTTGCGCAAACGTTACTGTAACCAAGCTTCTCCGACACTATTGTATGGACTGAAGGTCGGTCAATTTGACATTCAGGAGGCATCATTTCCAAAATATCGTCAATAGTCAATCGTCTATCCTCCTGAATAATTTTTTCAATCGCTGCAATCGCATCGTCCGTAATGACGCTTTTTGGGCGTCCAGCACGCTGCTCATCGTGCACTTCTGCGCGTTCATTAAAAAAATTTCTGTGCGCCATCTTCGCACCATTTGGACACAGTCTCCACCATAAATAGACACCAATTCATTGTGAATCTCATTACCGTTATGCAAAAGGGTTATGCAGTTAAAAAACGAATAACCGAACGTAATTTACAATCGGACACGTTTTGCACTGGTTACTCCATGATTTTCGAGCTCGTATTACTAAAAACAGTATTCTTGGTTACCAAAACTAATTCCGTTGTTTTCGGTAGAACCTGCACTGGAACTATGTTCAGCTAGAGTCCGCTAGGTGGCCTCTGAGTGAATCTTTGCAAAATTGATAATAGGTTGAAAGGATAATATAATCTTATCAGGGACTTGGGCTTAACATCATTCTAAGAAATGGATGTTGTGATTTTTTATCCAAATACTATTGTAGTCGTATATACATATGTATGTATATAATACATATCCTATAAAACAGCTCTCATTGCAATCACACAAATAGATAGTTCAATTTGTCTTGTGATTATTCAACCTCTATTCGCTCAACTGCAAGCGCTCATCTTAAAACAACTTAAATTCGTAATCAAATATAAGCAAATCAGAAAGAGTAAGACACTATTGTCCCCTCACGTAATCAAAAAAATCTACAGAGCTGGCACTAAGTACTTGGAAATATCACGGGAAGACGAAAACGATAAGCTATTCAGGCTATCGAAATTTGCAATAAAATAACTATTGATTTTTGCTAAGAGCGGCGACTTGCTGGTCAAAACCAAAAACACTTACTTATACCCACTTTTGCCACAGTTACATTGCCTGAGCATATTATGTTTGGTTACCAATTAACTATGCAAAAGGAATACAAAATGCATTAATTGCAAAATGAATAAAAACAAAGACACATTAATGCACCACAATAAATAATACTGCCATATAATATATATATATACATATATATAATAAATAAATACTAGACCTTATCAATGCAAACTATTGGCAGTATAGTAGCCGAAAACATAAGGAACAAAAAGCAATAAAAAAAGTATATATGTTTCCACGCACAACAACAATGAGAAAAAGCAAAAACGATAATAAAACTGCAGATTCTGATATGAAATACATTAATTTCTCCCTCATACTCCCTGTGGTCCCAGCCTGACGTGCCTAGAGAGGGAAGCTTTCAATATATTTTTGACTGAAACGCAGGAATAGCCGCTCTCTCCCGACGTGTAAGGTTGACACCACAAACAGTAACACACAAACAATAGTTCACTCAAAATATGATAAATGTCCTTTAGCGCACTAACATTTAATATACATGTAAAATGGTTGTTTTTTATAATATTAAAAGTTACATTAACAACTATAGTGAACTCTTGCTAATTATTTATATATACTCACCAAAAATAATTTTATTGCAAGAAACACATATTTATTCGTGTAACAAATTCCGATACTGGTAATTTAAATTATTATTAATTCAGCACTCAATAAATTTGGAGGCGTAGCAATCTTAATACATGAATCAATTCAATATACACAAATAACCAAAAAAACGGACTTTGAAGCAATAACATCAGAAATAAACTTAAAACATAAAATTGTATTATGTTCCACATATATTCTTCCTAACAAATCCTTTACCTTTATTAACCTAGAATGTATGTTCAACATTAACAATGATACTGCAATAATTACAGGAGGCTTCAATAAAAAAGTCATCATAAATTAACAAGATTATTTTAATAAGTGCACACCACACAATATCTAAGACCTCACCCAATATATGTAAACATAAAGTTCCTTGGTGGAAATTCAATGTAACCCAACTAAGAATAGATAAAAATAGAAAGTAGATAACCCTAAAAAGAGTTATAAGCAATGAGCATCTAACATGCTACAGAAGAGCAAATGCTCTATTCAAGAGACAATCAAAAATAGCAAAGAAACAGTCAATCCAAAAGCTTACTTTAACAATAGAACCACCACACGGAAAAAAAAAATGGGCGAATATAAGCCGCTTCTGTGGTTTAAGCCCAATTAAAACCATACACTGTCTAGAAAGCCCTCAAAATACCCATAAAACTACATTTAAAAAAGACATGGCAATTATTTTATGAAATTACTGGTCACAAAATTCCGAAGATAACAATTTTTCAACAATTTTACATCACATAATTACAATAGCATTAATGTGAATTATCTACATCAGCGAAACTAATTGATAGGAAAAGACATCACCTTCATAGAATTTCACAGTAGTCTAAAATGTCTAAAAGGATCCACACCCGCTCTCAACGAAATCTTTGTACACTCTTAATAAATAATAATAATAACTATTAATAAATAAATAAAACTTTTATTTTGTGGTTTGTTACACAGAATAAAAAGAAAAAAAAGTTTATGCGAATAATTGTCTATCTCGTATCATTATTTACGAATGGTATACGCGTTTCAAAGACGGTCAGGAAAACTTGAATGACGACGAACGTTCGGGCCGGCCGAAAACTTCAATGATCGAACAAACCATCAAAATTGTCCGTGAATTCATTAAAAATTAGCCGAAATCGTCATTACGGCTCATGGAATCGGAATTGGGATTGTCCAAAGACTCAATCCATCGCATTTTACTCGATCATTTGGGCTTTAGGAAAGTTTGTGCACGATTTGTTCCGCATCAATTGAAAGTTCAGCCAGAATATCGCGCAGAAGGAAGTTGGCATTGACACTTGTGACCGATTTATTGACCAAACATCGCATTTTCAAAGTCAACCACTCGCCGTATTCGCCTGATTTGGCACTATGTGAATTTTTTCTGTTCGGCAAGCTGAAATTATCCATGAAAGAACGGCGCTTTGCTGATGTGGGGCCATCCAAAAGGCTTGCACCGACGTCCTAAAGGTCATCCCAGCCAACGAGCTAAAAAACTCATTTGAAATGTTATTGGATCGAGCTAATAAGTGTATTCAGTCGTAGGGAGAATACTTTGAACAATAAAAAACCAAGTACTCAAAAATCTATTGTAGTTTTCATTTTATTTCAACAGTTCGGAAACTTTTAAGAACCATCTTCAAAAAGAGACACTTCAATCATCACCCTTAATATTTTTCAAAGGCCTTTGATAGAGTTGGACTGCATACAATAAGTTAATCAGTTAATTGAATAGAAAATTAGACCAAGAATAATCCAATATGCTACTAATTTCATGGCAAATTCAAAATTATCAAACATCTAATAATATACTACTCCATAATTGAATAGTACAGGGCTCACCCATATCAGTTATACTTTTTCTAATAGAGTACAACAAATTAGCAAATATTATAGAACTTCAAAAAGAAATTACATTAAATGGTAATTTTTTCTAATTATTAACTTAAATAAAATCAAAAAATTATCCCTAGAAAAATGTTAACATTTACACATTAGTCGCAAACATAACTGCCAATGTTCTATTTCCTGTAACAATACTTCAATATCATACATCTCTCAAATAATAATCCTAGCATTAACTATTAATTGAACATACACATGGCTCACGCATATAAAGAAATTAAATACTCACTATCTAGAAATTTAAATATAATCAAATGCCTTGCAAGTCCCTGATTTATTTGAAATTCGCGAATTTATTACGCCTTACTATTTATGGCTTTACATAAAAACCAGCATTAGACAAAATAGAAACATAATTTATTGGCGCTATTAAAATATGACTTGGAGCACATTCCGCTCCACCCCATTCACAATATGCTATTTGAAGCAAACATACCAACAATAGAACAAAGAAGGGATTTGTTTACTGCCAAAGCTATCAAAATGCTTACTCAACCCTGCCGATTTCTCTATCTCCAATCTTTTAAAAATTAGTAAAAATATTTATAAAATTAATAAAATAAGCTCAACAATATTAAAAGCAATTTTAGTAGTGGGTATTAACAATCTCCCAACCTTCCCATTAATATACCAAAATCGCAGTCTCCCTGGATCTACATAAAATACAATAGACCCATCACTTCGAATACACAGCAAACAAGATAGAACACCACAAATATATAGAAAAAGCAATAAACATATCTTCATTTTTACGGAGGGATCACAACAAAATAATATAGCAGGCTACGGGATAACTACTGAAATACACTCCCTAAAAAACGGAACATTACTCCTTAGCCTTATCCGCAGAAATCATTGGTTTTTTAGAAGTAATTAAAACTATCGAATCCATGAAGGATGCCTTCGTGATGTGCTCAGACTCATTGTCAGATTTAGATTCCATGGCAAATTCAAATAATAACGATCATTATTCCTCAATAGTCCGATCTCTACTAAGAACCCTATCCAACACATTAAAAATATTTTGGATTCCTGGGCATGTCCCGGTAATGAACTTGCCGACATATGGCTAAAGCCTCAATAACGATGCTTCTCATTTTACAACCCAATTACAATATAACAGATTTAAACAGATTTCACAACGAGCAACATCTACCTTATCAAAAACCATCATTTTTAAATACAACGAATGGTATAAAAATATAAACCATAATTTCGCAAACATAAATTATCAAACTCAGACAAGACTAACCCACAACATTATTTCAACAACAATAGTATTTCAACCTGCTCTTTATGAAATTCCTCTAATACTGTAAACACAAAACATATAATCCTTAACTGTCCCACATTCAATAATTTAAAATAAAAATCTTTAAAAACAATAATCCTCTAGACCTTATCGCAAACCCTTCAGGAGACAACATATACAAAATGATTGTATTCCTCAAAAAAATCTCGATTATATATTGATATTGAATCACTTTGTATATAAACAATTATTATTTAAGAATATCAACGCAAATACTACCTAGATACATAATTCTAAATTTAAGAAAAATGTGTATTAAAAAATATCTAACTGAAGAGCCAGAAGCCATTGAAAGTATACCCCTCATAAACTTTGTGGTTTTTACCATAATTTAAGTTATTAAATAAAATAAAATAATATAATATATATTGAAAAAAAATACAAAGATATGACTTACGAGGTTCCAAATGCGGCCAGCGTTCCATTTGGTATATCCGTGGATGGAGCACGTAGATCACCGCTCATGTTAATTCCAGATAAGACACCAGTGACGGTAGGAAAAAATACACCAAAAACACGAAACCACGAATACCCGTTATCATATCGTGGCCAAAGATTTTTCACAAGGTTTCCACTCGTCCAGCCACCGAAGCCATTATCTTCAATATTAAATTAGTAGTAGCAAATAAAGAAATGTAAACGATGTTAGATCAGTGACAATCACCTACCCAGATCCTCGCTAACAAAGCTTCCCACCATAAAATCCAATGCTGATATAAGCAATATCATAAGCAATATAAACTGTAACTTGATGACCCACTTAACGCCGGCAACGTTAATACAGCCAAGCAAAAGAACAGCAGCCGTCGCAAATCCGCGTATGCCCCATTTATTGCCTTCAAGCCCCACCAGGCCGGCCATCGATTCGCCAAAGCCCATGACGTTCAGAGCACAACCAACGGATTGACCAAAACAATAGAGCAGTCCAAGAGCACCACCGAAACGGGATCCCAAAGTGTGTGCAATTAAAAAGTAAACTCCACCGCTCTCTATGCGACATCTTTCACAAATGCCAATTGCTGACAGCACACTTACCAATGCAATAACCACCGTACAGACAATTATCATAACTGCATTAATGATACCCGCCTGGGCCACAATCCAGCCGGACCGCAGGAATACGATCACCCCAAACACATTAATTAAACAAGAGGTAAAGACGCCATCCCATGTGCCAAAAAGCACTGGCTGCGAGATAAAGAAATTAGAACGCCACCTGTTGAACAGTAGAAGCAGTTTGATATTTTTAAAGTGAATTTGAAAAATCTACGTACCAAGGCTTGTCGCCCTGCTCGCTGGCAAAAATTTCATCAGCACCAGCTGCATGATGACCGCCGGCTGCATATGTGTACTCATTGCCAAGATCAACAAACCCAGTAGTGTTGTTGTTGCTGCGCTGGCGAAAGCTAGCAACTGTTATCTCGCCATCCTCGTCGCCACCAAGTCCAAAACGATGCCAATCAACGGCACGTCTTCTGCCGTTACTTTCCATGTTCTTACTCATGTCTTTTACAGTTATCACTTGTCTGCGTTCGCTACTCAGCTTTAATAGTTTTACGTTATTATTTTTGCAGTTCTTTTGTCCTTGAAAGATTACTTTTAGTTTCTCAGTTTAGCACAGTTGTTCACTACTTTAACTCAGAACCAGTTCCATACTAATTGCATAGCTACAACGGTCTCTGTCACTGTTGCTGAGATTGTCCCATTTATATAGAAGTTTGGGTGGAAAAACTAACAAAAAAAATAGCACACTAAGAAATAAAATAAAAAAATTAGATATCCTCAAAAGTAGTCGTTTTTTCCATTTTTTATTTCTTTAATAATATACTTTTTATTTCGAGAAACTCACCATTAGTCTCGCCGTTATAGGCTACTAATGTATTAAGTATGAGAAAACGTTCAACGCATAGTGATGACAGTTTGTATCGTATAGACCTTTTTTATATTATTACAGACATAGTTGCAAAGCTTGCACGCAGTTTTAGAAAAAATAGCAAAACATAGCTAAATATATTTTAAATATAGCCAGTATTTCGGTTATTCGCAACATTCAAATATTTGTAGAAAACGAACCTAAGTTCCAGAACTAGTAATACAATCGTATTTATAGTTCTATATGAACATCAAAATAATAGCTTAGTATAGACTTTTTTTTATATTATAATAAACATAAATACAATAATTTGTTCTGCGTTCAAATTTTGCACACAGTTTTAGTAAACTAAGGAAAAAAACAAAGCTAATGTATATTTTGAATAGACAGATTTTCAGATATATGCAACATTAAAATTTTTAAACAGTCTCCTTTACTAATAGCTTGATCTGACTATGAAATAGCTCTAGGGGCAATGATGATCTAGATAGAATAGACTGTTCAAGTTTGAAATTTATTTAAAAAGTATAAAGAAAACAAAAAATTAATTTCTAATATATTATTTATTTTCTTTTCTTTTCTTTTCTTTTCTTTATAGACTGTAATTATACCAGCTTCATCTACGCCTACTAGGCGTTGCAGCCTAAAAATTTTCTCTGCGTATTTTTTGTCGTCAGCTCCAGTTCCATCCTCGTATTTAGCTTCGTATAATAATACTAAAATGTCAGGCTTAGCTTATTTTCATTGAGGCCGTTAAACAAAATTCATAAAATGTGGTAAAAGCTAAATATACCAGTCTTTTTCAAGGGAGGAAAAAAAATTGTTTTATATAAATTTAATTTTTTTAAAGTGCATTTGAAAAAATTGTCAATTGATCGAAAAAAGTGTAAGACATTTCCAATATTAATTGTATTGGTTTTACTATTGCATCGATAATGTTATATCATCATTCATCGTATAGACAAACATTAAAATATCGATCTCAAGCACGTGTTGATGTTGTGTTAGTTTAAATCAATTGGAAAGAAAAATGGAAAAGGGAGTAATCAATTTTAACTTCAAGCTGAAAATAAAGTCCTAAATTTCATTTCAAGCACGCTTTCTGGATTTGCTTAATGATCCGCGCTTTCGTGGCGTGCCAAAGTTGCATCGTAAACTGAAGATAGACATGCGATTCTGCTGACAAATACGGCAGGCCTATAAACAATTCGACCACCGAGAATTTACGTAAATTTTACGAGCTTGATACAAATTCTAACTAAGGCGAGGTGGAGCTGAAAAAGAAAGTGATGCCACCCAGTGAAAACGAAATCCAATTCACTGACGAGCTGACCAACTTACGTGAAGTGAAAGCTCACAATTCTCCGCAGTTTGAGTACTTAACCGAGCGTCTAAGTAACTCAAACAAGGGCCACTTGATGACCGACTCTTCATCAGATGAAAGCAGCCAAGAAGATGATTTCTATGTCCCAGAGCAAAATATAGCACGGAAAAGTCTACACATCGTCTAGCGGTATGCAACATGAACTGGGATCATGTACGCGCCCAGGACTTGACTTACCCATAGAACTGGCTATCGTAAAAACTGACTTTGCATCCGATAGATAGATAATGAGTAATGTTGAGGAGGGCGAAATATATCAAATCTTTTCAAAAGGTACTGCAAATTCACAGAGCGAAAAACAAACGACGCAAGGAGTCGCGACATCGGAAACAACTGCAACTTACAGGCATTGATTGCGATGCGTTCGATAACAGTGATAATTCGATACCCAATGATATTGATATTAACGATGCCTACTTTGCCGAGGAGTTTGCCAATAGTGAATACGAGCCGCGTACAAAGTCGAAACACAAACGTAACAAAACATTGCCACTCGATGCTGAGGCAAAAGTACAGGTAGAAGCACAACTGTCTCTGCTCGCGGAAAATGATAACATGAATCTAAAGCTAGCAGGTGGCCAGACGATCAAATAAATGATGAACAATGCCATACACGCTTAAAATGCAAGCAACGCAAGCAGTATAAGGCGAAATCGAACGAGGAGGAATTGTACAGCGACGATGATTTCCAAGTGGACTTAAATGATAATCGCTTCAAAGCCGTTTACAACTCACACGATTACAACATTGATCCTACTAACTCGAAATATAAGGCTACTAAGGGCATGCAACAACTTATTATTATTTATTATTAATTGGCATTTACACCTCTAACGAGGTACAGCCTGATGCACAATCTCCCTCCACGCGTTTTGCTCTGTGCGCGTCTTCTCCAATTGGTAATACCATGTGACGCCAGGGCTTCCGTCACTTGGTCTTGCCATCGTAGCCGGGGTCTTCCCCTCCTTCGTTGTCCAACAACTACCGCATCAAATACCTTACGAGCTGGAGCTTGTTCATCCATACGAGCAACATGACCTAGCCAACGAAGTCTCATAATGTGAATTCGCTTGATCACATCAATGTCCCCGTAGAGCTCATACAGCTCGTGGTTTCATCTGATACGATATGTTCCACTAACGTATATCGGACCGAAGATTTTTCGAAGAATTTTTCTCTCGAACACTCCAAGAGCAGCTGCATCCGTGTGTGTAACTGTCCAGGCTTCTGCTCCATACAGAAGCACCGGAAGGATGAGCGTCTTGTAGAGTGTTATTTTTGTCCGACGAGCGAGGGCTCTGCTGTTCATTTGCCTACTGAGCCCAAAGTAGCACCGGTTGGCAGATGTAATTCTACTTTTGATTTTAAGGCCAACATTGTTATCGCCTGTCATGGTGGAGCCAAGGTACACAAACTCCTTCACGGCCTCAAAGCTATAGCTCCCTGCAACCAATTGAGAATCAAGGCGCCGCGATTCTCTGCTGGAGCATGCCATAAACTTTGTTTTCACCATGTTCACACGAAGCCCTACTTTAGCCGATTCCCTTTCAATAGCACCAAAAGCTCCCGTTACATCTCGCTTGAGACGCCCAATGATATCAATATCATCGGCATACCCAAGCAGCTGGACACATCTGGTTGTCAATATCGTGCCAGTCCGAGGAACGTCAGCTTTTCTTATAATACTCTCCATCAGTAGATTGAAAAGCATACAAGACAGCGAATCACCTTGTCTGAGACCACGCTTGGTATTAAAGGTTTCGGAATGGTCATTTCCTACCTTGACAGAGCTGCTGGTGTTGCTCAATGTCATTCTGCAAAGCCATATTAGCTTCGCAGGAATACCAAGCTCAGACATGGCGGCGTACAGGCGATCTCGCTGTGGGCTATCAAAAGGAGCCTTGTAGTCAACAAAAAGATGGTGGGTGTAAATCTGACTCTCGTGCGATTTCTCCAGGATCTGGCGCAGTGTGAATATTTGGTCGATGGTGGACCTACCAGGTCTGAAACCACACTGATAAGGTCCAATCAGTGCCTCAGAAAATGGTTTCAACCTTTCACACAGTACGCTCGTTAGAATCTTATATGCCACTGGCAGTAGACTGATGCCACGGTAATTTGCCCGCAGCGTGGCATCACCCTTCTTCAGGACAGGACAGATCAGGCTAAGGTTCCAATCATCGGGTATGCTCTCCACTAGCCATACATCGCATAAGAGTTGGTGCATACACCTTACCAACTCTTCGCCTCCAGCCTTGAACAATTCAGCTCGCAAGCCATCAGCACCTGCAGCTTTATTGTTCTTCAGCCGCTGTATTGCGGCCATGACTTCAGCATGGCTAGGGGTCAGTATATCGACCTCGTCGTTGATTGGGGTTTGTGAATCACTTTCTCCAAAATTAGCATCAAAGTCATCGCCCTCCAAAAGACTTGAGAAGTGATCCCTCCATAACCTTAACGCGATCCTTGCACCTGTGACCAGGTTTCCATCATCATCTCTGCAGGCAAGCCCTCCAGCTCTGTACCCTTGGGTAAGGCGTTTTACCCTCTGATAAAAGTCACGGGCATCATTCCTGCTTCTGCTACACTCGATTCTCTCACACTCCAGCCTTTCTAATTGTCTTTTCTTGCTTTTAAAAAGGCGCTTCTCCTCCCTTCTCTTAGCCCTGTACGTCTCTACTACTGTCCGAGTAGCTCCAGATTGAAGTGTTCGCCTATACGCCGCGTCCTTTTTTTTAGTAGCTTCCCAGCACTCTTGGTCGTACCATGGATTCCTAGTTGTGGGGCGTTGGAATCCAAGCACTTCCTCCGCCGAAGCTCATAGTGAGTGCGATATGTGCGCCCACATATCGCTAGCATTTTCAGGGCTCGAGATTGTTTGGCATAGTAGGTTAGAGAGTCGTGTGGAGAATGCATCCTTAGTCTGTTGTGATTGCAGCCTTCCGATGTCCAGCTTTCTTGACACACTTCGACGTGCTACTTTCGCAACACATAGCCGTGCGCGAACCTTAGCTGCAACAAGGTAATGGTCAGAGTCAATGTTTGGACCCCGACAAGTTCGCACGTCAAGTATGTTAGATGCATGCCTTGCATCGATCACAACATGATCAATCTGATTACGGGTCAGTCGATCAGCGGACAACCAGGTTGCCTTGTGTATATCCAGATGACGGAATCCTGTACAACGTACTACCATGTTGTGCGCTGCTGCAAAGCCTATTAACCTAAGACCATTGCTCGCGGTGGTCTCATGTAGGCTATGCTGCCCGACGGTTGCACCAAAAACACCTTCCCGTCCAATCTTGGCATTAAAGTCTCCAAGTAGGATTTTAATGTCATGAGTTGGACAGCGGCCGTATACACGGTCAAGCTCCGCGTAGAAGGCGTCCTTCATGCCATCGTCTTTGTCCTCCGTTGGGGCACGCGCACAGATCAGGCTGATGTTGAAGAATTTGGCAGTAATCCGGATCGTTGTAATTCTCTCACTTATTGGCAAAAAATGAGATACTCGGTTTCGGAGTCTGGCTCCCACAACAAATCCACAGCCAAATTCATGCCTTTCTGGATGGCAGCTGTAGTATATGTCACAGTTGTTGCATGCAACAACTTATTGTCGAAAAATTGCAGCGTCGTCAACATCAGCCACAAGTGCAGCTGGTGTATGAGACACGAAAGCGTTCCGAGCAACAGCTGAACAGAGTGCACTGGTCAACAACCTAAATTTAAAATTCAACAGCGCAGTGCTTAGCTCGTTCGCTCTTATTATTTATTGCTAACATTTTGTAAATTAATTATATATAGATAATAAATAATATTATAAAAAAAGAAAAACAGAAAGAGACCAAAATTTAAAAGTTACTTAGTATTTGTAGTTATAGTTAAAATTCTTTCCGTAGGTGGTAAGTGTAATATAGGGATCCAGGCAAAGCAGCTCGGGCAGGCAGATGCGTAGGTCATAATCGTAAACTACCATCGATTCACAAATACGGGACCAAACGGGTTCGTAGCAGGTACGGATTAGTTGACAGTTAAGTCTTGGAAGCGTCATGGCTTTAACAACATTATGAATGTGGCCAAAGCAAATGGTGGAGTCAAGCAGTGGCAAAAATGGATTCCGGCCAATGCAGAGCTCGTATAGCACCAGACCCAGCGACCATATATCTGATTTGAAGTCACATTTCCCGAAATACATTATTTCTGGCGCCATGTACAGTGGCGTGCCAAGCAGCAGCCACGGCTGCTTTTTTCCTGGCGCATGTACACTGGATATACCAAAGTCGGCTAACTTTACACGATCACCTGCATCCAGTAACATATTCTCTGGCTTGATATCTCGATGAATAACATGGCGTATGTGCAGATACTCCAAGCCTATAATCATGTCGCTGAAATATCGAAGCAACCGTGAGTGTGTCAGCGCCCCACCTCCTCTTGAGCTCGTTTCCTGGATAACATTGCGGATTGTGCCGTTGGGCACGTATTCAAACACAATATTGACAGTAGCCGCGTGCATGAAAAAGCGTATAAACTCCACTATATAAGGATGTCGCAGCTGTGAGATAATATAAATCTAATAAAAACAGTTAGATGGTTTGTAAAAGAAGTAAATCTTTTAAATATGTATGTACATACATGCCTTCTGTTGTGTATTTTACCTCTTTTTTAATGAGTGGAAGAAGTTCGTGCTTTGCATTTCGCATAGTTATGCGCTTAACACAAACTTTTCGTTTTATGTGACCCTCACTTTGTAGACACAAAAAGACGCATCCAAAGGACCCAGAACCTAGTAAGCTTAAGGGTTGCAGATTAGCATCGCCTAAGTTCATAGCACAGTTGTTTTTAAATTATTACAAACAGAACAGAATAGAATTACATATCAATATCGAAAGCAGTTCTGAACATCAGTTATTCTATAATAATCGATATCAGCCATCGATGATAGGTTTTCGTACAGCTAATTTAAACAAATGGACGTCGGATCAAACAATTTTTGAATATCCAACACTGGCTAAGCGGTATTTACAATGAGGCCGTTAGAGACGAACCTGATCACACTGTCTGAAAAAGTCAGTATAGTGCCAAAATCTGCTGTTGTTTGTTCACATATTAATATTAAAGTAAAAGTAAAAGAACAAAATTCAGTCCGTTAGAGAAAAATATGGGAAATTACAACAATTCAGATACTAATATAATAATGAAAATCAATTATTACAAATAATCTTGTACATATATGTTAATTGCAGCAGTTAATCTAACTAAGTGCTCTCATTTTGAAATTTTGTTTTGGAATATAATAGTGATTGGGTGTTTTTTCTGCAATTTGATTTCAAATCGGCCCCATAATTCGGCATGGTACACCTCTGTGACCGTTTTGCTCTTCTGCAGGTGGTAGATGTAGATCAAACCTTGTGAATTCCAGATCGGTTATCGACAAATGTAACAAAATCCCACAAATGGATTCTCTATTCTCTATTCTCTGTTCCCTATTCTCTATTCTCTATTCTCTATTCTCTATTCTCTATTCTCTATTCTCTATTCTCTATTCTCTATTCTCTATTCTCTATTCTCTATTCTCTATTCTCTATTCTCTATTCTCTATTCTCTATTCTCTATTCTCTATTCTCTATTCTCTATTCTCTATTCTCTATTCTCTATTCTCTATTCTCTATTCTCTATTCTCTATTCTCTATTCTCTATTCTCTATTCTCTATTCTCTATTCTCTATTCTCTATTCTCTATTCTCTATTCTCTATTCTCTATTCTCTATTCTCTATTCTCTATTCTCTATTCTCTATTCTCTATTCTCTATTCTCTATTCTCTATTCTCTATTCTCTATTCTCTATTCTCTATTCTCTATTCTCTATTCTCTATTCTCTATTCTCTATTCTCTATTCTCTATTCTCTATTCTCTATTCTCTATTCTCTATTCTCTATTCTCTATTCTCTATTCTCTATTCTCTATTCTCTATTCTCTATTCTCTATTCTCTATTCTCTATTCTCTATTCTCTATTCTCTATTCTCTATTCTCTATTCTCTATTCTCTATTCTCTATTCTCTATTCTCTATTCTCTATTCTCTATTCTCTATTCTCTATTCTCTATTCTCTATTCTCTATTCTCTATTCTCTATTCTCTATTCTCTATTCTCTATTCTCTATTCTCTATTCTCTATTCTCTATTCTCTATTCTCTATTCTCTATTCTCTATTCTCTATTCTCTATTCTCTATTATTATTATTATTATTATTATTATTATTATTATTATTATTATTATTATTATTATTATTATTATTATTATTATTATTATTATTATTATTATTATTATTCATCGAGGACGCAATAGAGTCTCTGGCCACCAGTATTCAAGAGGCTGCATCCGTCGCCACCCCTATGCGTTATTGTGTCTTATATTTGTTACACTCCTTCTTAACGCTGATTTCTATTGCATACCCATCATATTAATAAATTCCTTATGCTTAACTTTACTTAAGTTTTTGGTTAAAACAACAGATATAATATTATCTGTAGAAACATATTCCATTCTAATAATATTGTTTTTAACCATTTCTCATGATTATACTTAATATTTATGTGCTTACTGCGCGTGCGAAACTTAAAAACTTGACACGAAGATTCTTCATTGACCAAACCCTCTGGTTGTCGCATGTAGACTTCATCTTGTAGCTCACTGTTGAGATAAGCGGAAGAAACGTCAACCATATATACAAGTTAAGAATAGTTAAGTATAGTTAAGTATAGTGGTTCGGATTTCCAACCGGGTACTTGAGTATCGAATTGAGGCACAGGGTAATAAGCCCAAGGTCACCCAAAGTCATGCAGAATACATGATCAACATACCCGTACGGAACATCCGACGCGATAATTCGAAGCCTTGCACAAAGTGCAAGCTCGGCATTACCGCGGACAATGTCGCTGGCTCTGCCGGCTTCAACATAATTGTAACACTAAAACAGAATCAGAATAAAGATAGAACTAAGCTAACGCGGACGTCTTTATCTCCCGCTAACGCGGTACTCAAAGTATTTCGCTAACGCGATATTACATAACGGGACAAAGATAGAACTAAGCTAACGCAGACGTCTTTGTCTCCCGCTAACGCGGTACTTCAAGTAATATCACTAACGCGATATTACTTAACTTACATAACATTTTTCATCGCTAGAGCAATCACCAATCTAATTGTCGATATCTGGCCACAGGTGAAATTGTATAGGTATTTTTATTTCACGCCGTACAGTTGAGCGCAACCTTTAGCCACCAAACGAGACTTGAACCGATGAATGTAGTCATCTTTGTCACGCTTCACTGCAAACACCCATTTACAGCCAATTTCCTTATGTCCCTTGGGAAGATCAACCAACGTCCATGTTTTGTTGGATTGAAGACTGTTCATCGTTCTGCATCGACGCTTTCCACTCATCTGCGTGAAGAGAACTTAAAGCAACGTTCACATTCAATGGTACATCTATGTCATCCGTTGTCCCGACATTCATACTGTTATGTTGTTTTCGTGGACGTCCAGGCTTTCCAGTATGCAATATTTTCGGTCGTCCAGGACCCCTTTTGCTGATTGTAGCACTTGTCTCCACTTCTTCAGTATGTTCTTCTAAAGATTGATAGAATTCATCCACTTCTTCAGCGGCGTCCACTTCTTCCGCTTGCATGTTTTCTTCTTGAAGATTTTATGCATCTAGCTCGGCCATGAGTACTTTATCGACATCATCATTGCAGCACGTATCCTGTCGTTTAACGCCATCATCACTTAAATCCGTTTCGAGAAATATTACGCCGCGTGCCTCAGTTATTTGGCTTAAACAGCCTGTACGCCTTGGCTGTTTCCGAATAACCAACCATGACTCGCTCTTCACCCTTTGGTAAGAGCTTCTTGCTGTGCGTTTTGTTAAGCACGATGGCCTTTGAGCCGAACACTCTTATATGACCAACCGATGGTTTTTTGCTAGACCATGCCTCAAGCGGTGTCATATCTTCCAACGTGGATGTCTCAGAGCAATTTTTCAGATATCCTGCAGTTTTTATAGCCTCTATCCAGAAATCCTCCTTTAAACCAGCATATAGGATCATGGACGCGGACGCGGACGTGGAAATCCACATAGTCGTGTATTGCCTCAACCCCTAACCAGTTTCCGCATGCGTATGAATACCTCCATTGCTTTACCTCTTGGTATTGATGTCAACGGAGCTGGCTCATCCTCGTCTGCAGCAGTTGCGGCGAGTGGTGGAGCTGGACGCGGTAATCCAACTACTAGTTCTGCAGCATCTGCACTGCACCGTGCCATCTCGACTAACGTTCGGTTCGCACGTTCTGCAACACCGTTTTGCTGAGGTGTGTGGGGTACAGTAAACTGCCTCTTTATGCAATTGCTCACTAAATATTTTATGAAGATGCCACTCAAATATTCACGTTTATTATCACTTCGGAGACACTTTATCTCTTTTCTGCAAGAGCCTTATATTATTTGAATTTGTTGAATATTTCATCACGTGTTTTTTATTCAGGCTAGCAAAATTTAAATGCCCCAGCATAGTGTACCCATTCATTATTTCAGATATAGTTGCCTGCACGACAAAACGCTGTCCTTTTTTTGCTTCGAACATATATAAATTTTCCTTCTCTGTCGCCTTCAAAAGAACATCGAACCCACGATGCTCAATTTAAGCATTTTTTTCACAAATATTACATTGTATCCATTTTGCACAACTTTTGACACAGATGTGGAGTAATACTGGAGATCTCTAACGAGTAATCTCTAACAGTCAAGTTGTGGAGTACCTAGCATGTGGAGAAAAAGTTTCGGAATAATTAATACCCCAGACCTGCGCGCACCTTTTGGCACCCAGCTGTGACTCAAAGCAAACACGCTTGACGCTTTATAATTATTATTATTATTATTATTATTATTATTATTATTATTATTATTATTATTATTATTATTATTATTATTATTATTATTATTATTATTATTATTATTATTATTATTATTATTATTATTATTATTATTATTATTATTATTATTATTATTATTATTATTATTATTATTATTATTATTATTATTATTATTATTATTATTATTATTATTATTATTATTATTATTAATATTTGTATTATCATTTCGCGCAGGCAAGTACCACTTACACTTTAATTAACAGTTTTTTGCGCGTAGGCAACAAGGAGTACAATACACTATGCGTTACTTTTTTTTTTTATTTTACTTTGCATTATTTATTGGATCTTCTCTTACGAGACACACAATAATTTTACAA
>JAWNNK010001003.1:0-27606 GCA_035045065.1 Hirtodrosophila trivittata
TGAACAGTCCGAAGGTCACCTGTGATATGCTTGCATGTTGAAATTACTTATGGATTACAGTTAATAATAAATACTTACATTAAAATAATGAATGTCACTTTGTGAACCATCATACGCGTACCCAGTAATGTCACCACTATCGGATTCCTCTTCATTCGAGTATGACACTACAGTAGATTCCTCAGGTGGTAAAATTATATGTCTCCGAATATGAGATTTATTGTTTTCCAAAACTTTGTTTAATACAGATTGGATATCATTCACTAATATTGTTCTATAAAATACAATACAAAAAAAATTATTCAATAGAAATAACGAGAAGTGTAGTATATATGCAATGATAAGTTGTACACATTAAATTTTCTTGAATTGATTAAAAATACAAATCACCTTAGTTTAATGGCTTATATGTGTGTGACTAAATTAAACTTAAACTATTCACAGCAAATAAGACTTTGCACATTTAAGCGACTACCCGCAGACTGCTGTTCGAAATTTCCAAAGCAAAAGAAAAAAAGAATTGCTATTCAGCTTATTGTGAGTCTTTGCAAGACTTCGCAACCGTGGTTGATATAATTTCCTTAATATCTAGAGCCACACTGAATCTACGTAATTCACCACATTGTACATACATTTTTGAAGTAAGATATTATCAACAAGTCAGAGTGCATTAGTCATATGTTATCGGAAGTTAAAAATTACCCAACAAGTTATGCAACAGATTTTTTTATATTTTGTTTATACTTTTATTCCTTTAAAGCCAATTTTAAAATCGGTATTAAAAAAGTGACTGATTGCTTTCAACTTGGTGATTGCCAGCATGATCCTTGTGCTTTCTTTCTTCAAGTCGATGCACTACCTCCACGTGGTCCCTCCTGGATTACCACTCAATACCCATTGGGTGGTAAACCAAAGCGTGCGGCGGGTTTCCTAAACCTCTAAATTAGGTTTTGGCGTAGGACTTGAGATCCACCCATGGAAAAAAACTCACTCAATGAAAGATGCAGAAATTGCCTCGGAAAGGACCCCAAACAACGTTGACGACCACCGCAAACGAAAAAAGGACTATGATTTGAGAGTATGCACTTGGAATGTACGTACACTGTACAGATCCGGTGCTGCTCAACAGCTAGCAGATACCCTCAAAAAATGCAAGGCCGACATTACCGCTATCCAGGAAATGCGATGGACGGGACAGGGCTGCAATAAGAGGAACAACTGTGACATATACTACAGCTGCCATCCAGAAAGGCATGAATTTGGCTGTGGATTTGTTGTGGGAGCCAGACTCCGAAACCGAGTATCTCACTTTGTGACAATAAGTGAGAGAATTGCAACGATCCGGATTACTGCCAAATTCTTCAACATCAGCCTGATCTGTGCGCATGCCCCAACAGAGGACAAAGATGATGGCACGAAGGACGCCTTCTACGCGGAGCTTGACCTTGTATACGGCCGCTGTCCAACTCATGACATTAAAATCCTACTTGGAGACTTTAATGCCAAGATTGGACGGGAAGGTGTTTTTGGTGCAACCGTCGGGCAGCATAGCCTACATGAGACCACCGCGAGCAATGGTCTTAGGTTAATAGGCTTTGCAGCAGCGCACAACATGGTAGTACGTAGTACAGGATTCCGTCATCTGGATATACACAAGGCAACCTGGACCAGATGTACAGGGCTAAGAGAAATGAGGAGAAGCGCATTTTTAAACGCAAGAAAAGAGAATTAGAAAGGCTGGAGTGTGAGAGAATCGAGTGTAGCAGAAGCAAGAATGATGCCCGTGACTTTTACCAGAGGGTAAAACGCCTTACCCAAGGGTACAGAGATGATAATGGAAACCTGGTCACAGATGCAAGGATCGCGTTAAGGTTATGGAGGGATCACTTCTCAAGTCTTTTGGAGGGCGATGACTTGGATGTTAATTCTGGAGAAAGTGATTCACAAACCCCAATCAATGACGAGGTCGATATAGCGACCCCTAGCCATGCTGAAGTCAAGGCCGCAATACAGCGGCTGAAGAACAATAATGCTGCAGGTGCTGATGGCTTGTCAGCTGAATTGTTCAAGGCTGGAGGCGAAAAGTTGGTAAGGTGTATGCACCAACTCTTATGCGATGTATGGCTAGTGGAGAGCATACCCGATGATTGGAACATTAGCCTGATCTGTCCTGTCCTGAAAAAGGGTGATGCCACGCTGCGGGCAAATTACCGTGGCATCAGTCTACTGCCAGTGGCATATAAGGTTCTGACGAGCGTACTGTGTGAAAGGTTGAAACCTTTTTCTGAGGCACTGATTGGACCTTATCAGTGTGGTTTCAGACCTGGTAGATCCACCATCGACCAAATATTCACACTGCGCCAGATCCTGGAGAAATCGCACGAGAATCAGATTGACACCCACCATCTTTTTGTTGACTACAAGGCTGCTTTTGATAGCCCACAGCGAGATCGCCTGTACGCCGCCATGTCTGAGCTTGGTATTCCTGCGAAGCTAATACGGCTTTGCAGAATGACATTGAGCAACACCAGCAGCTCTGTCAAGGTAGGAAATTACCATTCCGAAACCTTTAATACCAAGCGTGGTCTCAGACAAGGTGATTCGCTGTCTTGTATGCTTTTCAATCTACTGATGGAGAGTATTATAAGAAAAGCTGACGTTCCTCGGACTGGCACGATATTGACAACCAGATGTGTCCAGCTGCTTGGGTATGCCGATGATATTGATATCATTGGGCGAAATTCATTGAAAGGGAATCGGCTAAAGTAGGGCTTCGTGTGAACATGGTGAAAACAAAGTTTATGGCATGCTCCAGCAGAGAATCGCGGCGACTTGATTCTCAATTGGTTGCACGGAGCTATAGCTTTGAGGCCGTGAAGGAGTTTGTGTACCTTGGCTCCACCATGACAGGCGATAACAATGTTGGCCTTGAAATTAAAAGAAGAATTACATCTGCCAACCGGTGCTACTTTGGGCTCAGTAGGCAAATGAACAGCAGAGCCCACGCTCGTCGGACAAAAATAACACTCTACAAGACGCTCATCCTTCCGGTGCTTCTGTATGGAGCAGAAGCCTGGACAGTTACACAAACGGATGCAGCTGCTCTTGGAGTGTTCGAGCGAAAAATTCTTCGAAAAATCTTCGGTCCGATTTACGTTAGTGGAACATATCGTATCAGATGGAACCAAGAGCTGTATGAGCTCTACGGGGACATTGATGTGGTCAAGCGAATTCACATTATGAGACTTCGTTGGCTAGGTCATGTTGCTCGTATGGATGAACAAGCTCCAGCTCGTAAGGTATTTGATGCGGTAGTTGTTGGACAACGAAGGAGGGGAAGATCCCGGCTACGATGGCAAGACCAAGTGACGGAAGCCCTGGCGTCACATGGTATTACCAATTGGAGAAGACGCGCACAGAGCAGGAGCGCGTGGAGGGACATTGTGCATCAGGCTGTACCTCGTTAGAGGTGTAAATGCCAATTAATAAATAAATAATTACAAAAGTGGTGTACATGTAGCTGAACACGAGAAGGTACGTCTTTACATTTGCAATCCAAAACATTTATTTAACGAACTTGGTGTGATAGTAAAATGGGAAATGTTTAGGTTGGAGAAATGAAAGCGGTTATGTGAAGACTATGAGCCACTAGCGCTGCCAACATGAGTACGATGGGGTAATTCGCTGGCATGCACCGGTAAAATTTTGGCTGCAAGACAAGGCGAAGATAGGGTAAGGAGTGTGAGAGGGGACGCAAGGCTCTACTCAGCGAGGTGTTTACTAGTGTCACTATGATGAGTGCGAATCGGTACATCTCTGTGGTACTGGCAGGTTATTTATTGAATCTTTCATTCAAGGATACGTAACTTTATTAACTATATTAAAATTTAATTTGCAGTCAAATAAGACATCCAAATCTTTAAACGTGGATATACGTTGCAATGAGATATTGTCAATCATATAGGAGCCTAAATAGGGTCTAGCGCGACTAAATGTCATAAACATACATTATACACAGTTACGATGCAACTGATTGATCCAGCCTTGCAAAGCACTCGAATCCTTTTGCACATAGTTTTGATTTGGAACAGTATATGAACAGATACGATTTACATCATCCGCATACATGAGACAATGGGAATAAGAATGCATCATTTACTAGTATGGTAATTTACAGGAAATTGGTCATAGTGGAACATAGTGTACAAAAAAAGAAAGAAAGTTATGTTGGGCAGGAGAAAGAATTGATTTACAGCAATGCTGTAAAAACCAAGAATTTTTTCAAACCATTTAGGAATTGCAGATAATCTTCCTTAAGGACACAAACAGGAATGTTGTCAGGCGCAGGAGAGAAATAAGCTGTTAAAAAATTAATAGAGGTGAGGGAGTTATATGATATAGTAGGAGTGAATATAAAGTTAGAGGCAGGAATATTATAGGGATAAGTTAAATTGAAGTTGAAGTTGAAGTTAAAGTTGGCGAAGAGATCAACTGTAGAGGAATCGTTGTTAGCTTTCTAAAAATTGAATTGTAAAAGTGAGGATATCCGTTTCAAATTTACAAAATTTAAAACTGCTGAGGATCGCGAGAAAACTTTACTTTACAACGAGCAAGATAATTCTCGTAACATACATTCTCGTACATAAGAGGGCAAAGTTTGACTTGAAAATAGAATATTTGTACCAATCAACATTAGAGCCAGAATTCTTGTACTTTTTAAAATGTTTTGACTTAACATTTTGTAAGTACGAAAGTCTGCGAGAAAACAAAAGAGGCTTTGAGAGTCAGTTGCAAGAATAAGATCATTAAGTAGGGAGTAATTAGCGCTACGAAAGAAACGACGTGATACTTACTGACGAGGTGGTGTAAAAGGAACTAGAAGTGAGATACAAATCTCAATAAGATTTCACTAGTATTGCCAATAAAAAAAATATAGTAGAATGGCGCAAAAATATCACTAGTATTTAACTTAGACGCACAGGAATAAAAAAACGCGTCCGTACAGAACAAGCTCTCAAATGATATTGTAAAGTCGGTGCTTGCGGTGGCTATTGTGTCGACAATACGCATAAGCGATTGTTAATGTATATGTCGTAGACAGACGTATGAAGATATACAGCAGCGGAGCAATTGAAAGTGACGATCCTTATGCTTCGTTTTACATTTTTATTTTGCTGAACCTTTTCGGTTTTGGTTACACACTATATTACAAAGAATTACTTTTTTTCTCACATAACAATGAAAAATTAAAAAAAAAAGTATAATAATAATAATCTAAATGGAAAAAATATTTTAAATTAATGTAAGTTAGTAGTACTATTTTTTATTTAATTTATTATGTTACACATAAATAAACAAAGAAAATAAGAGGAATACGGTGCTAACATATACGTATGTAATAGTTTATTGTCAACATTCTAATACTTCTTTATTCTACACTAATATACTAATATATTGATCTGATTGGGCTTTTGGGTTTTCCCCAATCCTTGCAACAAATGTTGGATCGATTTAAATAAATCAATTTTTCTTATATTTTTGTTCCCCAGATTTAGATTTAAATTTAAATTTGTTTGAATTCCGATTTTAATTTTATAATTTTAATACTTAATTTGGTTTAAACTTAATTTCGTAGTCAGCTGCTGACTTAAATAAACCAAATGCTGAAAAGATAAAAGCCCTGTCAGCACTAACTAATCGTTATTCAGTAACGCAACTAAGGCAGTTTATGGGACTTGCATCGTACTTTCGACAATGCATTCCACGTTTCTCCGAGCAAATGAAGCCATTGTATAAGGTGACATCTAAATATAATGTTTTTACTTGGGAAGACGAGCATAAACAGATACGTCAAAAAATTATTCATGCGTTAACTAGTGACCCAATATTAATAATCTTTGATCCAGAACGCTCAATTGAACTTCACAGGGACGCCAATTTAGATAAGTAAGGTGCAATGCTGCTGGATAGAATTGATGGCAAATGCAGGGTGGTGGAATACTATGGATGTTACTGAGGTGCGTGTTGACTTGGCTGAAATAACGGACAATTGGCTAGTTGCTGAACAACAACAAGCTATCAAAGTATAATTTAAGCACCGGTGAGATGCAGAAAAATATAGCGAGAAGCGGATTGTTATATCGCAAAATACAGATAAAAGGCCAAACTCGCTGTTGGCCTGTCATTCCACGCGCCTGCATTCTATTTCCAAAACCAAAATACCATGGCATACTATTCACATAGACATTAGAGGAAAATTAAGTGATAAGAATGATGTGAAGGAGTACATGATTGTACAAATTTATGGAAACACCAAGTTTGCTTATCTGTATCATACCCTAAACTAGGATACAGAATTCCTTCAACAATGGTATAGGATATGTATTCGGAGTCACCACGTTGACTTTTCTGGAATCGTACAAAGGCAAACTTTGCCAGACAAAACAACAACACGAGAAGACCATAAGCTTTCTGATTCTTTTATCACTACTTATGCGTATATTGGCATCAAGCTCTTCATGCATTAACTTTTCCATCGCATGAAATACAGCATAATGCCTGTGCTTGACAGGTTTTGCATTGCCAACACCTATTTCATGAGCAACCGAATATGTTTTCTCTAGTCCTTTTCTGCAAATGATGGAAATAATGTTACAACCTTTTGAAGTCCTTGCTGATAAGTTTCCGTTTATAGTTTTAATGACTTTTCAGCCGAATCTATGCTAGGAGACAGAGTTGTCTGTAATAATCCTGATGGTAATACTCCTGATATACCTAAGTACAACGGTTGTACTAATGACGGAACTACGTAAAATGTAAGGCATTTGAAATTTTCATTATAATAAATATTCGATCAGGTTTTTCCAACAATCTGTTGGGCTTATAGTATTATAGTTGTCTGATAATACTGACACAAAACTCTTACCAATACAACTGACTAACGAACCGGTGTCCATCAATCCCTTCAACGACTTATCTAATACTGAAACCACAGCATAGGGCCGCAAATCATGTGCAAAAATTGCAGAAACAAGAGTTTTCTTCCCGCGTCTACATCGCTTATAAAAAAGTATTCTTCATATTCAAAATCGGAAACGCCTTCTTCTTAAGGTCCTAAACATTTTTGGTTGATTTATATATGATTAAGAATGTTGTAAATCTGGGTATATTGTCGTATTCGGTAGAGTTTGATTTGTGACTTGAGCATCTTCATCTAATTCGTGTTTGTCGCTTTGGATTGTTTGGGTGTACCTGTCGACGGTACACGGCCTAGGTAGTTTTTTGAATTGCTATATTTTGTACAATATGGCTTATATTTATTGCTTGACCACAACCATAACAGAAAATAGTCCGGTCCGGTCTTATTCGCAATCCTGGTATAGGTATCCTGCTTTTTTGCAATTTTAACAAATTGAACTTTTTAAAGACACGTCAACTTGTCATAGTCTCAGCTTAAAGTTCTGGCTCCTAATCCGTCTGCACTTCTATAGTATGCACTAATCGACGAAGAGCTGGCCGAAAAATCTGTTCTCGAATCTTTGAGACTGATTGCATAAAGCCCTCTCTTTTCCAGACAAGATGCCGAAGTTGAGCAATCGAGTCTATTGCTAGTAAACTTATGCAGAATTTGTGGCAATAGATTTGATCGCAATGATTCTAACAATGGACGTGGCCGGAAATTAACGTAAAGTGTGGGACATGGACTTGGACAACGGGGGCATCTGCGCAACAAAAGAACACGTTAAAAATCAACTAAATTTAAAAAAAAATTAACATTATACAATAGTTTATAAATAATAAATAATAAATAATAAAAGCAGTTATAATAAAACGAAACCCAAATGATCATACCCACGAAGGTAGAGCTGTTACCTGGCCCCCAGTCTACCGATGGAAAAGTACGAGTCGATCTTGGACAAATTGTATACTGACGCCAGACGACGAAGGAATGTCATCATCGCGAGAGACTTCAACGCGTTAACTGAGGATTGGAATGCCCTTCCACAAATTACAGAGGTCAAATCCTGCTCGAAGCATTTGCATCACTAGAGCTTATGGTGCAGGATACTTGGAGGGTCAGCTACCCCTACATCGCAAGTGACCACCAGGCGGGACATCCACTAATAGTCGAGCAGCAGCCTTCAGCACAAGGGCCTATAGAGTTGATTCCCTCAAACCCAAGGTCTTTGCTGAAATTTTCAGCCAGTTTTCTAGCGCAACAGTGGGTGCATGGGCCGAACAGGCGGTCAAGCGGATAATGGAGAAGGTTTCCTGGAGCGCAGCATGCTGAGGCGCAAGAGATTCTGTGGCCAGCAAGCCCTAATCTGCTGGTGGAACAACAGCATCGCGGAAGCAAGGAGAGCATGCATAAGGCCGAGGAGACGCTAGCACCGAGCCCGGAATACACCAACGTTCGCAGCACTCTAGCAGGAATATAAGGAAAAAAGGTGTGTCCTTAAGCGATGCATTAAAGAAAGCAAGAAAGCATGCTACCAAGAAGAGCCTACAAAATGGTCGTTAAAAGGATTAACGCGGGCAGATGTTGGGTACCTGACGACCCGCTGGTACTATACAGAATTTTTGTTACCACCTTTCCCAAGGACGCAGTCTTCAGTCGACGAGCGCTTATCTGTCAACAATTGCTGCAAAGAAGATTAAAATTGGTAAAGCACCAGGACCAGATCAAATCCCCAACTGCGCGTTAAAACTGACAGTCGTATTGCACCCTGACACCTTCGCGGATCTGTACACCCAGTGTCTCGAGGAAGGGGTGTGTCCCAACTTGTGGAAGGGGCAGAGGTTGGTGTTGTTGCCCAAACCTAGGAAGCCACCTGAGGAGGCTTCATCATAAAGGCCGAATTGCCTGTTGCATAAAGCTGGTAAAGTCTTGGAAAAGGTGATCTGCAGCAGAATTGACGAGGCGATAACTTAGGATGGTAGGTTGTCGCTAAACCAATTTGGTTTTAGGAAAGCAAGATCCACGCTGGATGCTATCGGTAAAGTGGGGGATATAGCAGCACGCGCCACTTCGGGCACTCGATGGAGAGGTACCTCTAAGCAGTATTGTCTAGTTTTGACACTAGATGTTAAAAACGCATTTACATACTGGGAACGCTGGCTCGGTTCACGGTGCCGAAGTATCTCGTTCCGATGGTAAGAAACTATTTCGCCGATAGAGTCTTCTGTACGACTCTTCCAACGGTACAGAGATGCATCAGGTCTTTGCTGGTGGCCCGCAGGGGTCAATTCTAGCTGGGCTACACCAGAGGCCCGAGGCAGTGTCGTAGAGTTCTGCTTATGAGTGTGGTTCGGTTGAAAATCTTAAATGCGGCTACAATCTGGGCATCGGCTTTGGAGACCAGGTCGCTTAGGCGTAGCCTTAAATCAGCCTACTGTTTATGCGCTTAAAGAGAAAGCTGTGCCTTCAGGACAGTTTCCGATGATGCACCTCTGGTCATTGCAGCTAAGGACTTCTGGGCAGCGCGCGATACACAATCCCATGCCGCTGTAAAATCGGAGGCCAGAAGTCGAAGTTTGGCGCGGTAGCAAGCTCGATGGCTCCCACCCTCGTTTGACTTTCAGTCTAATCCCTTCGCCCGAGCTGTGGATCACGAGGAATCACGGTGAAGTTGGATGCAGCCCGAAGACGAAAAGGTTGCTCAAACGGAAGAACACGCCCATGGAACCAAACAGTCAGCAAAGTGATCTTGTGGGACAAGATTGCCAAGTGAACATCCCGGCACCGGAGCCAACTGGGAAGCGGACGGCAAAAGGTCAAAAGGAAGAAATGGCAAAAGATCAAGCACAAACCCAAGCCAGAACGACGCAAAAAGCGACCCGATGCTGTAATGGTCAAGCGTGCTTATCCTGCGCCAAAGTGCTTTCGCTAGTCCAGACAAATAGCGCACTACAGCAGTATAAGGAGAGCGTGTGCGGTGTGCGACGAACGGCAGCAGGAGCACTTTTGCTTAAAATGCGGAGTTCATCAGACGATGCCACGTTCAAGCTGCAACATGCCGCCCAAGAATTGCTGAGTGACTAAGCGGTGGTCAAGGCAATCACGGAGAAGGTGATGGTTAAGGTAAGGGACACAGCGAGGAAGTCTTACAGGCTGTCTTCACATTAATTGATGGAGATCTGCCTACCGAAGCCGTCCCGAAGCTGCGCAAGGGATGTAGAGGAACCCAGGTAGCCACTGTGATCCTCCAAAAATGGCAAATACACTTCTCTCAGCGGGAAGTGTACGAGTAGGATGGGCAGTGTGCAGGATCCGCAGTAGGGTGGAACCTACACGTTGCTACAAGTGCCTCGAGTACGGCCTCATAGCAGCCAGATGTAGAAGCAAGGTTGATGCATCAAAAAAATGCTTCAACTGCGGAGATGATGGACATGCCTCCAAAGGCTGCAAAAATACGCCCTGCTCCATACTTTGCGCGAGACAAGGTGGACAATCCACGGCACACCACACCCTAAGCATGGCGTGATCTCAATACAGGAAGGCTTCCAACAGTGGTGAAAATTATGTTTTTGCAACTTAACCTAAGCCATTGCAGAGCTGCCCAAGACCTCCTCGACCAAACTATAGGCAAAAATGGGATCGATTTTGACATCCTGAGCGAACCGTAACAGACCAAAAACGACGGTTCCTGGGTCCAGTACCCGAGTTCAGGAGCGGCAATTTGGAGCTTTGGACAACCTGCACTACCGCTCATTGACATCGCATTCGCCAGCGGATAAGTCAGGGCAAAGTGGAACGGGACATACGTCTACAGTTGCTACATCGCCCCCAGTGTCTCAACTGAGGACTTCGCCACCAAAGTTTGGGGGTAGCTCCCGGACAACACCCAAGGGGAAGATACTGCTCGAAAGCCTGTCGCCGCTGAATGTCTCGCTGCTCAATGTGAGCACCGAGCATACTTACTGCCAAGCGGGAATATGTTCGATCATCGACGTCACATTCGCAAGACCAGCCCTGGCACGCGTCTTGGCAGGTATCCAACATATATACCCACAGCGACCACCTAGCTATAGTATGCACGGTGGGGCTTCCACCGCAACGTATGCAACAACCCAACCTCGCACGATAGTCCCAGTAGAGGCTTGATGAGGAAACTCTGAAGGTGTCCATCACTAACATCCAAGTTGTGACCAGCGCGGATGCTGATTCTTCCGTCAACAACGTTGCCCTAGCACTCAGCAACAAATGTGACACATCGATACCTCGAAGGAACACAGGCAGCAACAGGCGAAAACCGGCCTACTGGTGGAATGCGGATATCGCTAAGGCCTAGTTGGAGTGCATTCGTGCGCGGCACCTGGTGAAACGAGGTCGTAGCAGACATTGCTATGTGCAATTGTTGCAGGACTTTCGTACCAAGAGAGGCGTGTTGTCAAAGGCGATCAAGCGCAGCAAAAACCGCTGTTGGAGGGACTTTTGCGACGAGGCCGAGTCCCAGTCCTTTGGGCTGGCAAACAAAGTCGTAATGAGCAAGCTGTGTAGACGCCCACTGCCAGTCAATCCAGTGCAACTCACTACAATTGTCAAAGCGCTATTCCCGGAGCAGCCACCTGTCTCGTTTCCACGTGCCACGACCGGAGAGGATCACAAGTATACGGACACTAGAGAGATCATTGAGGAAGCATCTCGCATTAAAACGGGTAAAGCGCCAGGCCCAGACGGAGTTCCATCCAAGCCACCGAAGACCCATCGGCATACAGACCATCCTGTATGCTTGATGTGACCAAGCTGTTTTAGCGGATCATCTGCAAAGAGCTGACGGACGAACTGGACGAATGGCAAGGAATCTCCAACTGGCCATGCGGCTTCCGAAAAAAGCACAGTAGACGCCATCAACACAGTGGTTGACATCGCCAAAAGCGCCATAGAAAGATCGCGTTGGAAAGGTGGCTCAAAGCAGTACTGCCTCGTGACGACGCTTGTTGTCAGGAACGCATTTAACTCTGCGAACTGGTGATCAATAGTCAACGCTCTGATACAGCTGAGAGTAATATAATACCTCACAAGTCTGTTCTGCAGCTATTTCACGGATAGGATCCTCCTATTCGATACCTCGAACGGACGACGCAGGCACGGGATCACTGGCAGAGTCCCTCAAGGCTCCGTCTTGGTCCACCGTGCTGTGGAATGTGATGTATGACGCGGTACTGCGACTAAACACTCCGCAGGGAACTCGCATAGTGGGTTTTGCCGACGACATTGCGGTTGTTCCTGTTGCAAAAGAGTTGCCAGACGTGGAGGCAAAAACTAATGCAACAGTCCAGCAAGTAGTAAAATGGCTCCATAGGATGTTGCATAGGTGCTTATCAGCAGCAGAAGGTCGAGCTAGCGACCATTCTGGTTGGAGGGTGCGCAATCACCTCGAAGCCTGCGCTCCTATATCTTGGCATAAAACTGTACCACCACTCGGGACGAATGGCGAAAATCGGAGGACCTCACCAACGTAGTGAGATCTATAATAAAGTAATCAGCACCGATCTGGGCCACCGCCATGACAACGAAAACACTTGGGCTGTTATGCAAGGCCCCATACCGCACGTGCGCCTTACGGGTGGTGAGTGCATTCCGCACAGTCTCGGACGACGCAGCGCTTGTTCTCGCCGGCATGATACCGCTTGATCTGCTTTCGGTGGAGACAAGAAGCACCGACCTGACTGCAGCAGCGAAACGGAGCTCCACTCTGGCAAAGTGGCAGGAGAGATAGAGGATTGCAGCCAGCGGCGTTTGGACAAGGCGCATCATCCCTAAAATGCGCCAGTGGTTGAATAGGAGTCACGGACAGGTTGACTTTTACATGACTCAACTCCTGACAGGACTGGGTGCTTTAAAGCATATTTGTATACGTTCCGCCATGATGATAGTCTGTATTGCACACACGGTGCCCAGATTATTGAATACGCAGAACATGTATTTTTTGTCTGCCCTCGATTTACGGCTGAACAGGAAGAGCTTAGTCTAAGCATTGGGAGACCTTTTTCAGTCACAGACTTATTAGACATCCTAAAAAGCTCGCAAAATAAGTGTTTAGCAATTATTCACAGTAATCATACAATCCCTGCGTCGCGCTGAAAGACAGCGCAATCTAAATTAAGACTCAAGAAGAGTTTCTGGATGAGGCTTTCATGCCATTCTCCCCCTCGTGAAGTCAAACCTAGCGGTTAAGTACCTCGGGAGGGAACGGGGAGTAGGGTTAGGTTGAGTGGGTGAATGTTCCACACTTTAAGGCTTTTTTGCTTTCCCCATATTAGACAAAAAAAAAAAAAACACACGCAGACGCACCACCCGTGTGGTGGTGGGCCAACCTCAGCTGTCCCGGCGTGTCGTAAGAGGCGACTTAAGCGACTCCGGAGGTACAAGCGAGCAAAAGACCTCAAACGGGTAGCTACACTGCCCCGATAACGTTGGTGTGCCCCTGGCAGTATGAAAAAAATCCTATGGGTTATGGTTCCCGAATTAAAAACCAGTTATTATGAAGATAATAATGAAAGTAACCAAGAAGGTAGAGATTACTATAACCCATAACTATAACTACATAAATAACTATAACGGTTGTAAAGGGTGAGTAAGCGGGCCCCCAGCCGTCGGTATACAGCGACCGCAATGTTGGAGAGGTGGCAAGCTTGGGCCCGTCAACATCTAATGCTACAAGCCGACGTCGACGAAAACTGCAGTGAAGACGCCACCAGGCTCATCACGCACTTTGGATGGACGGGTGGACACGCGGCTTACAACAAGGCGTAGCAAATGAACGGTGTGAGGAAGCAACTTCATGCAGAAATTTAATATATTTAATATTAATTAATTAATATAATTCAGCTCAATGTGAACCACTGCGCTGCTGCGCAAAGTATCTTGGCACCGACCGCGGTAGAACGCATGGTAGATGTCATGCTTCTAAATGAATCCTACATCCCATGTGAGGGGAACTCAGGCATGATCCTAGATGACTCTGACAAACCGCCAATTAAATGCTGCAGATCACTCACCATTCAGGAACTGCATGGAAGCTCCCCACCAAAACAAGGGTACGCCTGCGTAAAAACAAAAGGAGTACATATGTTCAGCTGCTACGCCCCACTTAGTGACTGTCCCGAACAGTTTGAAGAGATGCTGAGACTGCTAGTCGAAGACGCGAGAGAAAGATGTTCCACTATCATAACCGGCGACTTCAATTCCTTGGCTTTAGAATGGGGTAGTCGGGCATGCAATCGGAGAGGAAGAATGTTAATAGACGTTATGAACCTGCTCGACGTGCTATTGAACGAGGCCGTAAACCGACATTCAACAATGAAGGAGGATCTTCTTTCATTGATATCACCATCGCGGAGCTTAAGCCATCTCAAAAGCGAAAGCTTTGAAAGGTTTGAAAACATTGGATTGAAAATCGCGGCGAAAAAAAACAGAGGTTGTCCTTCTCTGCAGCAGAAAACCGGTTGAAACACTACAGATCACCGTCAACGGATCCCATGAACTTGGCAAAATCCATAAAGTACTTCGGAGTCCTACTAGATGCCAGTAAAAAAGCTGCAATGACGACGGCTGCACTAGGTAGGATAATGCCCAACGTTGGAGATCCTAGGCTGCCCGCCAGAAGCTTCAAGCATCGGTAGCAAAGTCCACCCTTCTATATGCTGCACCAATCTGGAGCAGCGTTATAGGGAGCTCTTCATATATAAAAGAGGCACACGCTGTAGCGAGAACTATGGCACTAAGGATCATCCGAGGCATACGTCTTGTCAGGTATCCCAACAATACACCTGGAAATTAAGGCCCTCTCCATTGTCCGAGAAGCCGTTTATCACAATCTTATGAGGACTGCGAATCGGGCATACTCATCTACGTACCTTAGTCCGTAGATGGTATCTTTGAGAAGATTTTCCGGCCGGGGTGCAAACCAAAAAAAAAAAACATTTTGAAATAAACGCACACGCACACGTAGAGGATGACAAGCGGGGTAAGCGGGGAAATAGTTTGGCTCATAGGAGCAGGGCTTATCTTGGTGGGGATAGGGTAGCGTGGGGTAGAAATGTAGTAGTGTTTAAGTAATAAATGAAAATAAGTGTAAAAAAGGTCTTCTCCGTTTATGTAAGTATCATTCCGGTACCTAGAAACCCATTACCCCCTAACCGGCAACACACTATTACCTCGTAAACTGTGCTCAAAGAGGTAATAATGGAAAATGGCATAAAATAAGAGCCGATAGTATTTACAAGAAAACTAATTGACACGGTGACGTTTTGACGAAATTGTTGATATAGCATTTAGCACTATCTTGGAACACTTAATTTTTTTCATAAAACTATTTGTACGCAGATTATCTGCGAGTCCAATTTTAGTCTATTTGCTTATAGCATTCTTAGAAAAATACTTGTAAGTTTTTAAAAATTTACAAGACGAGAATTTTTCACATAAATGTTTTGAATGTGAAATGGATTTTTTCTAGTTTAATATGTACCATAGTTACCAATGTTTTTAAAGGTAATGATGAAAATTAATTTTTTTTTTTTTGTATTTATTCAATTTTGTTTTTCTTTATCAAAGTTGGAGTTTAGAATTAGAATGGGTCAGTCGATCGGGAGACAGCCAGGATGCCTTGTAAACATCATGATGGATGAATCCGGTATTACGCACCACTATATTGTGCGTCAATTAATCTAAGGCCATTGCGCGAAGTGGTCTCATGCAAACTAAAACGCCCGATAGGTGCACCAAAGATCCCTTCTCGCAAAACCTTGGCATTAGAATCTCCAAGAAGTAATTTAATGTCATGTGATTGGCAGCGGCCATATGCTCGGTCGAGCTTCGCATAGAACCTTGGTAACATCATCTTTTTCTACAGTTCAGGCGTTCAAATCAGGCTGATGTTGAAGAACTTGGCCGCAATTCGTATGGTTGCGATATTCTCGTTTATTGGCAGATATCGAGAGATGCTTCCTGTCTTAGCTTGGTAGTTACAACGCAACCGCAACCAAATTCCTGGCATTCTTGAACGCGGCTAAAGTATATGTCACACTTGTTCCTCCTGATGCAACCTTGCCCTTTACATCGCATTTCTTAGATAGCAGTTCTGTCACCTTTGCATTCATTGAGGGTATTCGGTAATTATTGAGAAGTGCAAGGAATAAGAGCTTTCTATGGGGGATTTCAAGACCTATGCCAAAACTTAAATGATAAGTTTAGGAAACACGTCGCGCGCTTAAGTTTGCTACTCTAAGGTTGTGGAGATACAATCCAGAGGGAACCAGGGACAACGATGATGCCGAAGTTCACCAAGTTGACTACGATCAGACATTTTGCCTCATATCCTATACTCCACCCGCTCACTGCGCTAGTGAAAAAACAAATCCACAAATTATGAAATTTCAAAGTAATTGGAATTTCGAATTTCAAAGTAAGGTGTTGTAGACAGCCAAAAATCTTGACTCCTTACATAAAAAAGGACAACAGGCATGAATGTGTACTTATTTTAGTTCTTGATTGACAGCGTTTTTATAATTTTATGTCCTTATATCATATTGTTTATATTTTAGTTATTGTTATAATTTTCTTTATATTTCATTCAGCTATTATTAAAATTTTTTTAACAAGCCAGTTACCAGTTTTCTTTATGTCAGGGGAAGTACCGGGAAAACCACTAAAGAGGCCAACACTGAGTTGCTTAGAGCGCAAATAACCAACGGCCGCCCACGCATGCAGAAAATGCTTAACTCAAAAGGTCCACAGATACAATCAACGCGGCGTCTATGTATGCATGCGCGCTCACTGTTTAATTTCGACATTATGAGAGCGAGAGCAAATGCAAGGTAAGAATATGATAACTTATGCATTCGCACTCACTATTAAATATAATTTTTGAGCATGCGCAGAATGCAAGATAAGAGTGGCTTGCGCATGCGCTCTTATCTTTTTATTAACCAATAATACAAGCTTGAAAGATTAATAGAAATGTATCAGAATCAGGTAAGTGGGCTAATTAGAAAAAAAGGGAATGCGTATTAAAACAGGGCAGACGTGAACGAACAATTAGCGACCCAAGAAAACACGAGACAAACACCATACGTGGATTAAGAAAAGTAAAAGAAACAACAATAACCATATTACGTTTTATTTCGTAAACCAGTTAAAAATAAATATAACAAAAACAATACAGAACAAACCGAGCAAACATAATAATTTCACGCCGAAATTAAACAAAGTGGACCCCATTTTGTACAATACGAGGAAATTGGACCAAGTCAACAACAATAAGTGAAACGCGCGTAAATCAAACAAATAACATTGCTTGAACTTAACAACACGAGGATTTGAACCAAAATGACATCAACAACAATCACCAAAATTGAAATAAAATGACAACTTAAACACACAATTTACAAAACAAAAAGCTTCAACGAACACAACAACAACAACACACACCCACGAAGAGTAAAAACACAAGGCGTAAGCTGGACAATGTTTGGCTCACAGGAGCAATGTTAGGGCTTAGCCTGGTGCGGATAGGGTAGCGTAGGGTAGTTCTTAATAAATAAATGTTAGAATAAAAAAAAATGTGTCGAACATTTTCTTTCGCGTGAATTTCGGGGCTTTGGAAACTCAACTGAAGTCCTTGTCCCAGCTCCTCCCCCGAACACCTTCCCCAAGTTTCCTCGTTGTTTCGTCGTGTTGGCTACCGGATCAGGTGTGTGTGAAGAGAAGTAACTCCTCGGCACCTATCGTGATCGTAGGTGGTCGCCTACTCGCCTAGCTACAATCTAGGGGGTGGACAGACCATAGTCTGTGTGAAGAGAAGTAACCACTCGGCGCCCCCAACGGCTTCCCACGGTACACAAGATCCGCTCAAGCCACCCCTCTAAAATCTAATTAAAACAAAACTAATACCTAAACACACAAAGAGAAACTCCAACGAACACAACAACACTCACCGCCATCATAAGGGTATCGGTGTTAGTGATGACCCGAGGAGTGTGCAGAGAAGTTTCCCCTCGGCAATCTTCGGCAGCGCACACCAACCCGGAACCTAGATGATGAGTTGGCCTTTCCCTCTGGTGGCATTCCAGTCCGAAAAATACGGAAATAGACTTCAGGAGATACTATCGGAGTCCAATCATTATTCGTTACAAAGTTCTCTTGCAGGATCTACTTACACCTGCTAAAACAAGGCTGGGATGAACTGATACCAGATAAATTGTCAGAGCATTGCTTGGAGCATTCTAGCAAATGATCTCCAAAATTTTTCGCTATTAAAGATTCTTTGTTTCGTACATGTTTTTTCGCTGGCAATCAAAGGAGAAATTCAAACGCATTGGAGAGACCATATGGTTACTGTGTGTACGTTTGTTTACAAATAAATTCTAAAATTAAAACAAGCCTTGCACTTGCAAAGTTCATATCGCTGCCGAAGCTCGAACTGTGTGCACCTTAAAAAAACTTTTCATAAATTTAAGAATTAACTTACTCAATATTACAGGGCTATCACTTTGTAAGCATTGTATTGACAACATGTGAAGTTTTCGTACTGTATAGTGATACCTTCAAACGCAGTAAAGGATCTAAGTGGGGCAAAACACCTACAGGTCATTCATAAAAGGATGCAACTAACGAAAGCTCAGATTCCATAATCAGCCAAATAATCAAAAATGGAGCGCTATATCATAAAACAACGTGTCTTCATTATTGAACAATATTTCAAAAATAATAAATGTTTGGCGGCCGCAGTGCTACATGCCAAACAGCGCGCAAAACACTATGAATAAGACATTTCCAGGTCGAGTACTCTCTCGTTTCGGATCAGAATTGGTCCCCTAGATCGTGTCATTATACACCATTAGATTTCTTTTTATGTGGTTATTTGAAATAGCAGGTCTATGCCAACAAGCCCACGCTTGCCTTAAAGGAGGCGATTCAACGCTGCGTTAACGAAATTCAGCCACATTTATGCAGAATGATAATGAAAAATGTCGACAAAAGAGTGCATACGTGTATGAAAAGCCTTGGAGGCCATTTGCCCAATGTGTTATTCCATACATAACCCTATACTATGTACTTCATGATTAAAAAAACTTACAACAAAAAAACAAACAATTGTGTTTTCTATTTGATTCAAAAATTGCGTAGCTTTTGGGACACCCTATATAATCATATTATGACACTCAAAGATAGCCACGTTGTACATAGATCACCAGCAGAACTAAATGTGACGTTTTGGTGAATAATATAGCACAAACAATAGTCAACATTCCCCGTCTGTTAACCAAGAAGAAATCTTTTAAGCCTGGCATCGAAATCTGGCATAATTTATACAAATAATGCAGCTTAAGGATTGTGTTAGTGTTAATATGCTTAGAGTAGGTGGGCTAGACTAGGTAAGGCGAGCTAGATCAGAGATTCCTTATCTTTATCTTTATCTCGAATCTCTACATTGAAAACATTCGCACGCTAGCTCAATAGTTTTAATATCCTTATTGCGAAAAAATTTGTGAGTTATATACGCGAGACGTCTGACTAGGAAAGTCAACCGCAAATGCATAATGTATTTTCGCTATAAACCAAGATTGACGCAGCAGTTGACAGGAGGTCTTCCTGCAAATCGGATTTTCTAGTTACCGTTGTCGAGAGTGCCACTTTTGGCGGGGCTTGGGAAGCGGTTAAATCTGCAAGATCACTGATTTGGATAAACATGGCCGAAGCAAAACTCACATACGAAGAATTTAAAACTGCCGTTACTGAGTGCAAGCAATGTTTAACTCAAGACCGATCGTTCCACAGTCGGATGACCCCAAAGATGACATTTCTTTGACTCCTGCTGACTTGCTGATTGGGTTAGCTTTACTTTCTGCTCCTTACGAGTCTTTGGGCAAAACTAATGAAAACTCTCAACTGTGATATTTGCAGGAGGTGACATATTTAAAGCAGCAATCTGACTATGCGTTTACATGTCAACAAGTATTTATGAAAACAACACACCACCTCTAGAATGGAACCTAACTCTAGTAACGTGAGCTATCCGAGGAAAGGATGAGGAGGTCACAGTGGCTGAAGGGCATCTTGCGACGTCCTATTCACAAAGTAACTTGAAAGTAACGTGGCTTCATTAAACTGGAGAAGGAATTTTCAATTGTTCATAAAATTGGTTAGAATAGTGCGATTCAAGTCAAATATGCGCCGTTTTGTTTGATGACGCGTTCCCAATGAGATGCTTACTTCATAATGACCTTCTTATAGAAGCTCGCTTCCGTATTGGCAAAAAACTCGGAGAGCCAATTTTCACACGACTCTCTTGTGGCCAACTTCATACTACCAAGCGCATTCAAAGATGGCCTCTTCTGCATGAGTGCTGCCTTCAAGCGGTCCAGTTGTTGGCAGTACAGGTCCGAATTGAGCGTTTGGCCATAGGGGAGCAGCTCATAGTGGATGATTCCCTGCCAATCCCACCAAACACACAGAAGAACCTTCCTGGCCGTCAATCCAGGCTTGGCCACCGTCTGGGCCGCTTCACCGCTTTTCGACCACGACCTTTTGCGCCTTACGTCGTCGTAAATGACCCACTTTTCATCGCCTTACCATACGCTTCAAAAACGTGTCGATTTTGCTGCGATTCTGAAGCGATTCGCATGCGTCGATACGGTCAAAGATGTTTTTTTGCGTCAATTCGTGTGGCACCCATACATCGAGCTTCTTAGTGACTCCAAGCTTCTTCAAATGGTTTATAACGGTTTGATGACTCATGCCCAGGTCTTAACCGACGCTACGGCTGCTTCTATGCCGGTCTCTTTCGACCAATTCAGTGATTTTATCGCAATTTTATAGTCATTTTATACTCATTAAGAATGGCAACTAGTCAGGTATGCCCCGGATGAGAGCTCCACACCCATGGGCACCCAATAAACACGAGAAGGCGACTGAAACAAATCCCAGTATGTCTCAGGGATTGACTACTGGACGCCCCTTACTGAACTTACGAGCCCTGGGCCGTAGTGATATGTAGCTGAAATGGCTGTTAGGTTAATGCTGTACCCGCCTCCAACCTGTTAAAACCTAGCGAGTCTACAAGAACGCTTGTCGATCAATCACTATTTAGTTGGTGGTACAGACTCAGTTGACACTTTCTTGACTAACGCGGATCGGCCTCTGCACACCCTACCCTATAAGAGCGGATGTCAACCCTTCGCATGGCTTCATTGCATAGACAACTATGGGATCTTATCGTAACTGTAATACGGCGAACCACAACGGCTTGCGAGCTGGGACCAAATCGATATGTTTTGTAATTCAAATTCCCTAAACGAATAATCAAAAGATGTCCGCAATCTGTTTGCGAAAAACGAACAGTAGTTGATACCAAGAGGAAGCAGCATGTAGGTGTGCGTTGCAAGGAACCGCCAGTTACGCAAGTCTGTGATATATTTTGATGATGATATATTAATATTTTCAACACCATTAGAAGAGCACAAAAGATCATAAAAAAATATTTATGAAACTTTAAAAACATAATTTAAAAATCCAAGCCAATAAATGCTCATTTATGACAATTTTAAAATTCGCAGAATTTGACAAACCATTTACAGTAACAACAGATGCACGCGACTTTGCCATTGGCGCTGTTTTGTCTCAAAAAGGACAACCAGTGGCATTTGTATCGAGAACATTAATAAACATAAAAAACAAAATACTAGATTATTTTAGACATTATTTATATGGGTCAAAATTCTAAATTATAACAGATCACCAACCTATAAAATTTCTTTAAAAAAAATAAAAGGGAAAAGATTTAAAAGACAAACATAGAAGATGGATTTTAAAATTACAAGAATTTGAATGCGACATTCAATATTTAAAAGCGAATTACAATAAAGTAGCAGACTTTTTAAGTAGACAGAAAAAAGCACCGCTCATAAACAAAGATAATGAAGACGAATTAAATCTTCAAATGTCAGACACCATTATTTCATCAGACGAAAATTAACCAATTGATTTTTTTTATAAAAGATGAAGTAATTAGAAACACAGAACTCAATTTATTTTAACATACTCCGCAATAGATAATATCATTAACTCATGGTAGAAAAATAATACAAATTAATCCAGCACATAAAACTTTAGATATTGAACAAAAATTACAAAATAGCATAAACAAAGGCAATATTGGCATAGATGTACCAGACTCAGTATATTATAAAGTACAATGTATTATAATACAGGTTTTTAAAGATACCAAAAATATTAAATTTATTAAATGTACGAAAAGAGCTATAGAAATAGAAAATTAAGAACAACTTCATAAGAAAATCGCACTATATCATACTATCCCTTCATAGTGGCAAGAAGAAAACATTCTATTCATTAAAATAAATAATTTATTATCCAAAATTAAGAGAACATATTAAATTTGGTAATATCGAATTATAGGAAATGTAGGGAAATTAAATATGACAGAAATTCACTTAAACCAAAATTTGAAATTACTGAAACACCACACGATAAAAATTAAATAATACATATAGATATTGCCCATATTGGAACTAAATTTGTAACAGCATATAACATTAAAGACAGAAATTGGAAAGCAAAATTGCATATTATAATAGAACAATTTACAAAGTTTGGTAAACCAAATGCACATACTGGCAACGCAGACATAGAAAGACTACACTCAACTCTGATTGAAATTATTAACAGCATAGAAAAAGACATCGCGATCGAAACAAAAATTCAAATGGTCAAGGGGGCATACAATAAAGAGTATCATACTTGTAAAACAATTAAATGCTCACCTAATCATGCAGAGAATGAAAAAGATGCACAAAAACTATAGGAAACGATACAAGACAGGAAAGAAAACATTATCAGTAATCTAAATGAAAATAGAGAAGATAATGAAGAAAAAAATGGATGAAGGACCAAAAAAATTATAAACGTGCTAGACATAAGGACAAACCGTACTTCACATACCCAAATTTAAAAGATATTTATCCTTGTAATATTAAAAGACCATTAAAAATGCAAAATTAATCATTTTTCTTAAAAAGTAGTAATTAGTTGTTTTTTTTATATAACAGACAAAGAAATAATCATTAATGAAATAGACCTGATTAAAGCAAAAAAAAAAATCAGTTACACCATCTAATAGAGTAAAAAGAGGACTTTTAAATAGTGTAGGCACAGTATACAACTGGAATTTTGGAGTAATGGAACTTGAACATCTTGATATAATAGATCAAAATAATCATGCACTTATCAATAATATTAATCAACATATACATATTAACACACATTTTAACGACACAATTAATAAACTAACAGATACAATATTACAGGACAGAAATATTATACAATTATTTGCCGGAAAAATTAATGAACAAAATAAGTAAATGATAAGTAAAATTGTTTTTAACGATCAGATGCAAAAACTTAAAAACATTGAGCAAAAAATAAATTACATTCAAGAAAGCATAGCTTCTGCAAGAAACAATATATTTTTACCAGAAATTTTAACAAATGACGAAATAGAAATATTCCAAATAGACTTTACAAAATCAAATTTATTAGAATGGTCACTTTAAGTTATAAAAATAATGATATAATCAAGGCAATTAAATTACCAAAAACTTTTGTAAAATCAGATATCAAATTAATCACACGAATTCCAAATACAGAACATATTCAAATAAACCAATTAAATACACCTATTACTCAAATCAATAGCAAAATAATAAATTTAAAAGAATTAAAATTACAGAAAAGCTGCACTCTTCACAATAATTTTAAATTTACATATAATAATAAAACACGTATTGAACAGATTGATGAGGAAACCATATTAATCAGAAACTGGAAAATGAAAAACTTTATCAAAGTTGTGATGGAAAAAACATAATACTAAATGGTAATTGCTTAATACAATTTGTAAGCTGAGCACTTTACATAACAAAGTTTTAAAAACTTGAAAGAAATAACAGAATTAAAATTTCATAAAAAAGTTGGTTATGGAATGGTTATAACAGTGTTAATAAGCACAATAATAATTTGTTTGTACTTGTATATTAAATTAAAATAAAAAAAAAATTCATATTAACATTAAGAGAATTCAGGAAAATGCAAACTCAAATGGTGGAGGAGTTATACCCTTGATACCACTTACCTCGTCTCCAATTAAATAAATTAGTACATTTTAAATCAATGACACCCAAAACATTGGCATTAATGCAAACTCAATTATAAGAAACAAAAATTAATAAGAGCAGGCAATAGCCAAATCTTATACAATATTATACAATATTACACACAAACGGCAATTCAATAAACATAGCATGACGCAATACTGATCAGCGTCTCAATGTAAACATAAACATAGCCAGCCAAGACCACTGGAAGTCCAATAGCACTTATCCTGTATTATTCAAAACATAAAAGTAAATATAAGCTACTGTAACTCGAATCCCGGGTCAGCTTGGAATCCCACTTTAAAACGATACAACGATTGCAAAACTTTGAAACCAAATATAATTGTGTTGTGCCAGCTATAATCACAGTTCAATCGCACAGCCTGGAAGCTGCTGCCACTTATATGGGAGCGAACGAGATGTAAGATAAAAGGAAATTGCCGGATATCGTTGAAGAATTCGCGCACGATACTATAATACAGTGGGCAATATTGGATCTGGTGCGCGTTTAATTTTTTATAAATTTGTGACCCGACAATTATCTTATTTATTTGCTATCGTCAAGAGTATAACTCTTTTGGTGATACTCTCTTGAGCTTTGTCGTAGCCGGTTGTGATTATCTGTGCTCGTGATATATCTTGTTTATTTGTATTAAAATAATTAATGTTTTTACCTTGTAAAACTATTTTTAGTTAGTGCTTTACGTCGATAGGGCTTTACGTAAAATTTCAAGTCGTTAACGATAATTTTAACTCTTTTAATAATAGTATTAATAATAATTAATAATAATAACTAATTCTGTAAGTTCTGTCTTTGCTTTTCTGTTTTAGCGTCGGTGCATTGTCGCGCAAACATTAGCTGTTGTAACTGACAGTTAGCTTGCTCTCTAACAGTTTCGTTTTAGCGCTTTTTCTTATTTGCATGCATTTAAGCATACTAACACTGTTTGTTGTATCTACTTTTTGTTTTTGCCGCTCTTCCTCAGTTCTTTTTCTCTCATTCTTGTGCTCACTGTCTAGCTTCCGTCGCTGCGCTAGTTGTTTTTGTTTTGATTTTGAGTTTCCCTTCTTGCGCAAGGCATTTGTTATTTTTGACTCGTTTTGTATCACTTTTTTTAATTTTCATTTCATTTGTAATTATGTCGGTCTGCTGCATTAGAAATTGTAAATGTCAGTCCGATTCCAAGGCTGAACTAATTTATTGTTGGTTGTGTGACAATATAGCACATGTTAAATGTGCTGGTGAATGCTTCGGAGGGTATTAAAGCCCTTGTTCTTGTCGCCTCATGAATTTTTGCAAATTCAATTCAGCCTCGCGACAAGACTGCAACATCACCTAAGTTCAGACTTACTGGAAATATACAATATAAATATATAATATGAACTACATGGTGATTTCCAGAGCTTGGATGATAATTTTAATAATTTAAAATTGTCATCCACGCCATCTGAGCCGAAGAGTGTAATGTTGTCTACAACAGTCTGTTTGGCGACACCACAATTTTTAGCTCCTCACCTTTCGCCTACACCTTGTCCGATTTCCCCAAATTTGTAAGATACTGTCGAGCCTACGATTTATTATTCGCCTGCTCCTATGAGGGGCTCTAAGAACGTGATTGCAACTGATTCGTCAGTCAGCAACACTGCTCCCAGTTGTCCGTATACATTACCCTTCATGCAATTAGGGCTGCTAAGACCCTGATAGCCGTCCCAATTAAAAAACAAATTTTCATCTCTAGACTTGCCCCGGACACTTCGATTGATGATGTTAAGTCCTACATCCAATCGAAGTCAATCTGATATATCTGTTGATAAATTTAGATTTAGTTATGCCCGAGAAATTAGCTCTTTTTAAATTAGTGTTCCGGCGGAACCATTCAACATTATATGTTGCAAAAACTACTGGCCAAAAGACTTAATTATAAAAGAGTTGAAGAGTAGAAGAAATCGGCCTCCGATTGCACTGCCTCTTAATACTTCTTCATCTACTTCATCTTCATCTTCTAGCAATGTAGCAAAAAACTAACTCTTTCCATAACTTATCAGAATGTTAGAGGGCTTAACTCTAAACTTAATAAGCTTTAGATAATATCTCTTTTGAAGCTAACAATATTATCCTTACTGAAACCTGTCTAAAGCCCGAAATTTCGGATTTTTCGTTATTTTGCAATAAATACACATCATTTAGATGCGATCGTTTGTCGCGTATAGGAGGTGGTGTTCTTATTGCTGTAGACTCTGATCTTTTATCAGAACCTATTTTTTCTCCTTGCCTAACAAACATAGAATTTATTGCCCTTATAATTATATATAAAAATGTTTCTATATATATAACGTGCTCCAATATTCCGCCACAGTCCGATTTATCTTTATACCTAGAGCATATTTCTGCTATTCAGTCCATTTCGTCAGTACTTTCTAGTAGTGATTACCTCTTTGTATTTGTTGACTTTAATTTGCCAGATGTGATTTGGTCTGACATTACCAATGTTTTGATACCATCCACTTTTAACGAATTTATCAATTTATCAATTCGCTTTTAGAGATCTCTCTCTCTCTCTCTCTCTCAGATAAAGCCGGTTCGAAACTGTAATGTTCGTCTTCTTGCCCTTATTTTTGCATCGGATCCGTTTTCTTGTACTGTAGTACAAACTTGTTCTTTACTTGTCCCCGAAGACCCCTATCATCCTACTATAGACTTAGTTTTTGAACTGCCTACATGTGAACATATATGTTCTATTAACCCGGTCGTTAAATCACGTTGTTTTCGTAAAACAGATTTTATAAAACTTAATTCATTAATTTTAGAAACAAACTGGTCGCAACTGTACTCTTGTCCTGACATTAACAGTGCTAGTTCAATCTTTTATAATAATTTAAATCACTTTTTAACCAATGCGTTCCGGACGAGCTTCCCAGGAGAACTAATAGACCTCATTGGCTCTCTAAAGAATTGGCTTAAAAATGTGAAGCCTAGATATTATAAAAGATTTAAGAGTTCAAATAATCCTTGAGATTTTTCTCGTTATGTTATCGCCAGAACAAATTTTGTTGTTTGTAATTCGCGTTGTTACAATAATTACCTAATTCGTTGTCGTTTTCAATTTGCTCAGAATTCTAGGCAGCTTACATCTCTGTCAACACTAAACGAAAAACTTCCTTACTACCCCTATCTGTTTCTTATGCAGACATGAAAGCAAATACTGATCAAGCTTCAGCCGATCTTTTGCAGAATTCTTCCAAACTACTTATTCATCTTCTAACTTTCTTCCTAATTCCCCTTATCCGTATACCTTGACGAAATTTAACTGAATTTTTAGTCCTGTGATCCTGGAAAGTTCGTTACTAAACGAATTTAACTTAATCAAGCCATGTTATTCACCAGGCCCAGATATAGTATCAGGATGTGTACTTAGGTACTTAGCCCTT